>CAWTZC010002506.1:0-109801 GCA_963919715.1 Microtus obscurus | reverse complement strand
GCTCACGATAGGCGTGCATGCCAACCCTCATGACATTGATTGGTCTTCAGAAAGATAGAAAGTGATTGGATAAGCAAGTCCGCTAGAGAAATGGTGTGTGTTATTAAGTCCCATAAAGGACAGACATTTAAATACGGGTCAATTGCTTGCAAGCAAGGCCTTGTTTAAAGTGGGGTGAATTAAAGAGAATCTATTCCTTGATACAAATCCAGTGTGATTTGACCTTCCTTCGCAATGCCCTGGGCTGCTGTGCTTCTGCTGTCATGCGCCTGTGGTCCCAGTAGGGGCGTCCTGTGCTCTAGCACCCAGGATGCACTACAGGGGTATCTCCGCAGACGTGATCCAACATTACAACTGAAAGAACAAAGCTGGCCAGGCAGAGGAGGGGTTCCTTTACTCTGGGGACACTTGTCTCTATCCTAACACGAACTCTTTTAAAACGTCATCAATAGGATGGTGCCACCATCACGTTTTCGTTTAAAATCTTAACAGACAAATGTCTAGAGAATAGAAAATGGAGATGAAGATGACGGGGTGGCCGCTTGCCATCTGGCAACAAGTCAACATAAAGACTGTGTACCTGACCTTCTGGTCTCTATACTCAAAGCCCAGACACCGGAGATCACAGGACCCCAGGCACTCCTCCTTAATCACCCCCTACACGGAGTCCTGTCGCCCCACGCCAAACCTCCTGAAGTGACACCCAGACTTCCTAAGGTGGTAAAATGTTTTCGAGTCTTTGTTCGGAAGAAAAGCTAACAACACGTTCCAATGGAATAATAAGAGCGGTGTATGAAGACACGTTTCCTGCAGAGAGGTTATTTTAATAGCTTTGAATTGTCCTCCAGACTTACACTCAAAGACAGAGTGGACAGGTCGGGCCGCAAAGTCAGTCCGTGTCTTTCCCCTGGCAGCTGAATAACTCTTTCCTTTCTGTTCCCTGTCTCGCATTAATCTTTCATAAGTGGTCCTTACTATTCCGCACTTGTTCTGTCTCAAGTGCAGCATTTTCTCACCAGCAGTGTATAAATTAGGCTCTAAGCAATGGCAGCGAAGAAACCCATCCATCATGGCCTTAATTGTCTACCTTGGGAAAAGGCACTGATGCTTCAATAAGGATAAAGTCAAGTCACCCTGGTCCTTCACGGGCTGCTGGGACCATGTGTCGCAGCACTTCGTAGGCAGGCAGCTGCTGGGGACCCAGGTGCTCACTATGTAGATAAGAGTGTGGGTTTCGAGCAAAAGGGATGTTTCTGTGACCGAGGGGCAAGCCGCCTTCCCTCTTGTTCGAATGCTACATTCTCATGGCAGCTCTACCTGCCGAGTGTGTCTAGTGCTCCGACTCACCTACTTTGTTGTTCCATCACCCCCAAAGTGTAGGCTAGGCCTCAACCCACCAACAGTGGCTTCACCCCCTCCCCGGAGAATTCCAGCCATTCGGATTAACCTGCTGAAGCAGGTTGCCCGTCTCCTTCTACGGGGATAGCTGAATTTGTACTCCATCATTTTCATGAGCAGAGCAGGTTCACAGCCACACCTTGCTGCAGGCGTGAGGCTTGGAGATGTCAGCTCTGATCTCTGACGTTACACTCCAAGCTATCAAGACACAGTAAATTAAGTGGTGTCTTCCCAAGCAAGGCCTCTTCAGTGATATGGAGTTTAAGTGTTGACAGTGGTTCCTGTGAGGTAGGAGATCTCCAGGAATTGAATGAGAGATCAGAATTTAGAGCCTTAATGAGGGCTGGCTGTAAGATGTCAGTGGGGACAGGGAACAAAGGATGGGCTGCCAGCCAGCAAAGTTAATACACAAATGCAAGGGACCAGAGTTAGGATCCCATGTACATGAATAGACCCAAGAAACCCATGCACATGCTGGGTGGGTGAAGTGCAGCCTGCCTGTAATTCCAGCCTCAGAAGGTGAAACGGGGGTGGGGGAAAGTTCTCCAGAGCAAAGCTGGCATAGCAAGATTTAGCCTTACCCTTGAGCTCTGAGACATGTCGGAAAACTCTGCCTCCGTGAATAAGGTAGAAGAGCAATGAAGGATGATTCTTGACCTCAACCCTAAGCCTCCCGTATATACATGCAACCACACATATGCAAAACCAGACAAGCCATGTGCACAAACATAAATGCCCACCACAGGTTGCCACGGGCGAAAACTGGAACAGGAAGGACTCATCAGGTCAGGAAATTGAGGGTTCTCTACTGGGAGGACACATGTATTCCTTCCAAAAGCCTCAGGTACTTGGCACAATGAGTAGTGACCAGCACTAGAGGAGCTTGCATGACTGGGGCAGTTCCGACCCCGGGGCCAAGAACTTGTCTGTGTTCCTGGTAATAGTGTCAAGATCCCCTGTGCATTCCTCAGACTGTTTCTCCCTTCCCTTTGCCAGAGCATCTGCCACTGTCCTGATAAATGCTGTGTCCTTTCTGGGCCAGGAGGGAGTAAAATTTTCTCTATGGCTTAGAATGGTCACTATCAACTCTCCAGGTCCCCTGTATGTATTAGTTATTTAACATTGCTAGGATAAAGCATCCAACAGAATCAACTTCAGGGAGCGTGGATTCATGGCTCATGGTGGGTGCAGTCCATCACACGGTGGGAAGCCATGGTGTGAGGGAGGCTGCCAGCTATAGGTGGCAGGGTATGAGTCACATGATATCCGCAGTCTCCCTGCAGATAGAGACGAATGCTGGTGCTCACCTCTTCTCCTTTTTGTTCAGTCATGAGACACTGCCACCCACAGCCTACGTGAGCTAAATCTAGAGACTTCCTTGGTCAGACAAGCCCAAAGATTGGTCTCTGAGCACAGCTCAGTCCTGTCTATCACACGTTCTGTAAAATGGGTGTTATTCTATGGTAGGAAGAAAGACTTCTTAAAACCCCAGCATGGACCACGAAGTCCCACCGCTGGGGCTGAGGAGCAATTGGCAGCTGATTGCTGCTGGGAGAAGGAAGGTCAGTTTCCCACGATGGTGTAGCAGCCCCTGGTCCTTTCCAGTTGCTCCTGTGGAGGCCCCCAGATCCAAGAGTCTGTGTGTAGCACGGATTGTAGTGGATGTTTTTTTAATGACATAAAGTTAGTGGTGGGGATTGGAAAAAGGAGGGTGGATAGGATAAAAATACGCTGTTATAAAATTCTTAAAGAACTAATAAAAATAAAAAATAAAGATGAAATATTTATAGACTGAAAAAAGTTAGGACACCTAGTGTTTTGTATATTAGCGTGGAGGTTACATTTTTCTAATACAACTTCCACTGAATTGCTGGGGAACAGGCATACCCTTTCTCAGTGCTGGAGGCTGGAAGGTCAACAACAGGGAACCTGTCATCCCATTGTCAGACCAAGCCAAGCAAAATTGTGGGGTGTGTGATGCAGCCTGGGATCCCAGCACTCAGGGAAGGAGAGGCAGGAGGAGATTGAGATGAAGGCCAGCCCGGACTACATAGTTTGAACCCTGCCTCACTACACCAAGATTAAGATCAAGGATCTGTCAGGTTGCTTCTCCGGGCGATAGTCCAGCAGCATCCACCTGACCGATTGCTGGGAAGTTCTGATTCTCCATAGGAACCCCAGCCTCCTCACCTGAGTCTTATGAGTCCTGAGCTGTAGCAAGGCCTGAGTCTCATAAGCAAACAGAGTGGAGCTGGAGATTTGCTCGGCAGTTACAGAGAGCACTGGTTGCCCTTGCAGAGAGGATTTGAGTTCAATTCCCAGCACCCACGTGGAGACTCTACAACCATCTGGGGCTCCAGTTCCAGGAGATCTGATGCCCTCTTTTTCTGGTATTGCAAGCACAAGGGACACATACATCCATGCATGCAGGATAAACACTCATATACATAAAGTGAATATTAAACAAAAACAGAAATTTAAGCATAATCAAGTGGTTGAGACAGGACCCACAGTTATTGAAGTCGCGCGCAAGTGTTCATCACACAGATTTCTCCTGAGCTTCGGTTCCTTTGCCCCTAAGAGAGAGGTGGTGTCTCCCACTCCACCAGGTTGTTGTTAGCAGAGCAAAGACTCATAGTTCAAATGCTTGGCCCAGTAGCCAAAGTGTAATTAGGAAAGCCGAGGTTTGGTGTGTCCTCCCCCCCACCCCACCCCCAGCACCTGGCGTCCCTATCCTTATGTAATCTGCTCTCCCCTCCTCGTGGCGAGCTTTTAGTCAATATCCCCACATGTGTCTCTCACAACGTTAGGCAACAAAGACTGTACTTGTGTATTGCCTGAAGCCCATTGTCCTCCTGGCTTGCATGTTGGGCACCGCCAGCCTGGCACCAGGCTCCGTAGCCAGCAGTGTTGGAGGAGCTGCCACAGCGCCAGTCCAACAGCCTGTGAGGGATGTCCCCTTCAACAACAACCGACATCCTGGAGGCACATTCGCCTCCCCTTGACCATCCCAGAAGGTCCTGCAGCCCCTTCAGTCACCTTGCTCTCAGCCTTGGAGAGACCTGGAAATAGGGGACAAGGGGCCTTGTCTGTATGTAACGGTGCAGAACTCTGGTCATGTTAGGCGCACCGGGATTGCCTAACAAACTCTGTTGTGGGAAAACTCCAAAACCAAAGCAGGTAAATACAATTCCTCATGCTCTTAGGGGATGGAGTGATGGCTCAGCAATAAGAATGCTTGCCATGTTCGAAGATGATACAGGTTTCCGTCCCCAGACTTCCCATGGTGGCGTAACCATCTACAACTCCAGTTCTAAGGGATTTGTCGCCCTCTTCTGGCCTCCACTGGTATTACATGCACAGACCACGTGCGAGGCAACTCATCACACATGAAAAAAATAAAATGAAAGAAAAAGTCCCTTGACTGTCTTTATGGGATACAGCAGCTTGTAAAATGTCTCCAAAACTATCTGTCCCACTGCTGGCTCATCTCATCAAATCTTGGAGACATACGTGGCGTGATGAAGAAGTAGGAGATGGGGACCCTAAAGAGAACTCACCCCCAAACTAGGTAGTCAAAGGATTGGAGGAATACTCTGAGACACCATGGCCTGCCAGCAGTTCTTGCTTTGTAAAACCCCCAAAACGTGCATTTTCTACTGTGATTGGACCCTATGAGAACAGCATGGGGATTCACAATTGAAATCTAATGAGTGATTAAGAATGTGAAAGCCTTCTCTGAACTGAATTTTGGATTAAAGATCCCACATGAAGACCATGAACATATACAAGGGTCAACTATAGAAAAAAATAGCTGACAGTTTTGGTACATGTACCTGGCAACTTTACTTTGTTTTGTTGTATGTTCCACCTAAGAACTGACTGACTTTTTTTTTTTTTTTCGAGAAAGGGTTTCTCTGTGTAGTCCGACTATCCTAGAACTCGCTCTGTAGACCAAGGCTGGTCCTGAACTCACAGAGACCCGCCTGCCTCTGCCTTCTGACTTACTGGTATTAAAGGCGTGCGCCACCACTGCTCAGCATGACTCTTTAAGCCTAAATGCATTTTCTTTTTCCTATTTTATTTAAGTATACCAGTTGTTTCTGTTTGCTCCCTGAAATGTGGTGTGATATTTGTAGCCCTGCATCAACGCCAGCTGCACCACTGGAGATTTGGTCTGAAGTGTTGTTCTCTGACCTGGCACATCCCAAAGTGAGACAAACGTCAACCAGGGTCGCCCTGGGGCTGCTTATGGGGTGAGGTTGGTATTACTTTAAGGTTGTTTACGGTGCTGGAATCTTCCAGCCAGGAATAGAGAGGGAATAGCCATGTTCCCAGATCTTCATAGCTGCTGCTCAGAGCATGTCTGCCTTCTCTGTGCAATCTCATTGGTTTGCTGGTCTCTCTCCTGTCTGCCATCTCTCCTCTGTGGATAGAGGGCAGGAACCATGTCTATGCTGGGGATGACTGAGAAAGACGCATGGTACTTTTAGAAACACCAGAAACACTGAGGTCTTTGTGTCACTGGGGGGTTAGCTTTAGGATCGGGGTCACTGGTCTCTGTGTCAACTAAGGGGTTAGCATTAGGGGGTTAAGGTTGGGGTAAGAGTTGGAGTAGGGTCAGAGACTGGAGTAGGGTTAGGCATTAATTTTAAGTGCAATTGTTAGGGACTAGGTGGTTTTATGGTTGAGAATCAGGGTTAGGGGTTCAGGGTTGGGTATTAAGGTTAGGGGGTTAGGACTTGGGCAGACAAGGGGTAGAATTACTATTGCTGTTGAGTCTCGCCTCTAGGGTTAAAGTGTTTATATTAGTATTTCATATTAGGATTGACAGTGGTTTCTTGTTTTTTTAAACTTTTTTGATTTCATGTCTATGGGTGTTTTGCTTGCATGTTCTTCTAAGTAAACCACATGTGTGCCTCATGCCTTTGGTCTAAAAGGGCATTAGAACTTGGAGTTCGGGAGGTTATGAGCTGCAGTGTGTAGGTGCTGGAAACTTCGAACCCAGGCCCTGAGGATGAGGAGACAGTGCTCTTTGACATCGCACCATCTCTCTGGTCTCTTGTTTTGCTTGTTCTTAGAGACTTATTTTTATTTATCTGAATGCCACTGTGTGTCTCTCTGTCACTGTCTTCTTTTCTTCTGTCTGTCTGTCTGTCTCTCTCTCTCTCTCTCTCTCTCTCTCTGTGTGTGTGTGTGTGTGTGTGTGTGTGTGTGTGTGTGTAATACCTGTGTGTTAGTATCCATAGATGCCAGAGGATTCTTCCCTAAATGAGTTTCGAGTAGTTGTGAGTTGCCCATATGAGTACTGACAACTCAGCTCTGGAAGGACAGTGGCATGCACTAGACAGGAAGTGTCCTTAACTGCTGAACTCTCTCCAACCTGGGGCTAAGGCTGCTGATGCTCACTCTAGCACCTCCCTCCTAGAAACTTGGGGGGGGGGGGGGTGCCTCAGGCTACTGTACCCTCCTCAAAATCCAGTTCGGCTCACAGGTGAGTATTTAGAAAACACAAAAATCAGTTCTGTATCTCTGGGCCCGCCTCTCCACGGCCATCACTTCCAACTGCGAGATCAGAGAGCCCGGGATTCTCTGGGAAACTGGAAGCCATCTGCCGGAAAACACAGTTGAGCTGAAAGCGTTAAAGGGAGACCTGTCCGTGGGTTCTGTTGTGCCCTCTTCCGTCTCCTTCACTTTCGCTGGATGGCAATGTTTATTGAGTCACTTCCTCTATGCTTTACAGTCACCTCTAAGCTGTGTGCACCATGTGCATCAAAACCCGCTCTCTAACTCATCTCAGGGTCTCTGTGGTCGTCCCGTTGATGATAATGAGAGACTTACTGAGGCAGGGGCATGAAGGGCATTTGGATTCACGTTTTGGCAGCCAGTCAAGTTCTTCCTAGGATCAGTAACATGGCAGGTCCTGTGGGAAGAACCAAGGAGCCCTAAGCTGGTTTCTGGACACTCCTGGTTATCACCATGGCTTTCGAGAATCTCAGGAAAGGGACCATGGTGGGTTCCATCAAAGAGGAAAGCCAGGAGCCGATGGCGACTCTGATTGGCAGAACAAGTTCCTCCTGGTTAGGACCCTGCTATTTGTTGTTTCTCGCTGCTGTAAAATCCAGATGCAAAGCGCGCCCTTTGCGCCAGCGCTTATAAAGCCACAGATGTTAAAGACAGTGGAGCGTACCTGTGCCCCTTGGCAGAAAAGGCTTTTCCCCACCCACCAACTGCTGAAGTGCTCTTTGCACGACCACACCTTAAAAGCCTCAGACGGAGATTTGCTATGCAAGGAGCGAAGTGGGGCAGGTTAGAAAGAAGACAGAGTGGGATCTGTCTTCATTTACTACCCCGACCGTTAGCCAGATGACAGGAAGGTAGCTCCCCCTAGGTGCTGTGCTGTGCGTGGAGGGGGCTGTAAAACCCAACAGGCAACTTGGTAAACAAGGACGGTCGGCAAACATCTGTGGGGGAGAAAGGATAATGTCCCAGCATTCCATTGTCTCTGGAGAGGCTGATTTGTGGCTGGAGCTTCCGGATGAGGTTAGTTTCCCATTGTCTCCAGTTAAATGGGGAGAGGAGGGGTCACTTGGCACATGCCCGGGAGAGGCCCTGATTGCATGCCTCGGTTGCCAATCGGAGAAGGGGAGGAGACGTTCAATAAAATCTAAAACCCAACTTCAGATGTGCTGGAGTCGTCTCAGCCCGTGAGTCCGGGGTGAACGCTTTCTGTCTGGGCAGTCTCTTTGATCTTTGCTTTGATGTCCCTTCCTGATCGTCCTGCCCTGGTAAGAAGTGCAAGGGGAGATGAAGCACCAACGGTGACTGTGTTTAAAAGGGGAACATATGGAAAGGTCTGAATTAACTCCAGCGTCTGCCTGCCAGGGTTAGTGTCTTGTAAGTAGCCCCCACCAGCATCACCAAAAGCTAAAGTGAGAGAAAAGAGAAGAGAAGACACAGGACTGAAAAAAGAATGATCTCGTGCACACACACACACACACACCCACACACCCATGGTTGCACACTCCGCGCTGAACAAAGAGCAGTCCACTTTCTGCCAATGCCCTGGCTCACCGCCATGCAGGATGTGTGTCCGATGTCCATTTCCTTTCCAAATAATTAACAACACTCGAGCCTGTTCGAGGACCTTCCACAAATCTTGTTGTGACAAGCTTGAGCTAGAACCGTGGACCAGAATTTAGTTGAATTTTCTCATCTTTATATATGTGTTTTGTTGCCCTAATTGAAGTCCTGGCTCATTACAAGAAGCCAGACTATAAGTGCCTTCAGGGGACAGGCTTCACCTTATCTGGTACAGCATGACATGCAGAAGGCAGAGCTGGCCTGGGGGTTGACTTGGTGGCCCTGCAAAGTCCTTAGGGACCTCAGACTCCTGCTCCATCATCTCTGGCTGGCAACTCCTCTTTATACAAAAGAAGGTGCCCAAGGGAGAAGGGGCACCAAGCTAGTGCACCAGGTAAAGGATCTTTCCATCAGAAAGTGCAAAAGCTAGGATCCCTGGAACTTGTTGGCCTGTCAGTCTACCCTGTGGTACCCAAGGTTGGCCCTCTGGTCTTTACATCTTACCTGTACATGTACTTATGATGGTTAGCAGATGTAGCCACTTTGAGCAGCCTCTATCAGAAGAGAGGTCAATGCTCTGGGCAGGGAGGAACAGAAACATACAAAATGATTGGATTTGCCTTGCCAGGGTCCCCAACTCTCCATCTCGTTTGCTTTCCAGCCTTCTGGTTTTGGGGGAGAAGACACAGTTCTCCTTCTTAATTCGGTCTGAGCTGGATTTCTGGGCTGTTCCAGCAAAAAAAAGCTGGGCTAACTGACCCAGTCTCCGATTGCCCTCTGTCAAGCCTATATAAATGAGAGTGCCTTTTTAATGGGGAAATTTTTATTATGGTAAAATATATGTAATATAAAACTTAACATTTTTAACCCCACTTGGTCATGTGAGTAAAAATCCCATCAGTTGCAGGAACATCCATCCCTAGCTCTTCCACCTTCCCAAAGTGACACTCAGCCCCTCTCATTCAACACCGCACCCCCACACTGCTCCTTCCCATCTCTGGGGATTGGCCTTACTCCCATACCCACTGGGAGGACACGGGGCAGGTTTGTCTTTCAAAGAAGAGTGATTCCCTGACAGTTTTCAAGTGGTTAGAGGAGACAGGAACAGCGACATTTTTAAGATCTCTTTTGTTGAGGTTTGCTGAGAGGGGAGACTTGGGTGGATTTCTGCTGAGATGGGACTTCTCCACCATGAGCAGTGTGGCCTCTTCAGCCCAGATTCAGCAGGAAGCAGGTTTTCCTCACCTCAGTGCCGGGAAGTAACATCAAGAAAAAAGGAGTCAGTCCCACCTGCTCACTGAGGTCATGGAAAACTTTTCCACATCAGAGCCTCTTTTACAAGGAGTAAAAAAGGCGGAAGGACAGACACCACAGATGGAGCCAGTGTTAAAACTAGAAAGCGCCCAGAGGTGCAGTGGCGCTGCCCTAATTCCGCAGAACTCAGAGGCAGAGGCAGGTGGATCTCTATGAGTTCAAGGCCAGCTTAGTCGGCGAAGAAGCGAGATTCCAGTGACAGCCAGAGCTACACGAGAAACCCTGTCTCAAAAAACAAAACAAAAACAAAAAAACCAAGGAGCCTGCCTCCCTGGAGGCTTCTTCCCCAGGTGTAAGCCTCCACACACAGAAGTCCTTCTAATCTTTCTTGAACTTTGGCAGTCTGGCACTGCCCTAGCTTGTGTTTGTAACCCACCAAAAACAATTTTAAAAACTAAAGTCACCCGACCTGGCTTGAACAGGCTATACAGCTAGGAAGTGGGACAGCTGGCGTATTGAAGACAGATATGGCGAGGTACAGAGTGGGGCCTTTTAAGGAGAGAAGGGAGCAGTGGGGGAAGGGGTAGTAAAGGTGGGGGAGGGTGTGTGCAGATAAGTCAGCGAAACTGAAGCTATGTGAAAGTCATTGCTTTTGTGGCTGGAGAGATGGCTCAGCAGTTAAAAGTCAATACTGCATTTCTACAGGCAACCTGAGTTTGGTTCCAGCACCACACACATGTCACAACCACCTTTGACTCCTAGCTGCTGGAGATCTGCCATCTTCTGGCCCCTGAGGGGTACTATATTATGTGCACACACACACACACACACACACACACACAAATTTTTAAATGGGGAGGGGGAGTCCTTTCTTTGTTTGCCTACTTACAAAACAACAAAAAAAGCACACCTTTTCTTACAAATTATGAACCAATGCCCAGAAGTTCAGTGGTATTAACCCGTGGAGAATCTCTGAAAAACAGCTATAACCATTTATAGGAGACTTTTTACTTGCAGATGATAGACAGGACAGGAACCTAATTCACAGTCGATAGAAACTAGCTTTTCCACACAGATGGGGAGAGAAGGCAGTGATGCTCACTGTTAATGTGATCTGTGTGTGTGTGTGTGTGTGTGTGTGTGTGGTGTGTATTGAGCAGGGCGGTTGTGAGAATGGCCAGCATGGCTATCAGTGACTAGCACACAGAGCAGGAAGCGGAGACCACGAGAAGTCTCTAATGATGGGAGAGCAGTGTTTCCTCGTTGCTGTGACAAAAATGCCTGGCAAAGGCCACCGAAGAGAAAGAAGGTTTTGTTTTGCATCATAGTCCATCCAAATGGGGCGAGGGGGTGGGGGGCAGGCAGGCCAGCAGGAATATGAGTGGCTGACCACATGGCATCCATGGTCGGGGAGCAGAGAGAGAATGGATGGTCCTCTTTTCAGTCCGGGACCCCGTAGCTCATGGGATGGTACCCACATTCATGGTGTGACTTTCCTCTTCAGGAACTCCTCTTGGGAAATGCCCTCACAGACACCTGCCCAGAGGTGTGTCTCCATAGTGATTCCACAGAATGCCCAGTTGTCTTCTGGTCCAGCTCAAAGTTTATGAGAGTACTTTTTGGCCTACCAGATCGTGCATGTGCGACCCACGACCTTGCACTTTTCCTGATCCTTCTTATTTCCCCTTGGGTATTATTTGTGGTCCAAGACTACTCCACAGAGTCAGCTGTAGCCCAGAGTCTGGGAAGACAGAGCCCAATCCATCCCCCTCTATCGAGAGAAAGTCCCATGAAGAGTTAGGGAATCATTATTTATACTCAGACTCTGTGACCAGGGCTGGCTCAGGGTCACAGACTCCTCGCTCTGCTCTGAGACTGTGGCATTTCTCAATCCATCTGCAGCCGTCTCAGACTGAAGTGGGAATGGCTCTCTCAGAAACAAACTAGTCCTGAAAAGGACAGGCTGGGTGTTTGCCCCTGGCACCTCTTGCCCTTAATTGCCCTCTTCTTCTAACTTGGCACTCCTTAGGGTGACCATTGATCTTTTAAAAGTTTGACTATCCATCTCGGGTTAGCCTCCCACTTCCCTTCCTAGGATACGAGGTTGGAGTCCCCTGGACTCTCAATCAGCCATCCAGTTGTTTCCCTTCCTATCTCCCACCTCAGAGAAGGTTGGGCACACCATCTTGCTTGCACTGTCCTCACACAGATCCCCCAACCAGCACTTTAGGAAACCATCCCTCGTGACGTCTGCTCTAGATACAGTCACCAGCGTGGACTATTTAGTTAGCCTTGTTCTTATTAAAGCCAATTCTGTTTTTTTTACTCCTTAAATGTGAAACTATATTTCAAGAGGAAACTTGATGTCATAAGTGAACAAAACAAACGAATGAGCAGACAAACAAAAAAAACCCAGCATCAGCTGCCACAAATACAAAGGAGCCAAACAAAATCAGTGCATTAACTCTGGCGGGCGCCACTCTTTACAGGGGGAGATGAGTAGCCCTAAATGGCTCTCTCGCCTCTGAGTGCCCCCAAGAGAGCCCTCATTCCCATTCTCCTTTGTGGAAAACAGAAGGATGGCATTTGAAATCACAGTATCACGCATGCTTTGGGTGTAGGCCCACTGCCCACCCCCACCTTCTGACCCTAAGCTGATCCACGTAGAATCACCTTGACAGCCACCCACCGCAGAAAATGCCCATCAGCGCCTGGTTGTCCTATATTCAGGGCTGCAGAAGGACTGTCAACATGTCTTCCTTTTGTCCTTTTCTCACCAGACTCTCTCTCCCCAGGTCTGAGTTCCCTGCTCCCCTCACTGTCTTTGCTCTTTCTCTGCCTCTCCACCTGTGTTCTTTCTCATACCCATGCAAATTCACCCGCACACTTAGGGCCAACTTCTTTGTTTACTGTAAAGTATCAGATGCATACAGTGCTAGTGTAAATAAAACCTGTTTCTCCTGTTAAGCTTAACCCAAGGAGCTAGAGAGATACTCAGTGGTTAAGGAGTGCTTACTGCTCTTGTAAAGGGCTGTAGCTTGGTTCCCAACTACCCACAGTCAGGTGGCTTACAACCACCGGCAGTGCAAGCTCCGGGGGGATCTGATGCCCTCTTCTGGCCTCTAAAGGCAACTGCACTCAGATGTGCACATACCCCACACAGACACACATGTGTTTACAATTAAAAATAAACCTTTTAAACTTGCCTAAAAAAAGTTACCTGGGAATGGGAAATTTGAGTTCTATTTTTAAAGAAATAAACACAGTTACAACGAAAAGAAAAGCATGAAGACGTGGGTGTTATTAGAAGTGGCTGGGTGACTTTTATATTTAGAGGATTTAGACAGCTATTGAAAATGCTTACCTAGCAACGATTAAACCAATGTCCTGAAATCGGTCAGGTGTAACAGTCAAGCAAATAAATATCACAGAGACAAGGATACCCCTGTGCTCTGCTCCTGGCAAGAGGTACTATCTGGTCCCATCAGCAGGGGATACCCTGAGAAGCTCAGCCCCTGAGTGCTGGCTTCACTTCTTGCCTGGATGCACAGCCAGGGGACCTGAGTTGGCATTGCTCTTTAATTCTAATGCCACATAGCCCAGCGATGGTGATGCTTGTCTAACAGACTGGTCCTTAGGGTGAGTCAACTCTACTTCCATCAAAGGTCTTTTATGGCATGTCAATAGGCATGCGCAACATATTACACTTCTTAAAATTTGAGAATCACTGGCTACTGCATAGATGGGTCATTCAGTAAAATAATTGCTTTTTTTTGGAAGCATGAGACCTGAGTTTGGTCTAGAGAATCCTTGAAAGTGGCAACGGGGTGCTTGATTGTAAACTCAGCACCAAGAAGGCAGAGACAGGAAGATGCCTGGGGCTAGTCAACAAGCCCAGTCCACTTGGTGAGTTCTAGACCAGTGAGAGACCCTAGAGTAAAAGTTTAAGCTTGTATAGGGCAGATACAAAATGACCACATGTGATCTCCAAGGCTGCTTGCTGGTTCACAAGCAGTAGCAGCTTCTGTCAGGACTCAGTTGGATTCTCATTCTGGGGAATCTTCCTCTTCTCCCTCACCTTCCTCTTCTCCCTTCCCCTCTCCCTCCTCTTCCTCCCTCCCTCCTCCTTCTCTTCCTCTCCCTCTTCACCCTCCTCCTCTTCCTCCTCTCCTTCATCTCTCTCCTCTTCCTTCCTCCTCTCCTTTTCCTTCTCAACCTTCTTTCTCTCCTCTACCTCCCTCACCCTCATTAAATTCTTCTCACCCTCCTCTCTCTCTTCACCCTCCTCCTCTCCTTCCTCTTCCTCCTCTTCCTCCTTCTCCCTCATCCTAAAATACACCAACCAAAGTAATGTTTAATTTTGCAAATCACGGTGCCCTCTAAATACAGTGACCCCTTAAATACGTGGCATGGATCAGCAGCAAGGCCCTCACCAGCCTCTGCCTCCATCACTGGGAGAAAAAAGCGCATTGCACATCACTTGTGAAGGTCACATGGCATCAGTGGGCTCTTGCAACATTCACAGCTCACTTTGACTTCCTTTGAAGACGATCAATTCTCATCCCAGCGGTTCTGAAGCCCCCAGGCTCCATGAATCAGAACCTGTTTCTAGTCTTTAAAATGCAGAGCTGGCCAGTATAATGACAGGCCGGGATATTAGATGCATTTGAAACCCAGCTGGAGCGTATTTCCAGAGCCAGGCAGCTGATGTTGATGCCGCGACTTCTCATCCGTTCTTTACTGTATGCGGTGTAAGGGTGATGGTTCAGGGCATCCGCATGGTGCCAGACTATAAAGGAGTGGATGGAGAAAGCAGATGTTTGACTCGTGCACCCAGAGAGACGAATGTGCTGTGTGTATGAAAGGACCGTTTTATGCCACCGGAGCAAAGACCTTCGGAAACGGGGAGCTAAGCACGAACTGAAGCATGAAAAAGACACATCCGCTTCATAGACTCTCACCAACAGGTTGAAGAGTGAGGAGAAGAGTTCACTGTGTGTGCTCAGGGCCTCAGTGAGTACCTCTTGGGGAGACAACATGTGAGAACGTGGGGAATGTTTTTTGGCCCGTACGTGCAGGTTTTTGTACATACACTTGCAGATGAATGTGAAGGCTGGGAATGAGCCTAGCAGGAGAAGAGTCACCCCCTCTCCTTGACTTATATTCTTTCTGTATCTGTCTTGCTTGCCCTTTGTATATTTTTCCGTGAGTCTTTCTTTTGAATCTTTCTTAGGTTAGGGGTTTTTGTAGCTATGACAATGCCACTGACACAAAAGCAAGTTGGGGAAGAAAGGGTTTTTTGTTTTTGTTTTTTGTTTTAGCTTATACTTCTGCACCATGGTCCACCATTGAAAGAAGTCAGGACAAGAACTCAAACATGGCAGGGATCTCAGGAGCGATGAAGAGGCCTGAAAAGACGCTGCTTATTGGCTTGCTCAAAACCTGCTTTCTTTTTTTTTTTTTAAGATTTATTTATTATGTATACAGTGTTCTGCCTGCATGTATGCCTGCATTACAGAAGAGGGCGCAAGATCTCATTACAGATGGTTGTGAGCCACCACATAGTTGCTGGGAATTGAACTCAGGACCTTTGAAACTGAGCGAACCAGTACTCTTACCCCTGAGCCATCCTCGGGCTGCTTTCTTAAAGCGCTCAGGACCCACATCCCAGGTGTGACACCACCCACAATGGACTGTGTCCTCCCTATTAATCACCAATTAAGAAAATACCCTCCACCCAGATCTTTTTTAACTTATTTTTTATTACTTAAAAAAAAATACCAATCCAAATTCCCACTGCCTCCCCTCCTCCCAGTCCGCTCTCCCCTCCCTCCACAGACCCTCCCCCCATTCCTCCAACCCGAAGAGAGTGCCATGCACCCCACCCTGTGGAAAGTCCAAGGCCCTCCCTACTATGTCTAGGTTGAACAAGGTTTACATACAAAGAGAATAGGATCCCATGAAGCCAGTATATGCAGTAGAGACAAATCCCAGTGTCACTATCAGTCTGCCCCAGCTGTCAACCCCCCTTTGGGGGTCTTGGTTGTTCCCATGCTCATTTGCTCCCAGTCCAGTTGGAGTTGGTGAGCTGCCATTAGTTCAAGCAAACTAACTCTCATTGGATGAACCCCCTCATGGTCTTGAATTCCTTGCTCATACTCTCACTCCTTCCACTCTTCAACTGGATCTTGGGAGCTCATTCCAGTGCTCTGATGTGGGTCATTGCTCTGTTCCCCATCTGTTGTTGGACCGAAGGTTCTATGGTGATACTTAAGATAATCTCAGTCTGACTACAGGGCAAGGCCAGTTCAGACACCCTCTCCTCTATTGCTTAGGGTCTCAGCTGGGTTCATCCCTGGGGGTTCTTGGGCATTTTTCTAGAGCCAGGTTTCTTCTAACTCCATATCTCTTTTCTTGCTCTCATATCTATCCTTCCTCCATCTCAACCATCCCATTCCCTCAAGTTCTCCTCTCCACCTTCTGCCCTCTTCTACCCTCCTACCTCCCTGCTCCCAAATGTTTGTCCTGATTCCAATTTCCAGGCGGGTCTATATATGTTTTCTTTGAGTTCACCTTATTACTTAGTTTCTCTAGGATCCTGAGCTATAGGCTCATTGTCCTTCGTTTATGACTAGTATCACTTATGAGTGAGTACATACCATATTCGTTTTTTTGGATCTGGGTTTCCTCACTCAGGATGATGTTTTCTAATTCTATCCATTTGCATGCAAATTTCATGATGTCATTATTTTTTTACTGCTGAGTAGTACTCTAATGTGTAGATGTGCCACACTTTCTTTATCCATTCTTCAGTTGAGGGGCATCTGGGTTGTTTCCAGGTCCTGGCTATTGCAAGTAATGCTGCTATGAACATAGTTGAACAAAGGCTCTTGTAGTATGATTGAGCATCTTTTGGATATATTCCCAAGAGTGGAATTGCTGGATCCTGAGGTAGGTTGATTCCCCAGTTTTCTGAGGAACCACCACACTGATTTCCAAAGTGGTTGCACAAGTTTGCATTCCCACCAGCAATGGATGAGTGTTCCCCCTTGCTCCAGCAACCTCTCCAACATAAGTTCTCATTAGTGTTTTTGATCTTAGCCATTCTGACAGGTGTAAGATGGTATCTCAAGGTTGTTTTGATTTGCATCCCCCCGATAGCTAAGGACAAAGATCATGTCCTTAAGTATCTTTTGGCCATTTGAAATTCTTCTGATGAGAATTCTCTGTTTAGTTCAGCACACCACTTCTTAATTGGGTTATTTAGAATTTTAATGTCTAATTTCTTGAGTTCTTTATATATTTTGGAGATCAGTCCTTTGTCTGAGGTGGGGTTGTCCACCAAGATCTTATGGAGACATTTTCTTAATTGAGTGTCCCTCCTCTCAGATGGCTCTAGCTTGTGTCATAGTTGATGTAAAACTAACTGCACAGAGTCTTTCTACCATCTAATCCTGACTCTAGAGGCTAAGGTGGTTTTCCTTGTTTCCAAGCTTTCCTACTGAGGATCATTTGATGGAAATAACAATTGCTGTATGATAGGCAACCCCACCATGTAAGCTTCACCCAGTTCTCCACGCTTGTAACAGGTCTGTCTGAGGCTCAGACAGAGCCGGGAACTATGCCTATTGCTCTATGTGCCATCAGCTCCATGGCAGCATGTCCAAGATGGCCTCATTTCTGTGGTGGGTAAACTGGGGTTAGCTGTGCTGGGTGGGAGACAGACAGGGTGATGGGGGCTCACCTTGCTGATGCTAGCCGCATCTTTCCACCATGACCTTCCACATATCCCACCATGGCAGCCTCAAGTGGTGTGAGGCTACCTTTCCTAAAATGCAATGGAATTACCCCCACACACCCATTACACCAGCCTCCATCCAGGGCAGTAGGAAGCAAGACCTGAACCCAGGAGATATGGCCCACTGAGGGCCACAATGAAGACAAGACCTAATTCACAGTCTTCATGCATGTTGCTGGAAGATAACCAGAGTCCCATGGGCTGTAGTCACTTCATTACAGGACTTAGGGTCATAGCTTGTGCTGCAACAAGCCAGGTTCACCTGCCTACCTATCCTTGATAAGACAATTAAAAGTCTAATCATTTTTAAGCATGAAAGGGATATTTCTTCAGTGTGGTCACACTGAGACGAGGAACAAAGAGAGATCCAGCCACCCCTCCCCACTTAGTCCATTATCAGGACATCAGACATGAGATTGGGGCTTAAATAAAAAACCAGTAGATACTCATAACCAAGCGTCTTCGAGGTGTGGTTCCCGCCCATCAGTGTCCCAGCTTCAGGGTTTTCTAGAAGGACAGCTGTCAGTCTGTCAGTCTTTTTCCAGAAGACAAGTTCCTCTTCTGGCTGTCCCAAGGGCTTCGACTTATTCTTCTCCCAGAAGGTTCCTAGGGGACCCCAGTTTCTGGAGGTCCATCATCTTAATAGTCTGATAACCAAAAGGAAAGGCCCAAGGCAGACCCGGTTAAAACGTCGAACTTCTTGATGCCAAGAGAAGACAAATATGAGAGTTGCTTGGTGCACCGTCTTGGCGTTGTAAGTTGGTGCCCACTCTGTGGATGTCATTTTCAATATGAAATTTCACATGTCCAAACTCTACACCACTACGACCTCTTCATGGGAGCACACCTTGCAATGTCTCCACGTGTATCTTCAGATAAGCTTGTCAAGGCACAGATCAGACGCACTCTGGCACACCTATTAAGTGGAATAGTATACAGTCATCTGAAATGAGATGTCTATATCCATTGGTCTGGAAATTTGTCCAAGAAGCATTGTAAAATAGGAAAAGAAACAAAGTATGGAGGGGTGTGTGGCGTGTAACCCTCTGAGAGTGAAGGGGTGGACGGATGGTACAGCATGGGTGAACCTCAGGGATCGTATCTCACACCCAAGGAGCAATGCCTTGGGTGTCACTTGTGGTAGATCCCCAGGGTGCTAGACTCAGAGATAGGAAGCAGAGGGTGGGTACCAGAGGCTAAGGGAGGAACAGCAGTTATGCAAGGTGGCAGGAGCTGTGGGAATGGACATATGGGGCTGCACACCTCACCACGTGGGCGGGACTTTGGCTGGGCTCAGTGTGTGCACTGCAGAGCTTGCGGGTGGATCCCACAGAAAATTAGGCCAAGTGTATTTCCTTACAATTAAAAATAAAGAGTTACAGAAGAGGGTCTGGTAAGATGGCTCAGTAGGCAAAGCTGCTTGCCACCGTCCCTGTTGACATGAGTTTGATTCCCAGAACCCACGTGGTGGAGAGAGCTGACTTCCATGTGTGCTGTGGCATGCACCAACACATGCATGGGGGGGGGGACACACAGGCACATAGACACACATTCTCACACAAATAAATGCAACTAATGTTAAAAATAAAGCTATACTGAATATATTTATAAGCCAGTGTATGATGATGGCTCAGTGTATAAATCATGATGGCCAGAGTTTGAGGTCCCAGAACGCATATTAAAAGCTGGGAGGTAGACCCAGGGCATCCCTGGGAGTAGGCTGACTACGTAGACTAGCTGAATCGAGCCCCTACTTCAGTGAGAGACCCTACCCTACTGTTGAGAGCAATTAAAGGAGACACTGAGGCTCTGCATGCATATACCACCCACACACGTGCACCTGCACACTTAAAACATAGATACACACAGACATGCACACACATACAAAGACAATAAGAAGGTTGGGTTTGCAAATGCAAAGCCGACCTCTGGGAAGCTCCATAAGAAGATTTAAGGAATGCAATGTTCGGAGTAGGAGGGAAGCTTAATTCTCAGCCTCTTGTTTTGTGTAGTGTTTGCAGTTTTGTTTGTTACCGTGTGAGTGTTTGAAATGTCAAAAAATGCTAAATAATTACCATAGCCAAATATATCTGCTAAGCGCCCATACATAGTAAATATATGCTACATGCTTACATGTGATTTATGGTATATACTTATATAAATACAGCTTTTATAAGTACACAATACATATTAGAGAGCTATATTTAGTAGAATATATTTAGCAATCTGTGACCTACTTTGCAAAGACCAGAATTTTGTTCTGTTACGCTTAAAGTGACTATTAGCTACAGGGAGAGATGGGATTCGGGCTTGTACTTTTCCACTATTACATAAACAAATCAAACCACCACTCTGCTACGGATACTTAACTACTCCTGAGTGATGTGTGAGGCTTAACCTCACGTCAACTCCATCTTTCTCCTTTCTCTTTTTTCTTTTGTGAAGCCCCAACCTGCACTTTTTCAAAATAAACTGAGGCAAATATTGATTAGGCTGCCAAGCTGCTGGTGGAGGGACGTGTCTCCTAAAAGCCACATGAAGCCATGTCCCTGAGAGAGAAGGAAGTAGCCTGAGCCCACGCTTTGCGTCTTTGCCGTTGTTTGCTCTTCTTGGTTCAAATTAGCTGCAGCTGAACCCAGTTCCTGTCCTTGAGGCCATACCTTTGGGTTCACACTTGCTACATTAAAGGGAGCCCCTTTCCATGCCTGGATATTACTGCTCCCCTGAACCCCTGCTTAGGAGCTGCTGTTCAGCTGAGGTGCAGCAGTTATAAGCAGTGGGAAAGAAGTGGAGCCAAGGACCTGGGGACCCCAAGTTGAAGTCAGTGCTCTTCATTTCAACCCCAGACTTCATGCACGCATACTAAGGGAAAAGAATTGTGGCATCCAGTTCCTCCATCACTCGATGAAATACCCAAGATAGGAGTCCAGGGAGAGAGCGGTTATTTTGGCTAATCGTTTCAGAGGCTTTGGTCTATGTTCAGCGGGCTCTGTCACTCTGGGTGTGAGATGAAGATGGCTCTCACGATGGCAGGGCATGTGTGTGCAAAGTGCGCTCACACTCTGGTAGCCAGGACGCAGAAAGAAAACCATAGGAAGTAGCTGTAGACAAGGCACCTCATCCAAGGACATGCCTCCATTGATGACTTCCTCCATCTTGGCCCTACCCCCACAAGTCTCCATTGCCACCCAGAGACACCTTAAAATTATCCTTGGGTCCATACATTGATTGGGTTAGAGATCTCATGCGCACTGCTTACCTATGAACTCCACTCAATGAGAACCAAGCCTTCATTCAGCACATGAGTCTTGGTGAATATACCACGTGTCAAAACTGTAGCAGGTGGGAGGATTTCTCAGTTTGGGGACAAGTTGTCTGTGGTTGTGTTCAGATGCTGTGTCCTTGGGTGTTGGTGACAAGGGTCATCAGAGGCCAAATAAGACACAGCATCACCACCTGAAGTGAACTGGAAGATGATGTCACTCTGGATGCTATAACAGAATTGCCTGGGTGGCTCCTGAATGACAGAAGGGAGTTGCTTCCAGTCTGCAGCTTGGAGGACAAGATCAGGGTCTCAGCAGACTTGAGACAGGGGCTTGCCCCTACATGAGGCTGGTGCTCATTCCTATGCCTTATTTTGATCCCTATAGGTGCTGATATGAATTAAATGCCCAGGACAATATGTGTACACCATGAAGACTGGTTCATAACCCTCTCCTGCTTAATCCAGTTTCCAATCCCCTGAGCGTCGTTGTGAATGGATGACGTACAACTGTTAACACAAAACTTTTACCTCCCTACACTGTCTCAGACATTTGGATTCTCGCCTCTTCTCCTTCTCTCCCTCTCTTCCCTCCCCCCATGTCTCCATCACTATCTCTCTCTCCCTCTCTCTCTCTCTCTCTCTCTCTCTCTCTCTCTCTCTCTCTCTCTCTCTCTGTCTGTCTTTATCTCACTGTGTCCCCCACCCCCTGCCTATCGGGTGGAGTCAGAGCTCAGGTTCCCATGATGATACCAAAACATTAAAGATATGGGGATGTCCTTTCTCTAATCCTAAAGATTATTCTGAGACCAGTTAAGAAAACAAGACAGGAGAAGCAGTGGGGCCAGGTGTGAACCGAAGCCTGTCATTTCAGACTCTGGTGCCTCTGCAGGGCCTGAAGATCCCCCCTCTGCCTCGATTTTCTCTTCCCGCATGGTGTTACCCCTTCCCAGCAGCCCCTGAGGCTGGAATGGCCAGGCAGAAGGGTCCGTGTACAGGACCTGTGCTCAGAAGCCATTACTGTGGCTAGCTGATCTGCCGTCAGTAAGTATTCCTCCATCCCGCACAGACAGCTCAAGCTGAGAACAGCCATTAGACTTGCTGCTGCTCTGTCTCCTCGCACATTGCAGATATACAATTCTTTTTCTTCAGAGAATACACACTCCCTGTTGCAGATGAAGGGAGCCAGAGACCTCCCAGCCCAGCACCTAGAAGACCCACTGCTGCTGTCCCTCCCAGACAGGGAGAACGCAAAGACCCAGCTGTCATGGCTGTTTTGTCACACTTCAGCATGAGGAGAGACCCTGGGACCAAAACCATTTTTCAGCAGGATGATGTTTTCCGTCTCCAGTGTGAACACAGTATTATCCAATTCCCCACAGCCTGCCGACTAGGAGTCCCCTAAACAGAGTTTACTCTAAGCCAAAATTACAGCCTTTAAACTGATTTCTCAAAGGATGTGGTTCATTTCAGCCTCTTTTTTCCTCCATTCCAGCTGCTTCCAAGACACCTAAGAAAGGCTTTTCTAAATTGCAAGTCCCACTGGAGAGCCTCAGCTAAGCAACACAGCTTCCCCCTTCCTATCTCTCCCCCATTACAGTTGCTCTGGGGACACTAGGCTCTGGGTGTGGTGCCCAAGGGAGGGGCTGCTGTCCCAGCGAACGTTCCTTTTAGGGAGATCCCAGTGGTCAGCGAAACAGAGAGAGGAAGATCATTGGATCCTGTACTATTTTTTCATCTGCTGCCTCGTTTATTCCCTCAATACCTGATTCTCATGCAGGGTCTGGTGGAGGACATTTGTTTAAGGCGTTTGATGCCTATGAAGCTGGGCACCCCGGTGTCTGAGCACCTGGATGTTTACAGCCAAGGAAAGACCAGGGAGGCAGAGACTTCTTCCCAAAGTTACTTGGCCAAATTTCAGCTTACCAGCACGTTGCTGGGGGGAGGGGAGTGGGGGGTAGACATGAATACCATGCTGGGTGTTAACACACAGCACTGAGGCCCCTGTTTATTTTCCATGGCTAGTGCTTACAAAAGGGGAAATGGAGGCCCAGGGAGGTTTAAGGATAAAGGACAAGTCACCAGGTGTGGTGGCACACACCTCTAACCTGAACATTCAGGAGGCAGAGGCAAATAGATTTCTGTGAATTCAAGGCTAGCCTGGTCTACAAAGTGAGTTCCAGAACAGCCAGGGCTACACAATGAGACCCTGTCTTTAAAAAAAAAAAGTAACAGAAATCAAATCTGGTAGCATAAAGTAACTGGGAGAAAGAAGAGGTACAAGGTGGTGGCCCCACAGCAAGACCCTCAGGCAGTTTGGCCAGCCAGAATCCCCCTATGCAGGGATCACTGTCAATCACTCCTTCTCTTCTTTTATCATATGTACTTGTGTGTGTGTGTGTGTGTGTGTGTGTGTGAATGAGTGTGTGTATGTATATGCTTGCATCTATGTCCATGTGGGTACCCATGTGTATTTGCATAAGGAGTCTAGAGGAAAGCCTTAGCCATCACTCCTCAGGTGCCGTCCACACTCACTGGGTCCCAGAAATCTCTGAGTAAGCTAAGGTTCCTGACCAGTGGGCCCCAGAGATCAGCCTGCTTCTGCCTTCCCAGCACTGGGGTTATGAACGTATCTCACACACCTGGCTTTTGTTTGCTTGCTACTTGCTTATAAGTTCTAAGAATTGAACTCAGGTCCTTGGGTGCAAATCAAACACCTCACCAGCTGAGCCATTTCTAGCCCCTCAGCTCTCTTCTTGGTGTGTGTTTTGACAGGTAGCAGGGGAGGGCACATAACTTTGGGTTAGCCCCTCTAGTCAGGGAGAACATGGAGGAGTCAGAAACTTACCCGCCCCTCCCTCCAGGTTCTGTACAGTAGGAAAAAGGAGCTGCCTAAGGGGGAAGCCGAGCTAGGTATCTAATCATACAGCCCAGGTTAAGCACCTCAAATAGGAGGGCAGAAATCATTGGTACAGAGTGAGTGAGGTGTGTACCCCAGTCCCATCAGCATACCAAATACAACAAATTTGCAGTCACAGGAAGGCAGCCTTCGTCCATTGGTTATTCTTAAGCTTATTCTGGTTCATGGTCTGAGGGATTACAGACAAGGCAGAGCAGGGGCTGTTTTGCAGTGGGAGCTTGTGGCAGCTGTTTCCAGCAGGCTGTCAATTGTCTGTCAATCAACAAACAATGACCAGACAAAACGCAGGGTCAGGCTATCAACCTCAAGACTCACCACCCCCAAAACCCCACTTTCTCAGGTGAGGACCCACATCCCAAAAGTCTCAAGACCCCTCCTCCCCCCAAACAGCATCTCCTGTTCAGAACCAAGTGTCACATTTACAAGTCTGGGAGGTGGGGGTGGAGACAGTTCAGACCACCATACTTCTCAGCCCTAGTTGAGTTCCTGCTGCTTGGAAAATGTCACTCCACTGGATGCCAACGGAGAGAATCCTGGGACAAGAAAGGAGCCCCCAGGGCTTGCTAATATGCATCGGTTGGACCGCTCTTCTCTGTGTCTTTAGCCAAGTGACTGGGGAGTGGACAGCAGGAGTCTGGGAGATCTCGGAGGCACTCTCCCGCCCACTGCCAGCTACAGTGACTCGAAGTGTTTCCAGCACTCAGCTTCTGAGTGTTTCCAATGGGTGCCTGGCAGGAATGTGCTTCCTAAGGGCTTGATGGATGGGTGACTGGAGACGCATGGGTAGAGGAAGCCTTCTGTTCCAGAACTAAAAAACTTGCCTTCGTCCCCCTCAGGGCCCTTTTCGTCTCAGCAGTTAGCGCTGCCACAGAGACCCGCAACTCATCAATTACAAACATTAACTGTAAATTACACTTTTGCATAGTTAATTCAGAGTCCTCATTATGTACTTAGCAGAGCTTAGCAGGCGTAAAATTCAATAGCAGGCTTTGGAGTGGATCCAGCGTCTGTCCTCTGTGATATTTGGAAAATGCAAAGTTTTAGGAGTGGACCTCAGAGCATGTCTTCTCTGGAAGGGCTCCAACAGACTCTGATTTTTACTTCTTTTTTTTTTTTTTGTTTCTTGGAATGGGTTCAGCCCTTCTGGAAAAGCTGATAGCTTCGAAGCATGCCCCCATCCTCCGTTCTAACAAAATGAAGACTCTCCCCCACTCCTGAGTAGAAATTAATATTAACCTGACAACTGGAAGGAAAAGTGTGACTATCAGGAAGCCAGGCTCCTGGAGGCGTCGCTCATCTATTTATTATTCGTTCAGCAAACATTGACTGCGTACGTCCCATAGGCCAGCATGGCCACGTGTCATTTGAAGGTAATGGAAGAACACCAGGCCACCGCGGCTAGGGAGCATGAAGTGGTGAACTGCCCAGTGCAGAGAAATGCATACTGGCCTGTGTGGCCATGTAAATGAAGGGGTGAATCCCGAGCATCAGGGGTTCAGTGACATGAGAGGATGGGCTGTGGGGAGCAGGGTGATAAGAGACACTGTGGGAAGTAATTGCCCTCATGGGAGATAATTGTCAACAGCCTGAATTAGAAGCACACCTGTGGCCAAGGTGGGGTATTCCAAGAAAAGGAAGGAGAAAGAGGTGGAGGAAACAGAGAAGCGAGGGGTCCTGTTGTCAGAACTGGGGAGATGAAAGGATTGTGGGTCGCATCCACAGGCACGGAAGGTTGGCTCAAGAAATGCCTATGCCGAGCTTAACTTCAGGTACCAATTTGCTGTCATTGCACTTGGTGTCTCTCTTCAGTCCCGGTGATGGTTAACTTGAGCAGACTCAGAATCACATGCGAGACACATCTCTGGATGTGTCCGTGAGGACATTTTCGTAGAGGTTTTACTAACGAGAGAAGACTCACCCTGAGCATGAATGGCACATTCGGAAGTCATCTGAAATCCCTCATGACTCTGTGTCTAAGCCCCACCCAGTAAAACCAACAACTCTTAATGGACAAGCACAGGTGTCAGAATCTGTGTACAGCTCCTCAGCTGGCTCACTCCAGTCCCCTAGGTTGAGAGCTAATGTGTTAAGTACCTTACCTAAGCTGTCCCCTTCAAGCCATAGTTCAGGCAGCCACATGTCTGCCTCTAGAACCTGTGGTTAGAACATCTCCCTATCCTGTCTCAGCGAAAACACCAAGCGGGGAGAGGAAAGGAGTGGGGAGGCTGGTGCCCACGGAGAAAGCTTTCTGTGCGAGCTGCAATATCTAACCTTGACCGTCTGTAACTGTCATGATTCTGAGTGTCCACACCTAACATTGTCATTATCTTTGTGGAGAGTAGACTTGAGAATCCATTGCTTCTCTCCCAACTTCTCAGGTAGTTAAACTATTGGTGGGGTTGCAGTCTCCGAAAACTCGGGTTCCTTTCTAGGTTTCAGATACCTTATGCAAAGTCATTGTCATCTACATAATATGCAGGGGACGACTCTCTTTTTCTTTCATTTGCCTCCCCATGTAAGTACCTGCCCGTGCAGGGTTTTAGGCTTTGGAGTACTGGGTAGAAGTAAAGGCCACTTGTCTGCTTGGTTCAGTGTGTGTGCGGTGTGTGTGTGTGTGTGTGTGTGTGTGTGTGTGTGTGTGTGTGTGGTATAGACATATGTGCAGATGTGTGTGCACATGTATGCATATGGAAACCAGAGGACAGTCTCCACTGCCATTCATCAGGATGCTGCCCATTTTATTTTGTTGTTGCTTTTATTTAAACATTTTTTTTTAGTTCTTTCTGTGTGTGGCGGGGTGGTATGGATATGTTAGTATGGGTGTTTAAGGAGGTCAGAGACATCTGAATCCCTGGAACTGGAGTTATAGTTAGTTATAAATTGCCTGGTAGGAGTCTCAAGTATGAAACTCAGGTCCTCTGGGAAAAAAAAAATATCGCAGGCTCCGAACCTCTGAATCATCTCTTCAGTTTCTACAGATTTATTTTATTTTAATTGTGGACATGTTTATATGTGTGTTTTTGTGTACTTGCATATGTATGTAAGTGCCCATGAAGACCAGGACAGAGATTCTCTGGAACCAGAGTTACAGGCAGTTGTAAGACTCCATATTCAGTTACCCATGAGGACTCTCCTCTTCTGTCTTCCAATCACTGGAATGTTGGGCATATGCCACTACAGCTAGCTAGCTGTTCTTCATGGGTTCCAGGGACCCAGTGTCCGTACTTGTGTGGCAAGCACTTTACTGACCAAGCCATCCCTCTAGCCCTATTTTTTTAAGTATTTATTATATATATATGAGTGTTTTGCCTGCATATGTCTATACACACCATGTATGTACCCAGTGCCCACAGAGACCAAAAGATTAGGTATCAGGTCCCCTGGAGCAGATGGTTGAGAATGGACATGTGGATGCTAGGGACTGAACCCAGGCCTTCTGAAAGAGCAATCAATGCTCTTAACTACTGAGCCAATTCTTCACCCCATTGTTTGCTTATTTCTAAAGTCAAATCCAAGTGTGCTGCCTTCTTCCACAGAACAGATTTCCTAAGCCTCTTCCTCCCTTATGCTATCCTTATGTCTTGGGTTCTGAATTCTGTCTTTTGTATTAACTGTAGGCAACAGCAGGGGAGGCCAGGTCCTTCCTTGCTCTGTGCTAGTGTGTTGAATCTCAGCTGATCAGATATCCCCTTCAGTACCCTGATTGGGAGCCACAGGCACAAACGATCAAGACAGCAGTGTGTGTGTTTGAATGTGTGGCATAGATTTCTCGAGAGCTGATTTTCCTAGGATTCTAGCTTTGCACCCCCTTCTTCCCGCTTTTGCCCATCATGCCTCCATTTCTTTCTCTCCTATCCTGCTCACTGTTCAGTCCCCACTTCTCAAGTCAACTCAGGCTCAAATCCATACTCGTCAGCACCATGGAGAGTTCATTGGAAAGCCGTTTCTGTGGGCAGCCTGGGAAAGAGATGTTTCCGTTTCTGTTCAAGACAGCACTTGAAACAAAATGGGTAAAATACAGCCCGAACCAGACTATGCTGTTCTCCTGGGAGAGGCTTCCCCATTCAGAATTTCATTTTTTCATTTTGGACTCTCTTTGCTTCCACGGGCACTGAGCTGCCCATGATGGCTATGATATAGGTACTCAAATCTCTCCCCCCACCCCCAAGCTGGGAAGCTAAAGTCCCTTTGGCGTTTAGCTCATTCGTTGGCTCCGTTTTCTTACAGACAAGTCCAATGGACAAGAGACTTGGAAAATTGGGTTTCCAATGGTCTGAAATTTGCTGTGACTACTGGAGGAGATTTATTTACTTTGGAGTAACTACTTTATTTTGAGCCAATTTTGAAATTTTCTTTCAAGAGTTACATCTGTAAATCCACACCATTGATTTTTATCAAGTAGTGGTTCCTGGCACTCTCTGGGGTTGTTTCTCTTTCCCCCCCTCTCTCTCCAGTATTACCACACACCCAATTAGGCAGGGGCTCTTGCCTGAGATCTCAAGGCAGATCTCAGAGAAAGCAAAAAAGCGCTGACCACAGGATGAACTGACTCCTTTTCTTTGTCTCTGTCTTCCAGCAGCAAGCAGAGAAGGGGACATCTGAGGGAGTCAGATTCTGAGTGTGGGTATGAACTACAGAGCTGGATGAATAAGGCTCATGCATGGCAGAGTCCATATCACTGCTGGAGTTTGTAAATTGGGGGAAGGGATTATATCACCTTTAAAAAAAAAAAGACAAGATTTCATGTATCTGAGGTTAGCCTTGAAATCAGAGTGTAACCAGGATGACCTTGAACTCCCATTCACCTGCTTCAACTTCCCTAAAACCTGGGATTACAGGTGTGCACCAACATGCCTAGTAGATCCAGTGCTGGGGATCGAACCAGGGGTTTTGTGCATGCCAGCAAGCACTCTACCACTAGAGCTACATCCCAAATCCGTGGGTCAGTTTTAAAAGTATGTATTATTGCGATTCCCCCACCTGAGCATGTCTTTGGAGTTTAATCCTACTAAATAAAAACAAAAACAACAAGTGTTATCTTGCCATACTATCCTAGAACTCAGGAAATCAAGACAGGAGATTTCTACAAGTTTTAAGGCCAGCCTGGTCTACAGAGTGAGCTCCGGAATAGCCATGGCTATGAAGTGAGCCCTTGTCTCAAAAACAACTCGAAGACCCCATCCATCCACACACTGGTCAGTTCTTAGTATCTTAGTATATAAGAATTTCAGTTAGGGTCTGTGGCTTGTGGGTGCTGCTCTATCCTAGCCCTCCCCCAACTTGAAAGTGACGTCATGCTTCAAGTGCCTGGAGCTGTCTCAGAGAGGTTGTCCTTTCATCCTTTGATTCTGAGCACAATTGTGGGGTTGGAGGTAAAGGGAGAGAAGGAGCCTTCAAATAACATCATCATATTAAGGCCGTTTCCTTTCGTTCCCTTCCAGAAGCGGCAATCTATTCAACGAGGTCATGCAGATGAATTTTGAAATCGCCAGTTTCAGCAGCCTCTCTGGGACACAGCCCATCACATGGCAGGTGGAGTACCCCAGGAAGGGGACCACAGACATCGCTGTGTCTGAGATCTTCATCAGCCAGAAGGACCTGGTCGCCATTGTCCCCCTCGCTATGGTAAGTCATGATGTCATGATGGCTCTTGCATCCTACTGATAAACAGTGCCCCTGCATGCTTCCTCTTTTCCAGGTCATCACTGCAGTGACTTATGTATAAGCGACTCCATCTTCCTCTACCTTGGAAGTGGCAACATTACCTTTTATTAGCTAAGCTTCTCAGATGAGCCACGTCCGCGTACCAAAGTCCCTTGTTGCTTACTTCTTATTTAAACCACTTCAGCTCTCTTTTTCATGCTCCTATCTATATACAAAATTTAGGCTACCTTGTGTCCTGGTCAGGGTGAGCTAGGCTAGGCTAGGCTATGGCAATAAGTGACCGCAAATCTCAGAGACCTGAGTCCACTAGCTATCTTGATTATATGGCATTATGTAAATGGAAAATGTGCTGGCTAGTTTTAACTACCAACTTGACACAACCAACAATCACCTGAGAATTAGGTCTTAATGAAGAATTGTCTAGGCCAAGTTGGCCCATGGACTTGTCTGTGGGAGATTGTCTTGATGTTCAGTTGAGGCAGAAAGACCCATCCTGGATGTGGGTAGCACAGTTTCATGGACTGTGTAAGAGCCCTGGAAAAAGTGGGCTATACATGGGCAAGCAGGCAGCATGGATGAACGTTCTTCTCTCTGCTCTGGACTGTGGATATGACTCACGACAAGCTGCTTGAGTCCCTGCCTTGACTTCCCCCATGATGGTTTGTTACCTGGAAGTGTCAGCCATGTAAGTCCTTTCTGCCACAGGTTGTGTTTTTTTTTATTATAGCAGTAGAAAGGAAACTAAGCCAGAAGGGGACCCTGTGTCATGCAGCCCCTGAGAGGTATTCCCAACTCCTCCCTGCCCCCCTTCCTGAAGGAGGCAACTGCTTCATCCCACTTCCCTTGGACCACAGACTAGGCTCTCAGTAGTCAAAATGTCAGCAGAATACATCGGAATCACAGAACCTAGCGGCGTCTTCATCCCACCTGTGACAGGGATGTATTGCAAATTACATGCTGGGCTCCTGTCACTCTCATTGATGAGCTCTTATCAGCAAGTATCCTATTTAATTAATAAGAGGGGCTGGAGAGATGGCTCTGGAGGTTAAGAGAACTGACTGCTGTTCCGGAGGTCCTGAGTTCAATTCCCAGCAACCACATGATGAATCACACCCATCTATAATGAGATCTGGTGCCCAGAACACTATATACACAATAAATAAATTAAAAAAAAAGATTATTGGAAGTGAATTGATCAGGATTCTTCAGTATACATAGGAGACAAACTCAACAAACTCAATTTGAACTTAAAGTGTTTCTCAAACACCTGTGAGTGCACGTTGCTTTAGATCTACCTGGAGTCTTTTAAGACTTTCTAGGAAAGGTCATTAGTGCTGTCTGCAGACCACAACCTGGGTGCTCCTGGCCCATATCATCAGGTAACCCCTGAAAGGACCATAATGGTGTTGTCCCAGAAGGAAGAGTGAGACCTTCACAGCCAATCACTCAGCAAGCCCCCCTGGAGAAGCTCTGGTTTAGAACCATTGGTCTAGAGAGATGACTCCGTAGTTAAGAAGAGTTATTCAGCTCTTTCAGAGGCCCCAAGTTCAGTTCCTAGCTCTCACTGCTTGTAACTCCAGATCAGGGCATCTGACATCCTCTTATGGACTCTGAAGGTACTGTACTTAAATGTGCACATATATGCACACAGAACACATATACATACAATTTAAGAAAATAAAAAATGAATAAATCTTTAGAAGCATTGGCCTGGCATGGCTATGTGCTCCTTTTCAGCCATTCATCAAAGTCAAAGTGGATGCTACACTCTGCTTGCCAGGCCTAAAGCCGCATCACCCTAGGCGAGTATACAGTCAGACGCAGAATAGGCAGGCATGATGCATCATGGGAAAATCTGACTCTCACTGTAAGGTGAGAGATACTAGCCAGACACAACAGACATCAGCCCACGCATTGTCTGCCACATTTGCTAATGTGGAGAGAAGGTGGAGAGTAATTGCTTGTAATATTGTATTTTGGATGCTGTAGACTAACTCCAGGCCTTGTACACAGTTGACAAGCGCTTGACCTCTGAGCCACACGAGTCTCATTAGGAAGATCAGCTGATTTTGAACTCATTGTATAAACCAGACTCACTTCAAAGTCTCAATCTCTCTGCCTCAGACTCTATAGTCCTGATATTATGGGTGTGCACTACCACACATGGTTTGTTCTCGACTTTGAATGTGTACCATAATCTCAAGTAACCCTCCACCTGAAGCCTGACCTTGACTCCATTTTCAAGTCTACATTTTAAACTGTTTTGCTTTCATGCTCAAAAAGTAAAAAACCTTAAATATTTACTATGTGGCCCTACAGGGGAAAAAAATTGCAGATCTGTGTCCTAGAATTCATGCCAACATCCATTACGAAACATAAGTGCCCAATTCCTACCCTGCCTATTTCAGAAAGATAAGACATTCAAATACTTTGAAAAGCAAAACCATTATAAGGATGTAAGATATTATTACAGACCATTGTCAACACGTACGTACTCCCTTGAAATGAGATGTCATTATTGTGGCGATTGTATTTTTATGGTGCTTTTAAGACAAGTAGGAATCGCTCCTTGTGTCACACCCCAAATCCTTTTGTCTGCAAGTTAGCCCAGGAGAATTCAGATTGGCTTCATGCCATGGTTGCTGGCAGTGACATATCTATAGGGCCAGCATGCATGCAGCTTCTGTGTGACCTCTAAGCTCCCGTGTTCACCAGTGTTGGGCTTGCCTGGAATACAGGACTTGACTTCAGCTGTGCAACACAGCAACGAGAACTAGGAACAGTTGTCAGTGGATGTGGGTGTGCACACCTATAATCCCAGTACTCGACTGAAGCAGGAGCCCTTGCTTCGAAAAATATATAAGACACTGTGCTAATGGAAGGGCTATAGATGAAATGGCTCGGAGACCCTTAAAAAATATGTTTTGGCATGGGCATTTTGTTGTTTTTGCTGTTTTCATGACAGGATTTTTCTGGAACTCACTCTGTAGAGCAGGCTGGCCTTGAACTCACAGAGATCCACCTGTCTCTACCTACTGAGTTCTGGGATTATAGGCATACACCACTACCACCCAGCCTTTTGGCCAAGATTAAGTGTGGCATGGGCATTTTTAAAACAGCACAATGTTTTGGGGGCTTCATTTATTTATGAAAAAGGGGGATACACATATCAGAAAGTGTTTTAAGTAAAATGAGATTAAGTAAATTTATAACTAGCCCCCCAAAAAATAATCTTTATTGACAGTAAGTAGGAACAGAACTGTAGATACACTCGAAGATGAGAAACTTTATTTCTTTTAATACTGGGATTAAACCTATGACCTCATGTGTACTCTGTACCCTCTCTACCTGAGCTACAACCCCATCTTTTTTTATTTTGAGACAGGGTCTCAGGTTGCCCAGATTGGCCTTGGACCCATTCTGTACCTACTCCAGCCTTCAGCTTGAATCCTCCTCCCTCAGAATCCCAAGTAGCTGGGAATAAGGGGCTGAGCTAAAGGTTTTCAAACGGGAAAGAGAAAAAAAAGCAAACACTGTGAAGCAAAGCCTCCTGTGGCTGGTTGGCAGCTGGTTAAGTCTTTGAAAATACCAAGTAGGGGCTGGAGAGATGATTTGGAGGTTAAGAGCACTTGCGGCTCTCGCAGAGGACCCCAATTCAGTTCAACACTCACAGTGTGTGGCTCACCACTGCCTGTCACTCCAACTGCAGGGGATCAGGCATCCTCTTCTGACCACAAGGAACACCCACACACATCTGAATATACACACATACATAAAAATAAAATAAATGTTCATAAAAGGGAAAGCAAATAAGTAAATTTCCCAGGATACTGTTCATCTTAAAGAAAACAGCCTTCAGAAAGGTCTGACAGGGGTTATTAAAGAGGAATTTGCTTCTCTTGAAAGTTCTTGCTTCAACATTAAATCTTCCCAAACCTTTCTTCAGTGCAGAGAGGAAGCTGGGGACAGGAATGCCACTTGCAGACTGTACCATCAGGCCTCAGCATCTGTCTCCCCCAAGCACGGAGCAGGCTGCATAAGAGGGTCTGAAAGAGCGCAGACAAGGAACCTGTCCATCCCATGCAGTGCTGCTTGCTCTAAGGAACGGCACTGTTAAACCCCAGCAGCCTGTTCCAATGCAACTTGCTCAGCACCATCTCCAGACAGCTATAGGCTGCCCTTCCCATCAGCATCCTTTCCCTGAGGGACCCTCTCCCTACCTGGAACCCTCCTCATACCCACAACAGGCTTGGGGTAAGAGTCTAGTAAAGACCAAGAACATGCCAGGTCCATGTGGGTAGCATGAAACTGAGAAATGCATGGACTGTCAAATATATATGGGGGCAATCATTTCTTCTATGCAAAAAAAAACAAGTATTCATCTGAGTTATTTAGGCAGGAACAGAAGTCAGGTATGGGCTCAGTGAGACGCATTTCCTTGTGACGGGAGAAAGGGGGTGATAAAGGACCATAGACTCTCAGTAGAACTCATTGAGCCTCATGGAGCTCCCACACTATATCCATCCCGGAGTGGGCAGGAAACAGGTATCCTTTGCTTTATATAACCTGACATGCTGGTGGGGCTGCCCCCTTGAATAGATCTTGCATAGGAGAGGTGGGACTTTACCAGTGGCTGAATGAGTGTGGGGGGATCTGTTGCCCCAAAGTGTCTCCCTACAAAAAAAAATTAATGGGAGAAAAATACCCCTACTTTGGGCCAAACCTGATGGCATATGTCCTTAATCTCAGTACTGTAGGTCCAGGCATGATGGCATATGTCCTTAATCCCAGTTCTGTATGAGCCCATTCCTACAAGGTCAGCTAGGGTTCCTGGATAGGAGATCCTCGAGGCCAAAGGAAAGTCAGAAGAAACAGAAGACAGGATAGAATCTGGAGGTCTGTCTGGTCATGCCGAAACAGCCAAACAGCCCCGAGTTTATTTCAGAATTTGTGCATATACAAAAGCAGAACAAAGCATAGGACAGATGGCCGGTCAGTATCTAACCACAAGACCATTCCTGTCCTTGAGTGAGCAGCCTCCTCTCCAACATGTGCTTGCTGCCCAGAAGCAGCCTCACTTTCTATCTTGATGTTCCTGAGGTTTGTCGTCAGCAGTATATACTCTACTAGATAGAGTGTTCTTTTCTCACAGGCTAAATCAGAAGTCTCTCATAGCCCTCAAGGTTATAGGAAAAAGCAGAGCAGGCAAGCTTGAACTCAAATGACTTCTTTAAGTCAGAAATGACTCCAAATGGAGTCACATATGGGCTTCCACATAGTACTCAGAGTTCAAGTTCAGCCTAGTCTAAAAAGCAAGCTTTAAGCTACTCAGAGCTACATAGTAGGACATTGTCTAAATTTTTTTTTAAATTAGAAACCCTAACTTTTTAGGTCTTGTCTAGACAAAAACAGCTCTCCCATTTAGCAGATGCAAGAAATTTTCTTTCCATGACTGAGATATTTTGATTGGATTTTCTGATGTTGGCCAAGTTCCTTGAAGTTTTGATGAGTTTCAAATCATCATCCTTTACTGATAAGGCTTAAGATGAAGTCATTTTCCTTGGCCTGAGCATGCCATGGGAACTTGGGGTTGTTCTTGAACTTTCTGTGATACATCATAATCTCTGCATAAGATCAAACTGAAAATCAACTGTCAATCAGTGGGCTGATTAAAGAGATCTGAGTTTGTGGACCAGGGCTCCCTGGCACAGGTGTAATGGGGCCTGCAGCTTGACCTTTCTGTTGAGTCTCACTCCATCTCAGTGACCTGTGTGTGCCAGGCTGGTTGCACTGCACCCCCAAGGCTGAGGGCACTGCCCCCACAGAATTCCGATCTCAGGCTCTTTGGCAGGTGGCATTCAGAGGTAACTGGTGGGGAGTAGGGGCGAATATCCCATCCCCCCAAGAGAGTCCATTGCAGTCCAACCCCCTAACTCTTCGTTCCCAACACAGTGTGGACCTGACCTTGTTTGGAGACTGCAGTTTTGAAAATGTAATGATGTGGACTTGAGGAAAGTCCCCGAAGCCAGGGACAGGGGGTGTTTATTATTGAAGTATTTACAAAGTTAAGAGCACTGACTGCTCTTCCAGAGGTTCTGAATTCAATTCCAGGCACCCACATGGTGGCTCACAACCATACACATATAATAAATAAGTAAGTAAATAAATAAATAAACATCTTTTAAAAAAAAAGTAGTAGAAGAAGAAGAATGTCCCAGTCACCCAGCCTGCCTAGATTTTCTCTCACAGAATGACTGCAGAGTATTGCATTGCACTTCTGCATTCAGCATCTGGATTTCCCCAGGAGAGGAAGGGATCTCTGTATCGTCTAGAACAAAGCTTGGTAAACAGTAGGTACTTAATGAGGAGCTGTTGAATGAGTAAATGGTTAGGTGATGGAATAGGAGGAAGGTAATTTATTTGTTCCTTCTCCGTTGCTGTGATAACCAAAAGTGACTTAAAGGAAACTCAGTTTTCTTGGGCTTATGGTTCCAGAGGGAAAGCCCATAATGTCAGGGAGACATAGCAGTAGGGAGCCAGAGAGGGAAGCTGAGAGATCACATCTCAACCACGAAACGTGAGGATGGGAGAAAGAGCTAGAAATGAGGTGAGGCTGTGAACCCTCAAAACTTATCCTCAGCTACATACAACCCCCCAACACTGCTCTCAGATGTTCCACAGTCTCCCTAAACAGCGCCACCTACTGGCGAGCCAAGTGTTCAATTACACGTCTATGGGGGACATGTCTCAATCAAACCACAGATGAATAGATGGATGATTGGATGGATGGGTAGATGTTTGAAAAGATGGAAGGATGGACTTAGGAGGCAAGCTGCTTGCTATGAGAAACTGAGTTTATATTCCCAGAAGCCATGTTAAAAAGAAAAGGCGGGTATGGCACTATGCAGTGGTAATACCAGCACTGGAGAGGAAGAAACAGAGGATCCTGGGACTTGCTTGCTCGCCAGCTTAGCCTAATCAGGGAGTTCCATGTTCAAGGATACCCTGTCTCAAAAACTAAGATTAACAGCAATAGAAGATGACACCCAGTGTCAACCTCTGGCTTACATACACACTCAGAAACACAAGAACAGGCACACACACATACACATGTATGCAGGCTTGCATAGACATGCACACGCACACACACACCCTATGTACAAACCACACACCTACACACACAGACACTCACACACCACACCTATAACAGACAAATACACACATATACAGACACACCAAACATACATTAAACAGATACCACACATACACACACACACACGCTCAAGTATGCACACACATACACACGCATACACACACACACTAATTTCATTAGATGGAAACAGTTTACCTCTCATTCATCTTCATAATACTTTAGGATTTAGCACCAAACCAAGGGCTTTCATTTCTGCTTTCTCTGCACCCTTGTGAGTGGCTTACGGCTCAGGGTGCCCCTTCTCTTTTTCACCTTCTGAAGGGGCTTTAGAAATAAGATTGGGAGAGACACACTGGCAGAACATTTATGTATATATATATATATATATATATATATATATATATATATATATATGATAAAGCTTTAAAAAATGAGAAACAACCCACAGGATTAATCAGGAAGCCAGTGCATAAGCTATATGTAGTTCCCTCCCCAAGTGTTACCACCATGGTTGCCCAAGCACACCACCTTTGTCCTGACAGACACCAGAGGGCAAGGCATGCGGCCGTCCACAGAAATGAGAGCCATCCATTACTCCGGAGGGGATTTGACAGCATGTGTTGGGATCAGACCTAAAATTCACTTCCAAGGCTGTGGGTTATTACCTCAGACAGGGTGTGTGCAGCATTCTGAGTCCAACAGGCAAGCTGCTAAGCTAGAGCCCTGTGTCCTGAGGGGAGGGGAGGGGAAGTTCTCAGAGGCACAGAAGCCCTGCTGTCCTGAATCCCAGCACACCAAGCCTTCTTGAAAGTAGAAACTGAAGAGAATAGATAATGGAATTCTATTTCTGAGAACCTTAGGTGGGTACAGATTTTAATGAGAATTAAGCCTGGTATTTTGCCTTAGAAATTAATACAAGAATGACTAAATGAAACAAGAGGGTTTTACCCCCTCTTTCTGGGTTTTGCCAAGGAGTTTTAAAAGGTCAAAATCAGCACATTCATTTATTTTATGGAAAAGTGTTCCCTTTGCCTTCCAAACACACAGGTAGGATGGTTCCTCCTTCCCTTTAAATAGTTTCTTGTCACCATGTCCCACACATGCCTCCAACTTCATCTACATTAACCTCAGGGCACCGGCAGCCTCCCTGAGATGTTGCACCGTGATGAAAAATGCCCTGGACCACTTCCGAAGCTGGCTTTGCCTCTCAGGAGACCTTTGAGAAGCCAGGGCACAGCCTGAATTCTGCTCCTTCCTGAAGCTGTTCTCTGATGGCCGTCCCCTGCTGTCCACCAGTGGTAGCAAAGATTGAAGCTGAAGGTGCAAGTTCCAAGGATCTGTCACCATCCCTCAGAGCTCCCTCTGGACCTGCCTTCCTCCATGCCCTCCCAGTCCACTCCCAAGGAAAGCAATTTCTGCCTCTTCCACCAACCTCATGGGGTGTAGTGATCCGAATGAAAATGGTCCCCATAGGCTCACAGGAAATAGTGCTAGGAGGAGGTGTGACCTTGTTGGAAGAAGTGTGTCACCGAGGGTGGACTTTGAGGTCTCAGATGCTCAAACCAGGCCCAGTGTTACTCACTCTTCATGCTGTCTGTGGATCCAGATGTAGAACTCTCCAGCACCGTGTCTGTCTGCATGCCACCATGATGACAATGTACTAAACCTCTGAACTGTAAGCCATCCCCAGTGAAGTGTTTTCCTTTATAAAAGTTACCATGGTCATGGTGTCTCTTCACAACAATAGAAACCCTACCTAAGACATGGGTTATTCAAAGTTTCTCACCACTTTTGTTTAGAAGATAACTTTGTTGAATTATAATGAAGGAGTGAAAAAAAGTCTGTAAGTTGATGGTTTTGGATGTACTGCCACAACCAGGGCACTAAACATATCACTGCCTCCCAGAATTCTTTTCTGTTAATGACTAGAATGAATGTCCCCAGTGGCATGTTCCCCAACCCATGGCACTGGGGTGGGGGGAAGGGGCTACCTCTAAGAGGTGGGGCCTACTGGAAGGAAGTTAGCTCATTGGCCAGGGATGAGAGACTTCCTGAAAGGGGCTATGGCCACCAAAGCTGTCTGTCTTTGGCTTTGCTTCCCCGGCTGCCATGAAGTGAACAGATTCTTAGAGCCGTGTCCTCCTACCACAATCCTGTCTCCTCTTTTTGCTAGTAAGTTAAATACTTCAAGTATTTTGTCACAGAATCAGATGCCGTGCCTTTGTTCTTTGTGCATGTGGATATGTGTGCGCATGTGCACACAGAACACTTAACATGAGATATCTTCTGTGTGTGTATGTGTGCTAATTCATGTGTTGGCACATATATACATGTGGATTCTTGCATGTGGAAGCCAGAAATCAACCTCAGGTTCTGTTCCCCGGGGAACCATGAGCCTCATTATTTGAGGTAGGGTCTCTCATTGGTTTGGAACTCACCAAATAGGCCAGGCTGGATCCACCTTTCTGTACTTCCCCAACCCTGGGATTACAGTCCTATGCCACTACTGTCATGCCTTTAATCTCTGTACCCAGGAGGCAGAGGCAGGCAGATCTCTGTGAAGTTCAAGGGCAGCGTTGAACAGGCTGAACGGGCAGAGCAGGTTCCCAGCCAACCAGAGCTACAGAGTAAGACTCTATCTCGAGATAGATAGATAAAAGGTAAGAGGGAAGGAACAGAGAGAGATAGAAAGAGAGAGAGTCATCATGCTCAGATTTTTAAAGTAAGTTCTGAGATTTGAACCTAGGTTCTTATGGTTATGAGGCAGACACTTTGCTGAGTCAGCTATTTCCCCAGCTCAGAATGCCCTCTTGACAAAGTATCAAGTATACCCATTGCATCCTTGTGGCTAGCTACAAGCACTATGTTATAGATCACATACCTGGAACCTGCCCTTCCAGAAAGATTGAGTCTCATTCCCACTGATGGATACTCCCATCACCCCTTCCAGCATCTCTACCAATCACGACTCTCTCTCTCCTCCTTCCTCCTATGTGTGGGGGCATCTTAGATCCCTCCACGAATGGAGTCGTGCACATCTGCCCTGCATCTGGTCTGCTGGAGTAACACCATATCCCCCAGATTCACCCATATCAGCATTTCTATTTCCATAGCCAAATAAATAGTATTTCCTACCCATGGACCAGGTTTCCTTTATCCATTGAACTTTCAGGGGCACTGCCATCGGCTTCATGTCTCAGTTGCCACCGTGTTGCTATAGTGCACATGGAGCATAGACCATCTCTCATTCTTGACTTTCTATTTCTGACTTAGTAGGAATTCTTCCCGCCTCCCTTCAACCCCACACAGCAACAGTGACTGAACACCTTAGAGTCTCGACCCCTTTTCAGCATCTCTCCTTTCATCATCTCAAAGTCCCCCAAGGTGCCACATGCTACTCCCATTTTTCGGCTGAGAAGGTTGAGGCTCAGAGAGGTAAAGCCAACCACTCAAGAGCTGATAGCTGGTCAAGGCACTCATGGGGCTCGACTTCATTAGGGTCCTTCCCTGTGCTCAGAAGCTGGGACTAGCTGAGAGACTGAACGCACAGTCCTGGCAGAATTCATTCTATACCACAGCCCTGCTGAAGCCAAGTCTGTGGTCTCATTCCTGGGAATTTTCTCCAGTTCATCTCCTCCTTTTCTGCTCCTGAAAAACACTGTAGCTAAAATGAGCCCTCCCCTGCCACGGAGTCCCCACCAAATCCCACAGTTGGCAGAGTAGAATTCCCTACAGGGACCTTTTGCCAAGTTTACCATGAATATTTGCTTCTATGTGACCTATTTTTTCTGTGGCCTGTCACATCTAGATAGGAATGGTGGCACTTTCAGAGTCAGCAAAAGAAATGCCATCCATAATTTGGGGGTGCTTTAATTGAGATGATTTATAAAATGATATCATGCCGAGGCACCAGGGGAAACATGAGAATGCCTTCATTTTCCCAAGACCTTTGAAAGCTTCCAGCACAACACGGGAGTTTATATCTTTGGATCAGCATAGCTGATTCATAGCTGGCTTATGTTCCCCTCCTGGCCCTTTGAAGGCCTACTGGCTAGATACACCTACTTTCCCTCACATATGAACAGGATTCTACAGTTTAGGCAATGCCTTTATAGATTCATGATGTATAAAGATACTTTTGTTGCAAACTTTGACAGTGTCCATCATAATAGTCCTCCTCAGAGACAAACACCATCATCATCACCACCATCATCACCACAACCATCGTCAAAGTGATCACCATCATCACTATCACCACCATCATTGTCATCATCACCATCATCATCACAACCACAACTTGTCTGTGGCTGTGTGGTCCTAGAGTACCTAACCAGAGAGTCAAAGCCAAAGCTAGCAAACACAATGTCTGGAGATCAGAGCTGCCCAATTTAGTACTTTAATGAAATTAAAGGTATTAATGATGTTAGTAATGGTGATGTACATATGGTAGTGGCCATGCTGACGATCATGGTGGTGGTGATGATACTGATGTTGCTGATAATGTAACCATGATGATAATGATCGTGATGACTGTCGACAAAAGTGGTCTTGCTGATAACTATTCTCTTGACAGAAGTCAGGGTCACAGTGGTAATATCATCTTTTAGAACAGTCAAAAATCAAATCTGACTAGTTAGGAGACAAAAATGACATCTTTAGAGCAGTGGTTCTCAACTTTCCTAATGCTGTTACCCTTTAAAACAGGTCATCGTGTTGTGGTGACCTTCCAGGAATAAAATTATTTTTGTTGCTACTTCATAACTATAATTTTGCTACTGTTATGAATTGTAATACAAATATCTGATATTCAACCCCTATGAAAGGATCATTCAGCCCCCATGGGGTCATGGCCCACAGGTTAACAACCACTGCCCTAGAGAATATTTCAATGGGCTGAAGATACCAACATCTTTCCTTTGTCTGTTCAAATATTTACTCTGAGTACATGTCCACAAATGAGCAGCCACAATACCTTAGGTATGGACTCCTCAGAGGAACCAACTGTGACCTCACAGGACCAGCCGTTCCAGTTTGCTAGGCCCTGAGGAGGTTCCTGGGATACAGCGTTTCTGATTTTAAGACCAGGATAATCTATGTAAACCTGAATGAATAGGCCATCTTGATTTCCCAGCTTGACTCTGAGATTGTTCATGGGATATGTGTGACCCAGTTTTGTCACCTTAAGCCATTGCTATAGAAGTGAAGGTAGCTGTAGAGAAATCAGTCTTTGACTGAATTGCCTTAAGATGAATTTTGCTGTCTGTATGTACCAGTTGAAAGATTGCACACAAACACAGCTGGTTTCTCCCCCCACACTCCCCGTCCTCTTGGTTTTTTGAGACAGGGTTTCTCTATATAGTCTTAGAACTCACTATTATAGACCAGGCTGGCCTCAAACTCACAGAGCTCTGCCTGCCTCTCTTGGGGTTGGTTAGAAGCCACCACACCCAACCCTGGCTTCTCTTGGAAAGCACAGAGTCCCTGGCAATCCATAACCCACAAGGCAGCCATTAGCACTGCTGAGTGGAAGCTGTGCCCCACCCTCCCTGGACCAGGACTGAGCCAGCACTTGTGACGGGTTTTCCCCAAGTCCAGTGGACCCGTTTGTTTTTCTTGTCCAACCCCTGAAGTCATCTCAATTGAAATAATGTGTGTGATTAGAACAGAGCTTGGATCCTAGGAAGCGCTCAGTGATATGGCCGTTTGAGTTTATGATTCCCGCTCGGCAATTGTACCACTCAACTCAAGAGCATTGCAATCATTTGGCAGTTTAAAAAAAAATGGACTGCAGGCCTGTGCTAGAGTAAGGCTGAGCTTCCAAACCATCATCCTAAGCGAAAGGAATCAACAAATCCACAGACACCAAGAACGACTTAGTGACAGCCCAGGGTAAGGAAGATGGAGTAACAGTCAGAGGAGGCAAAATATCTGTGGGGTGATAAAATACACTCAAACTCATTGTAGAGAGGGTGGCACAGCTCTGATTCCTCCAAACAGCACTAACTATACATGTGCCCTGCTAGTCACATCTTGATACAGTTGTTTCAAAAACATGAGGCGGGGAGGGGAGAGGAATGAGGAGGATGAGGAGAAGGGGAGAGGAAAGAAGGTAAGAGAAAAGAGGGAGGAGGAGGTGGAAGAAGGAGTAGAAGGAAGAGGAGGAGGAAGGAAGACAAGGGGGGAAACTGAACGAAAAGAAGCGGGGGAGATGAAAGATACCCAGTGTACGTGTCTAAGTGCTCCACTCCCAGAGGAAATGAGGTTAAATCAAGAAACAGAAAAGTGCACCCTCTGAGGGTCGGTGACCATGAACCAGCCCCTGGCTGGAACCCGTCCTCCAGAAGGAGCCACCTGGGTTCCTGTCCTGCTGCACACACCCTCATTCCAGCCTCCCACATCCCGCCTAGGTGGTGTGTAGTCCACGTCTGCCTCTCTAATAATACGGTAGCCACAGACAGCCTTTCCTGGCACCTAGTGAGGTTTGCAGTCTGGTGGGTGCTGCACCTCAGAGATGAGTCCATGTCCTCACCCGTGCTGCCTGTGGCTGTGGCTGATGTGTACACCAGGCGTTTCCAGATGTGTACACCAGGCGTTTCCAGATGTGTACACCAGGCGTTTCCAGATGTGTACACCAGGCATTTCCAGATGTGTACACCAGGCGTTTCTGGATGGGACAAAGATGAGGAGCAAGGGAAGAGCACGCTGGGTGATGGTGACCCCCTAAACCTACATGTGCTCATATGGGACAGAAAGATGTCACCAAGGCACAGACATTGGAGCGAGGTGTCCAAAAGCCAAGGATTTCTGGCCAATAGCTGCAGCTGGAACAGGCAAGGAAGGATTCTCCCGTGGATCTTTGCTGAAAGTATGCCCCCTGTATATTTAGACTTTGGGCCTGCAGGGTGAGGAGAGGATAGTTTCTTACCAATAGAGCCATCGAGGGTATGTTGATCTGTTTGCCAACTATAGACAAGCCATACAAGATTAGAGTTGCTGTTTCTTCATTTTAATTTGGAGGACGCTGAGGCACTGAAAGTGTGATGATTGCGATACACTTGAGTAGCTCAGTTACAGTGAGAATTACAAGCTAAAATGGACCCGTCATTGTGCACTGATGTGCCCCTAACAGGTCACAGACAGGTTGTGGCCGGAGTCGGGTAAACTGGCTTCCAGGCTTAGGATGCTCATCTCTTCACCAGAGTCAACCAAGCCGAGACCAAGGAGACTCTGGTGAGCCAGAGTGGATTAGGGTTTCTCAATACCAGACCTCAAGTTACCCTTCAGAGCCACAGTGGCAAAGACTGGATGCTGCTGGCATAAGAGCAGACAGGCCAATAGGACAGCATAGAGAACACAGGGATAAAACAGCAAAGCTGTGACTCCTGATTTTGACAAAGGTGTCAAAAATATACAGTGTAGCGATATCTGTTTAACAAATGGTGCTGGCGAGACTGGAATATCCACTTTTAGGGAAAAAAAAAGAGTGAAATTAAAACCGTGTCTTTTATTCTGTACCAAAATCAACACAAAGTGAATCAAAGACTTCAATTTTAAACCTGAAACATCAAAGCTGCCAGAAGAAAACTTAAGTGATGCTCGTTAAGACATGGGTGCAGGCGAGAGCTTTCCTACAAGTTCTACAGCACAGGAACCAGCCCCAGGATCTGCACGTGGGACACCATGAAATTAAAAAGATTACACAGAAAAGAATAACTTCTGACAGAGTAAACGGCCCACGGGATGGGAAAAAATCTTTGCTAGCTGTAATTCAGACATGGGGATTAATATCCAGAATTCTAAAAGAACTGAAAATTTATCAAAGAAAAAGAAAAACACTGCTAACTAACACACTGGCTAAGAAAATGGACAGTTTTCAGAATAAGAGACACTAATGGATAAAAAGTATTTTTTTCTTAAGTGGTCAACATCCCTGGTCATTAGGTAAATGCAAATTAAAACACTTTCGAGACAACCTTTTCCCCTAGTCAGAGTAGCTGTCATCAAGAAATATAACCACCAATGCTGGAGAGGATGTGGGGAGAGAAGAGATTTTACTCACTGGTGGGGGTGGTGTGAAAATTAGCACAGCAGTTGTGGAAATCGATTGGGAGAATGCCCCCGCCCAGTTAAAACTGGAATTCCCATGTGATCAGCTACCCCACTCCTGGGCACGTGCACAGAGGACAGCATACCCCATCGCGAAGACATCATTCATCCATGTGCCCTGCTGGCCTTGTCAGAATACCCAGGAAAGGAGTCAGCCGAGACGGCCATCAACACGCGCCTCGACGGATAAGGAAAATGTGGGACCTATACACAATGGAATTTTACTCATTTGCCAGGAAAAAATAACTCACAAAATTTGCAGGAAAATGGATGAACATGCAAAGTATAATGCTGAGATAACATGAAGTTAGAATATCAAAAAACAGTGTTCCCTCTCCTATGTGATATGTGAATCCCAGCCCCGGTAAAAGAGGTGGGGAGCGGGAGGGCGAAAACGTAAGTAAAGCCTAGATAAAGAGAGGGGATCGAGGGGCAGTGGATTGCCTCTTGGGGAAGGAGCATTTCTTTGGTAGATACATGGCCGCTGGTGGGTTGCATATGCTCCCACTGAACTTGGTAGGTTACTGAAAGAAAAAATAATGGTTGATGGGGAAAAACAGTAAGTAGTTGATGTGTAAGCCCCAGGGGTATAAGGTCACCCGGAACATGAGAGAAGAAGGGAGACATGGGGAATTACATGGGAGAATCAGCAGTTCATGGTGGCAGGAGGTTCAGAAGGAGATAAGGAATGAGACATTTGCTCAAAATTGCCATAATGCCTTGCATGCTAACTTAAAGAAACGTAAGTGGGTCATCACGGATGTCAGAGCCTGCCTGCTGCCGCCCCACTCCTCATTATGGGGGTCCCTTGTCACCAGCCCTCAGAGAAATCTCCCTCAGTTTGCAGGAGCCACAGAGCCCACAAACTAGTTCCCCTTAATCATTTGCAGAAAAGCGGCAAGGATCCGCCCCGTCCCTCTGCTCTTATTTGTCTAATACAGTGTGGTTCTCTGTAGGATAGGGGGTTTTACGCTGGGATTACTGCTTGTACTCAAAATTAAATGTAAAGCGGGGTTGGAGTGCAGGAAGCTGAGAAATGTCTCCCCTAACTCCTGGAAGGTTTGAATGAACCCGAATCCTAAACTCCATTTTAGATGAAGAGGGGAGGGGGAAGCTTCAGGGTGCTGCTGCCTGCCTGCACCTCATAGTGTGGCCTCACCCTCTCAGGCCCCTTGGAGACATGTTCATTAACAGGCAAAAGTGGAGTGTAAAATTTTTTAGAAGAGAGCAGTTGACGGAGCTGGGAAATGTCCAAGGAAACGGCAGCTTGGTCACATACTCAGCTGCCAGGGCCCGCATCCCGTGCTCCCCAGTCTCAAAATTCAAATGCTGTGCCCGCTGGTATGGGCAACAGGTGACTGTTTTAAAACTTGGAAAAAAAAATCTTATTTCCACAAGGACTTCTAAGGACAGACAGTTAAGTACTTCTAGTAAGTAACTCAGATGGCTACTCGCAAAGATTGTGTCATGGTTTCTACAGGCAGCAGCCTGTAGATCTGTGATAACCTGTGATCCCAGCGATGTAGGAGACTGCGACAGAAGGACTGAAAGTTCAAGGTTGGCCAGGGTTCCAGAGTGAGTTCAAGGCCAGCCTGGGCAGTTTAGTAAGACTGTCTCAATAAAAGGTTTTGTTTTTTTTTTTTTCCAAAAAAAAAAAAAAAAAGGCTGAGATATAGCCTAATGCCTGCACAGCATCTGCAAAACCCAATTTTCACTCTCCAAAACCCAGGTTTCAATCTCCAGTTATATATAATGGATTTTAGGACTCAGAATGCTGTCTGTCTCGCTGTCTGCCTTTCACCTGTCTCTCATTAGTGATGAGCCAAAATGTTCCCTTGTCCTCCCTTATCTGAGTCTTTAAATTTTCTTTTCACATAAAAACTAAACTTGGGGGCCTGAAGAGATGGTTCAGTGATTAGGGACACTTGCAGGAGAACCCAGCACCCACACAGGGGCTAACAACCAGCTGTAATTCCAGTTCCATGGGCACCAAGCAGGCCCATAGTGCACAGACATGCGTGCAGGCAAAATACACCTATATCCAGAAAATAGATTTTTTTAAGTTAAAAAAGGGTTAAATTTAGTGTTAGCATAATGGCTTAAGGGATCTGAAGTCAGAAAGTGCATATGAGTCAAAATTTAAATCTGGAATGTTTGGGAAGTAAAGGGGCTTAATTTCACTAGTCCCTGGGGAAATGCAAAAACTAAAAAAATTAAAAGAGCAAGCCAGCCATCTCACACTCAAAAGCATGGCTGAAATAGAAGAGCTGCCGAGTAAGACCAAGTGTTGCTATGGTAGATGAAAGAGGACCGCACAGGCTCTGGTGATGGGAATAAACAGTGCTTGGTGGTTTCTTCCCATGTATACATAGCACAGTCCCAAGTTTCCTGGAGACCCAGGAGGGTGATAGTGCTGCCCATGATGGTACGGGCAGACAGATGTTAACACACAACAGTTCTCATACCCAGCATAAACTGTCCACCTCGACTAGTGAAGGTAACCAGACGGTAAAACGCTGCTTGTCAGTGAGCAATAACTACTGATGCCCCTCTAGAAAACTGGAGTGGAGCTCATGTCTGTATCTCCAGCAAGTCTGAAGGGTGAGGCAGGGGAATTTCTGCAAAGTCAAGGCTAGCCTATCACCCCCACAATAACAGGTACTGGGGATGTCATGCAATTGATGAGGTGTTTGCATAAGGACTTGAACCTGATCCCAGCACACATAAAACAGGCATTGTGATGTATGTTCATAATCCCAGTGCTGGGGTGGCAGTGAGTAGAGACTGATGGAGGCCCTGGCTTGCTGGCCACTAGTCCACTTGGCAAGTTCTTGGTCAGTGAACCAAGGGGATGCCATTCTTGAAGGATGGCACTTGACATTGTCCTCTGGCTTTTATGTGCCAACGTATGTGCACACACACATACACACATGAGAAGAAAAACTGGGATGCGGGAAACTAAGCATTTAAAAATTGAGCATTCTGGGGATCATTTTCTAAAAATGGCAAAACGACAGGGACAGAACAGTCAGTGATTGCCTGAGGCTGGAGCAGAGATTAATTGGAAATAGCCCAGGAGAGCCTTTGAGAGGTGGGATGCTCTAGGACTGTGAAGTGGCAGACGTGGGATGCTGTGCACAGATGCTCAAGTTCATCGTACTGGGCCCTTTACAGAAATTGAGTCATACAAGCTGGTTCAGGAGCAGCAATACCAGGGAATGCACGTCACTCCATTCTTCAAGCGTGCTGTGTGGTCTGCAGTTTGTGTTAGCACGGAAAAGATCACTACTAGATCCCCGCCACCCCCCCCAAAAAAAGGGGGGAAGGGGAGGTGCTGAAGTTTCTAGCTGGAACACTTGTGTTCCCGTGTCCAGTGTGTGGCATCTTCAGGAAGTCTTAACCATCTAGTCATGGTGGGCCACCAAGAAGAAAGGGGTCAGCATGGGTAGAAGAGAGACAAGAGAGGAGAATCAGGATAAATCAATAACAATACAACTGCATATTGTGTGAAATTGTCAAAATTTTAAAGTCTGTAATATGTGCTGTTTCCTGTCTCTGCCACTAGGAGAGTGATGTTAATGATTGTTTATGCATCAGATACGGGACCTTCACTGGGATGGTCAAGTTGGATTCTGGGGTTCAGGATAGCTTTGCAGAGGCAAAGCTAAAGTGGGAAATGAGTTCCTTGAGCTGTGTGAGGCACAGGAGCTTCCCAGCCTTTGCTGATGTATAGCTGAGGCAGTCCACAGGTCTAGACAGTCTGCAGAACCTGGAGGTTTCTCTGACCCTCCCCAGAGCCAGGGGAGCCACCATCCACAGAATACCTGGTAGAGCACAGAGCTATAAACTCCTCAATCCCATGCCAGCTCCCTGCATGAACACCTGGCTCATGGCCCACCCAGCCAGCCCTGGGCACCACTCAGATGGGGCCAGCTGGATCCTTCCAGTTCTGACTGGCATGGTATAGGAATACTCCACCACCTGATATGCCCTAGCAGGCATGTCTCAAGCACAGGATCAGCAGACCTTGATATAAGGTACAATCATGGTGTCCACCCTGTATTAAAACCCACATGTACTTAAACCCGCCCACCCCCTGAGCCAGCCTCCTACCTGAGTCTACCCACACCCGAACCAGCCTCCTACCTGGGTCCACCCACCCCCTGAACTCACCCTTTCCAGCTTTCCAGAAAACTCCCATCTATTCCTTTCTGTATCCACAGCCAAAGCCCCAAATGATGAAGGATCCGTATGTGGTTGTAATGACAACAAAGAAACTTGCCTGGAAAGCCTCTCCCCTGATAGCCTCCCAAACATTAACTCCCAACTCACCATGACCAACCTACACCACTCTGTAAGCATCTCCCACTGGCCAACATCCTCTCTGAAATGCTAGAGCTGCCGGCTGAAGCACCCTTTCTTCCCATCCTTCAGATTTGAATGTGGACGTGATTAACTGGAGAACCCCATGTGTCCAGATTGGAGACCAGCCTGTTTCCCCCAGCTGACTGGCCAGGACCTCTCCAGATGTCAGAGCATCAATACAGCCATAATTTGCCCACCATGCATCTGTGCAGTGTGTGGCCCAGGCTCTGCCCTGACAAGTCACTGAGAGTTCAATGCACTGTCCCGGGAACTCTGGACCTTGACTGTTGAGAAACAGAAAAGGGGGAAAGAGAGAGGGGAGAGAAGGAAAGAATTTTGCCTTCTCCAGTTTCCTGTTTTATATGTACACCCACACTGGGGAAGAAAGCTCTTTGTCTGTCTGTCTGTCTTTCTGTCAGCAGGGTCTCACACTAGAGCCCAACCAGGCTGTCCTAAAACTTGCAGAAATCCTCCTGCCTCACCTTCTCATATACCAAGTGGATAGCTTGTATGTGTCCTTGTTTGCTTCTGACACTGTGATAAAACACTGTCCAAAACTGACTTGGGGGAGGAAAGGATTTTTGTTGTTTTGGGGGTTTTGGGGGCATTGGCAGTCCATCAGGGGAAATCAAGGCAGATACTCAAGACAGGAGCCTGGAAGCAGGAACTGAAGCAGAGGCCATGAAGAAATGCTGCCACTGTCTTTCTTCTTTGGTTTGCTAAGCCTGCTTTTCTATGCGCCCCCAGGACCACCTGCATAGGCTCCGTGCCACTTGTAGGCAGGGTCCTCCCACATCAATCATTAATAACAAAAATAACCCCCACAGATGTGTGTGGTGGGGGCAATTTCTAAATTGGGGTTCCCTCTTCCTAGGTAACGTCCCAGGCTGTGTTAAGTTAACAAAAAACTACTCAGCCCAATATGCCTAATGCTGATTGCCCTTATTGATTTAGATGTTCTTATTCTAAAATCATACAGACATACATGGGGAAATGATGAGAGGGGAGAGGGGAAGAGGACCAGAAAGGGTCCACATCATTTGTACTTCCCATCCTTAGCAGTAAGGGACCTTGGACAGACTCTTCCCCATGGTTTAGGAAAGGCAAATTACCTAGGGATGAACACACAGAGGCATCTCTTGCCATTCTATGTCTTGTGCAAGGCAGAGGACTATGAGCAGACACCCCTGTTTCCCTTCTTCCTCCCTCATTTCATGACTAGAGCAGACTCCACCTTAGGACCACCCGGGAAACATCGTTGGTTTGTAGCAACATCCGCAGCAGCATCCACAGCAGCAGCATCCTTGCAATTAAGAAGTGCAAGAATCCACAAGCAGAGAAAGTGACCACAACTTTGCCAAAATAAAATACATATTTCCCAAATGCCTCCTTTCTTGGCAAAATTGCAAAACAATGAACTTTCTTTGGAGACATTTCTGCAACTTATTCTATGTGCCACCCCAGAGGATGACTTGTTTAATAGCTCAGTTATCGGTCCGGACCTTGCGGACGGTGCCTAGCAAAATTGAATTGCTTTCTTGTTTTAAATGCACGCTTTAGAAAAGATTCTCCATCTTGCCTTAGAAGCAAATTGACAGCTAAGTTAAGTTTGCCTCCCACACCCCAGTTTCATACCGTGAATAAATTGGAAGTAAATGAGGTGGGAGTTGGGTTTCCCCACAGAGACAGGACCTGGAATTATTGCTGTGTGGCTGCGAGGCCCACAGAGCTGTTAGCATGTGTCCTCGGGGGAGGGAGGGAAATTTGCTGGGACTTTGGAGAGCAGCCACAACTCCCTGGGAAGGATGGGTAAGTGGCTCGCTGTCGAGTCTCGGCATTCCTTCAGTAGTGGGAGCTGACACAAAAGCAAAGCTTCAGGACAGAGGAGGAATGAGGCTGGCTTAGCTCCCCCGTGGTAAATATAGACAGTGCAAAGCATTATGTGGCTGGACCCTAGCAGGTCACGATGACAAGGGAAACTCTTTTCTTCCCTGAAAGCCCAGGTGCCCTAGGAAGCTAATGAAAATCTTTGCAAAGTATTACCATATATTTTCCCTAGGAGCTAGGGAGCTGGCTCAGTTTGCAAAGTGCTTGCCGTCCAAGCATGAGGACCTAAGTTCAGCTCCCCATCACTACACAAAAAGCTGGTGTGGAAGTGTACACTTGTAATCCCAGGACTGAAGAGGTGGAGACCAGAGGATGGCTGGGGTTCACAGGCCAGCTAACCTAGCTCCAGGCCAGAAGACCCTGTCTCCAAACATATATCAGCAATTGAGGAAGACACCTAATATAAACCTCTAGCCTGCACGCACGCACACACACGCACACACACACACACACACACACACACACACACACACCATTACTACATAATTTACAACAAACTAAGGCATCACTTAAAAGGCACTCTAGAAACAGAAAATCCACTGGTTACTTGAAACTTCCTATTTGTGTAGGTACAAATGAATGATATTCAGATTCTGCCCGATGGAGTGCTGCAGGCTCCAACCAATCATAACAAAGCAGAGGGTAACACTGATCAATCAGAAAGGATGTTGATATGCATGCATGTAGCATGTCAGTTCCTGGTGTGGTTCTCTGTAAGGGCCCTGGTCTCCCTTATTCCTGGGGTGCATTGGTGGAATAGCCTCTTCCAGGATTGTGGTCACATATACTCAGGGAAGTCAACGAAGGATCATCTCCCCCATTCAAAGCCTTCAAAGAAGACTAATCCCAAATGGCCAGACCACACATTTCCCAGGCTAGTCTCCAGCTCACTACATAGTCAAGGATGTGTCTGACCAGATGATCCTCCTGCCTCCACCTCCCGAGTTCTGTATTACATGGTATGCACCACCAAGCTTGGTTTATGAGGGTTGAACTCGGGGCTCTGTGCATGCTAGGCAAGTGCTCTACCCACTGAGCTAAAACCCCAGCCCTCTAGGTAGGTTCGGAAACTCAAACTGGAAGGACTTGTAGACAGTTTGTTTTTCTATCTCTGAACGTATGTTTGTTGCTAAGAGTTCTTCGGCAGTGGCTGTTCCAGGTGTTCAGAGTGTAAGAGCGAATAAGTGGCGGGGTGGGGGGTGCTTCTTCTGTAGACTCAGAAGGAGATAGACACACACCTAAATCTGAATAGAATTATCTCGGGGGCCATTGATGAACTGTGGCAAACATAGCTGCCATGTAAATTTCTTTTCTTGCGACCATGTTCAAGTCCCTGACAAAAAATGAGAAAGGATGGATATCCTGTTGGCTCATGTTCCTGAGGGCTCAGTGGTTGTCACTTAGCCCCATTGCAGGTAAGCAGAATATCATGGCAGCAGGCATGTGTGAGGAGGGACTGCTGCTCACACCCTGCCAGACAGAAAGCCTAGAGAAAGTATACAAGTAGGGGCTGTGGATAGGACATGCCCGCTAGTGGCCTACTTCCTCCAACCACGTCTCACTTCTCAGCCAACAATGCTGTCAGATTATTAATCCATTCAGAAATTATCAACCAATCAGAGGCCTCAGGATCTGGTTGTCTTGGGAACTGCCTCCCAGACACACCTAGAAGTGTTCTTCACTAATCTTAGGCATCTCTTAGTAATACCACATTGAAAATTGTGATGGATCTTTCTAATCAGCACCCAGTTAGCACAGGGAAGGGAGGCTAGAGTCCTGTGGTTATGTGAGGGTACAGCATTCCACATAAGAGGAACAAGACAGACGAAGAGACGAAGTCACAGTAACTAAGAAAGCACAGGATAGGGAGGGAAGGAGACAGAGGCTCTGGAAGATGTGATGCTCCAGCAGAACAGAGACAGGGTCTCTTCATTCCAATCTCAAAGGGCTCGCCTCATATACCATGTAGATAATGGACTCTTGAAATGTGACCCAACCAGCTAAGCTGGAGGATGGAGACCGGCTACCCATCCCACTGTACTCCTGAACAGAATCCTTACAAACTCGGGGTTGGAATAAGGGTTGGGAGCAGAGCTACACCAATCGTACATAAGGATGCTCGCCTGTTCCCCTGAATGGGAAGTGAGACAAGCCCAACCTCACAGCATCCTATTGATCCTGGCCCCCAAATTGGAAGAGAAACAAGACCAAAGAAAGAGAATCTGTGCTAGTAAGGAATGGCGGGAGAGTCTCTCATTGAGACGGGGCTGGAAAAGCAGCCAATGGACAGAGGCACGCTAAACAAGGCACTGTCTAGGAATGCTCGCTGTCAGAACACAGAGTCCTCGGCAGCACAGAACACTGGGGCCTTAGTGCCACAAGAAGCAGCATTCACAATGCAGGCAGAAGGCTCCTGTGTGGCTGAGCACAGCTTGTCCTGAGGACAGGGAATCATGTTGATCTCTTTCCGGCCCCTGACCCCGACAGAGTCCTTTGGGATGACAGTGACTTTATGAAATGACCCTAAAAACAACACTGGGAGAGAGGATGGTACATTAAGTGGAGTGCTCTCCCCACTACAGAGGGAAATCTATAAGCTTGTTGTTATTCTAACATCATCAGTACAGAGGGCACAAAGAGGTCATTCACCTTAGAGAAGTCCAGGTAATGGCCTCACTTTGGTCAGGACCTTTCTCTGCTACTTCCCAGAGAAACAAAGTCTTCTGACATTGGTGCTCCCACACTGTGGCCATGCTGGCTGGGTCTGCTTCCCATCAACTGGGCAAGGGACTGGTACACACAGAGGGACCTCAGCAGGTAGCTTGGTTGCCAGGAGATGAGGTGTCCCAGGACCCAGTTTCCTCTGTGGGAGTGATACTAACCTCCCCTACAAGCTGTGCTGAATGAAAGCTCACATGAAAAATTTCTGTGGAGGGTGGGGAGATTTCTATCCCCTGAAGATGCTAAGTCATAAGGCCCGGCACCTGTGAATCTGAACTGGGGTCAAGTTCAGGAAAAGCCTACGAGTGAGTGCTGCTGACCCAGTGGCTGCTGTCCCTTTAAAGAGGGAAATCTGGGTATCTGGCGCTCACTGGCAGCCATGGGGAAGGCTGATATGGGAGATGAGGATGACCCAGATGACTAGGGTCTACATAAGTGGCCTTAAGCCAGGAAGAGAAGAGAGTCTAACTTTGAGATAGAGATGTGCCTGTCTATGCCAGGCTCAGCCACAAGCCCACTACAGTGAACTGATATTTCCTTATGAATGTATCTGAGGTTAAGTGCAGCCAGTAAGGAGGATTACAGGTCCTATTGGCATCGTCTGGTATTGGGTTCATCTCCCCTTCTTGTACCACCTACAAGAGCAGCAGGAGTCTGAAACTCATCCATTCTTGAATCCAGAGAAGACCTTTCTCCTTCTAGATGAGGTCATTCAGGAGGTCCTAGAGAAAAGTTGGTCACTGAAGAAGAAAAGAGATGAAGGATATGGACCCCCTCACAAAGGGGCTATGTTTTGTTTCACCTTCAGAGAGTTAGGGAGAAAACATTAGAAATATCTTTCAAAGACAAAGAACTCCTCAGACAAGGTACGAGGAAGGAGTGGACCAGCAGAAAGACAGCAAGGTCAGACGAGGACCTGACTGCCCACAGCAATTACTCCATCCCCAACACAGCTCAATGACCCCAAGTGGTCATAGGGGATGCCAATGTTTCAACCCTAGGTGACCTCGACCATCCAACTGTGGTGCTTTTGGTAATCCTGCCATGTCATCGGACAGAGTCCTGCGTGACATGGAAGACCAGGGTGCCCCCTGCTTAGATGAAGACACCCCTGAACCTGCCACCTAACTGGGAATGTGCTGTCATGCATGTGATTACAGCATACAGAGCTTCTGTATGATTCTACGTGTTCAGTGGCCAGGAAGGGAGCCCTAAACTCATCCACAGACATAGTCCCTACCCCAACCCTGGGCAACCCGATAGGCTTCCTATCCTATGGTTTAGCTGGATCTAGATTGTCTTACCTGGTGTTAGGTGTCTCTGCTCTGCCTATCTGGTAGCCTGTCTGTGGCTCAGTTCTTGTCGTGGCTGAATCATACTCTGCCTGGTCTCTTTCACACCCAGAATCTCCTCTCCAGAAAACCCGGGGATGCTCCCCCACAGACACTCCAGGGATAAGCACCCCAGGCACAACTGGTTACTTCCCTTTCATTTTTAGTGTGTTTGCATCTCAGACTTCTTAATGTATCAAAGGTAATTCTATTCTCTTTATAGAAAAGATTAGAAAAAATATAATTTGTTCAGAAATGGACATAGCAGTTGATGTGAGAACGCTTTAGCATGTGGGAATGCTTTAACATGCTTGCATTGTTGATTCTTTTCTGCAAAGTAGTCTAGTTACCTGGTGTGTAATGGGGTTGTGAGCGGGGAGACAGGGAAACCGAGAGGCAATTATTAGCTTGAAGCCTCTGGGTAGTGGTGAAGCCTCCGGGTGGTGGTGACACCTCCATGGCACCGTGAGGCTCTGACCCCCCTAGTCATGAGCCCCTGTTTGGTCCTCATAAAGCCAACAGGATGGCATGTGTTTGTACAGAGGGCTCTCTCTCTTTCTCCCCTCTCTTTATCTCTGTCTCTCACTTCCCACCTCCCACACACGGAAAGCGGGGAGGGAAGAAAGGAGGGAGAGACAGAGACAGAGCTGTTCCGTGTTCAGAATGGACTGAGGAGAGGTGGCCTGTGGTAGCGTAACACTTCTCTGGATTGGGTCTAAAGCAGGAGATGGGAGACATCCCTGCTCCCACCAGGCCCTGTGAAAAGCCTCCCCAGGGCTCCTGCTAGAGTCTGGGTTTTAGAAAAGAGTGTGATGCTAGGCTATTACCTAGTATGCTACCCACATCGTTAGGAACTGTGCTCTACTGGAAAGGTATTGGGGAAGTTAAAGAACCAAAATGTGTGCCTGCTCCATTGGTATTAAACACACACACACATATGCACACACATGCACACAAACATGGGCACACACACGGGCACCCCTGCAGGTCTGCATGAGCATACACAACTAGCTATGTGCCTTCACCAGACCCGGAATCACGATTTGTTCCTTCCAGCCTCCGGCACGTTGAGAAATATTTTATTCACCTCATCTGTGCTATCCTGTACAGTACTCCAAAGGAACTCAGGATGACAGTGATCTGGATTTGCCGGTTCTGGGATGTCAAATAGTCACAAATGACATAGCCACCTCGTCACGAAGAACCTTGATAAATCTGATTCAGGTGATTCTGAAGTTGATAGAAAAGCCAGGGAAGAATCCAGAATGCCAGACTCTCTCTGCCCACATAGCAACAAACTTGCTGAAGTTAACTGTTCAATGCAATGGCTGTTAAATACAGGGCACTTCTCCCGTGAGTGTGAGCCGGGCTATTTCACAGGCGAAGGGTTTTCTTTCCCTTGTTTCTTATTTCGGTGACTGTTAATCCCTGAAACGGATGTGGCTCAAATTGCTGACATCCAACTAGGCTTTACCAAAGATAAGGGCTAACGTGAGATGATTGTGTGTGTGTGTGTGTGTGTGTGTGTGTGTGTGTGCAGTTGTGAAACCGTAACAACCATTTAGGAAGGTAATCACAATTAGCCCATAAGGGACCACACTGTTTAATGAAGCCACTCGCGCTGAAGACCATTCCGGAAGAGAAAATGAAAGACAAGCCTGAGCACAACCTGTAATGACCTTGACTTGGGGATTTCCCCCCGGCAATCTTAGCATCTCTAATAGCCTCAGACAAGGCCACCCATAATTGGAACCTGACTTCAGGATTCCCGTGCACTCTGTGGAGGCAGGCAGAGCCTTGTTCATCTGCAGGGTGATGGACCCAACTGTGAAGATCTTGGGCTCTGCTTTTACCAGGACCCTCTCTGTGATATGTGTCTGCTTCAAGCAAAAGGTCACCCTGAAGAAAAGCAGGATTTGTGGAGAGGGACTTGGGGGAAACTGAGCCCTAGGTGAAAGGCACCTGTAGAGCCCTAGACTCAGAGGTCTGTTTGCATCTTTGTGCCGGCCATCAAGCGGACTGCATGCAGGTGGTAATCACCCTGCAGACTCAAAAGAACAGTGTTTTCTCTGTCACTCAGTAGAGTCTGCTTGCAATTTTACAGAACATTGACACAAAGAGACTGAGCAGCCGTGCCTGTGGGTGTGGTGGAGCTGCCTCCCAAGGGACAGCAGACAAAGACAGTTCGGTTTGCAAAACAAAACAGAAACAAACAACCAGAAACCACTTCAAAGAGGAAACCTATGGGCTGGGGATGTGGCTCAGTAGCAAAGCACTTGCCTAGCCTGTATGTAGGAGGCTCCCAGTTTCATGCCCAACACTGCAAAAGACAACCACAGACAAAGGAAGCCCCTCTGTGAGTAAAGCATCACTTGTAGCCTTAGCTACTCCACATTCTGAGACATGAGGGAGGACTCACCCTATCTCCCTTCTGAGGGTTAGAGGTTTGCAACCCGAGGTGAAAGCTAGCTTGCAGCAGGGCCATGCCCCTCCTAAAAATTGTCTCCCTTTGCCTTTCCTGTCTTCATCCAAGGAGTGCTGCTTACTGGCTTGATCTCCCTGACCTGCTCAGCCTGCTTTCATAAACACCTTGAGACCATCTGCCCAGCAGCAGCACCATCCACAGTGGGCTAGGCCCCTCCCACATCAGTAATCCATCAAGAGAATACCCCACAGGTAGATTTGGCGGGGGCAAGTGTTCAGTTGAGCTTTCCTCTCTTCCCAGGCTGTCGAGTTGACAAACAAGATTAGCCATCATACCATTTGAGATGCCGTGCTCCCAGGCTCTGAACATCTTTTGCAGGTAGAGACAGGCATTAGTCAACCCAATTTGGTACCTTTCTTCATGGAATACTCAAAATTGGTTTCTGTTACTTGCCACCCAGCTGCTGTACACCTCTACTGGGTCTCTGCAATACTAAATAAAGAATATGTGTTCTTTATTGTTATTGGAAGCAAGGAAGATGGTCACATGTAAGCCAAAAGTCAAGCCCTCTTAGGACTCTGTTCCAAAGAATGTTCTTCTGATGTAGTTCCTAAGGACGGTCCCACAGTGTGTCTAACAACCAACGGGATGGATACTGTCCCTTGACTTGGTATGTCTGGTTCTCTGGCAGGACACGGAACTCCTGAACACAGCCATCCTCACAGGGAAGACGGTGGCCATGCCTGTCAGGGTGGTGTCTGTGGAGGAGAACAGCACAGTGAGGGACATCTCAGAGCTGGTGGAGTGCAAGGCCATGGATGAGGATGTCATCAAGGTACGTGAGCCTGCCGGGGATCTGTTCCAGCCTTTCAGACCCTGGGAAAGGTTACACATTGCAGTGGCGTTATTCACCATTCCGCCCTCACTTCTTCATTCTGCGCCGTGTAATTGTATTTTTCAGATTTCTCAGTCACTTCCATCCTTTCTTCCTGCTCCCTCCTTCCTTCCTCCCTTCCTTCCTTCTTTCTTCCTTTCTTCATTCTTTTTTCTTTCCTTCTTCCCCCCATCTTGCATTTATTTATCAAATTAAGCTTAAATCTATTTACCATAAAGAACATTGTTTTTTTTTTAATCTACCCCTCAAGAAATGCCTCTGAGAGGCTGAGAACACATGCATTCGCTCACACCACTGTTACTTATCTCTTCCTTTAGAAACTTTCAAATTAATCACCCGTATTCACTATACTCACCATGCAGTGCAGGAGACCTAAATCTTCTCTGAGCTGAATTCAGAGAAGCAGGGAGCAGAGGTTGCCACTGAGCTGGGCTGGTGGTAGGTGGGCATGGGAGATGTTGATGGAACAACAACATGGGATCTCAGTTGGCAGCAACTTGTTGGGAGGACCATTCCACATCCGCTTAATTTCCTAGAGGCAGAGAAGCTACCTCTCAGCCTAAGAAAGCCAGGTGGGAAGCAAATCCAGGAATAAATACCACCGTGGTTACACAGAGAGCAACCTTTAACTTCACATAAGGAGTAATGGCATGGAGCCCGTTGCTGAAAATTGCCTCCTGGAATGAAGCAGGAGGTGGTCATCCCCTGGCTGTTGACCCAGCAGAGCAGAGTGTCCAATCAGCAAGAGAGGTGTGGAGCAGGCAGCTTTAGTGTAGGAGTGAGTCCCTGCAATCAGCCCCATCTGCAGAACCTAGCTCCTCCCTCTGGGTCTTGGACTCATATCCTCAGAACCTGTGCTCTTTTCCAGGGCTTAGGTTAATCTCCTAGCCTCATCCCTGGGATTCCGGCTCTGGTCTGAAGTCACCAGTTCTGCAGAGCTCCTGTGTGCGACTTGGCACACTGTGGGGCGAAGCGGGGCATGTACATGGAACCAGTGCCCATTCTGCCGCATGTTCAAGAGGTTGGGTCTAGATGTTTTCATTGCCGTGTCTTTGTGTGACAAAATGGGGTTCCTGGGTCCAGTACAGAGCAGCCACCATTCCAGTAGTTTCCTAAACCCATATCTTGAATGCCATCTCATAAATGGGTGTAGACAGAGTTCATGACACATGAGTATGTAGCTAGTGGTATCTTAGGGGAGGAACCCTAGCTCTGGGAAACTCTGGCTCTATGTAATGGGCAGTAACTGACCACAAGTCTGGGAGTTCTCTATCATCTTAAGAGAGCCCAAACAGATACGACACACTGATCCATGTTTCCCCATCCAAGCCCTCTAGGAAGTGTCCCCTAAACAGATACCTGCCAATGAGCCAATGGCTACCACTTCCTAATGGCTCCTGTCTGAGTCACTCAATATGTCCAATCTGTCAACTTGACCCTGTGGGTGGCTGTTCTCAGGTCTAACATGTGCAAATAAGTGTTTCTTTTATACAGATGGGCACACATTTGTAAGAATGATGTCAGGTCATCCATATTATTTTTAGTATGAGACTTTTTAGTATGAGAGATTTTGTTTTTAGCTGTGTGTGTGTGTGTGTGTGTGCGCACACACACACACATACTCACACACTCAGAGAGGCTAGAAGGGAGTGTTGGATTCTCTGGAGCTGGAGTTTATGGATGGTGAGTCTCCATGTGGCTTCTGGAAAACAAACTCTGGTCATAAGAGCAGCTAGTTCCCTCAAAAGCTGAACCATATCTCCAGCCCCCGTGAACTTTAGAATTATTTTTGATTCTTTAGAATTATTTTTAGTTACTATAAAAGGTAATGGGTTTCCATATATAGTCTCATATATATTATATATTTTCATATGTATGGTGTTATTATGTGTCATTATGCCTATTCTTATCCAATCCCTCCCCCACTCTCCTCCCATCCATCCACCTACGCCCTGGCTGGTCCTCTTCTCTACTCCAAGTTGCCCTCCTTTTTGCCACACAGATTTCATCACCTTCTCTTGTTCCCCTCCCTTTAGATCTCTTCCTCCCTCTTCGTCCCCTTTCTACCCTCATGTGTTATACGCATGCGTGCGCGCGCACACACACACAGTCTACTCGCAGACATGCACACATACACATACATAGTTCATTGACAGACATGCATGTATACACATAATCCAAACACACACAGTATATTCACAGACACATACACACATAATCCATGCACAAACAAATAATATTTTCATAGACATACACACATAAACCACCCATGTATACATAGAATATAATCACAGATATATATGCACACACATATAGCATACACACAAACTCTGGAGCCAGTTTCTCTGGACCCCAGATATTCTGTATAACAGTGTCCCAGGTTCGTTCTTTTTGTGGCTTCTTCCATGTGTACATGACCTTAAACACATGCACACACGTATACATAAATATATCTAAATATACTCAACATACACAAGGGCTTTTCAGCCCTGGTTTCTTTTGTATTAACAGCGGCTTCTTGCAGTCATTTGCCCAGATTCCTGGCAGAGCACTGTGAATCTCTCTGCCTGGAAATACTGGGCCATGAAAGCAAGCCAGCAGGCCTGGGAAAAAGGCTTCCAAGGCTGAAGGATCTATCCTTTCTCTGCCCCATATGTAGCTTCATCAGTGCCTCAGCATCTGTCCGTGAAGACCTCTTTTCTACCTTGAGGTACCTTCAGGAGATGAAGGGTCAGGACACTGGAGAAATGCAGTGAGCAGCTAGCCCACAGATACCCATAACAAGGGCTGGGGAAGAATATAGATGCTGTATCTATATAGCCAGTGTCTTGGTGGCATCACAAAGTATCTAGTCCCCTACCTTTAAAATAAAGCTGTCTCACAGCCAGTGACATGGCGTGGATCATGTGCCTGAAGTTGTTCTCCTTGAATCATACGAGCATTGACAGTGCACAGTTGGTGTCTTCATAAATCACAGGATAACTCACTCGGTGAAGACTGATTGCTGTCCTGAGACAGAGGTGACAGGAAATAAAACAGTTGAGGACCCACCCTCATGAACCTGCCATTGATGGAGGAAACCAACAGCAAAAGATGCAGAAATACTATCCAGGCATTGTGCTAAACAGTATTGGGTTGGGGTGACTTTGAACAAGAGGACCTCCTGTAAAAGGACACTTGAGCCCATTAAGAAGGTGGGGAAACACTAACAGCCAACTTGTACAGGGCTATCTGTACCTACTCTGGGATGGCTATGATGGGCTCCCTAAGGGTGCCGCCTCACTCTATAGCCTAGCATGTCTTTTCCAGGTGCTTCTATGGCCATAGATTGGGCTAATGAACTGGTATTTAAGGGAGGAATCTGTGATATTTCCAGTGTGGCCTGTCATAACCTCCAGGCATAAACTCAGCGAGTGGATCCCAGGGACCTAGCTGCAAACTTGTGGCACGGGATGAAAGGGCAGCTTGACCCCTGTGTAACCAGATCCCTGCTCAGACAAAGTCAAGCCTCCAGGGTTAAAAAAAAAAAAGATAGGTGTGTGGGCAGAAGAGATAGATAGTGCTTTACTTGAAAGCATAAGTACCTTACTCAAACTCAGCTTTTCAGTGTTAGTACAGTTGACATTTAAGGTGTACCCATCATTTGGCATGAAGGACTGTCACTGAGCCTTTCAGAGTATTGACATGCAACCCTGGCCTCTTCCACAGTATCTTCCAACTGTAGTGTTCCACCCCACCCCACAATCATGACCACCATGATTTCCAGAAGGGGCCATAAGCTGGGACAGAGAAGACAACGAGAACATAGGACAGCGACAGGCTGTGACAATGAGTCTGACCATCAGTTAAGGGCTTTCACAGAGTTTAGAAGGGGTCTAGGATTAAAAGAAATAAATAAAACTAAAGCTTGTCCTGTGGTACAAATTGAAGATCTAGGTTATGTGTAAGCCACAGTGGTGTCTTCCTTAACTAATGGCATTTGCAAAGTCTCATGTCCAAAGGCCATAACCATGTTCTGGAATGAAGTAAATTCTGAGCCTGTCTTAAAGCTCACTCACCTCCCAACACACTGTAGCTCTGGCAGATACCATCTCCTTCCCCTGGTCTCCTCCAACCCTGCATGTATCTTCACCAAGTTCCTTCCTTCGGCTCACACTCTATTTTCCTGACCATCTGTCCCCTGCCTGAGCTCAGAAAGGCACAGCCTGTCCAAGCAGACTGGCCTGGGGTGGACCAAATGGACAAGGGCCAGGGCAGCCTGAGGAAGGGTTCCGGCATGCTGTGGGCCTGGCTGAAGTCCACACCCCACTTGCCAGTCAGTGGCTCCTCTCTGTGCCTGACACCTCAGCAATGGAAACAACACAGAGAGCCGCGTGGCAAGAAGGCCAGCTGGGTCAAGGCCACCATCTCATGTTAGAGTCTGTTAACATGCAGGGTTGGAGCAGTCTGAGTGAGCTCTGAACTCATGGCTATAAATGGAATTCGTCCTCTCTGCTGTGGGCAAGCTGCCCTCCTCAGTAGGCCTCGGGGTTCTCATCTGCAAAATAGGATACTGTCTGTATGCCAAGCTCCCGTGAGGTTTCTGCAGCACTGGTGGGGGGAGGACATATTGCAAGTGGGAAATGAGATCTGGTTGCATGGAAGCCATTGACATTCTATATGTACAGAGCTGGCTCATGAGTTCAGGGATGTCCAGGAGGCAATTTTGATTTCCCTGGGCCTGAATTCCACTCATACACAGTGGTAGTCACCAAAATAGAAAGGAATTAGGCCAGGAGTCTGATGATTGGATCTGCTGCATTTGAAATGTACATTATGTAATCTTATTTTGACAAGAAGGCTGAACAGGGCTAAGGTTTGTGAGCCTACCTCGAGCAGAAATGCGCAAGAAAAGAGTTGGATATTTGAAGATCGGCTGCTATTAGAGATGGCATTTAAAGTATTGTGATTAATAATTAGAGCGACGATGGGCACAATAGGGATAGAAGATGCATAGCTGTATCATTTGAAGGAGTGATTCTCAGAGCATCACACAAGACCCTGTGAGATACTTGAGTGTGGTCCCACCACAGTCTTCAAAAGTCAGAGGCTGGGATAGATACCACAAGCTGTGTGTCGACAAACCCTTAAAGTCCCTAGTGGCTAGATGAGAGTTCCCTAGACATCAACGATTGGCAGTGGACACCTATGCTTTCTCCATGGAAACTGACTCACAGGGTCTCCCCCAGGAGGCAGGTAGTGTCCTCAGAAAATACCAACTCCTAAGGGACATCAAAATAAGACAATTGGCTATGTACCCCGCAACCTAGCTCTTTCTCTTCAGGTCTCCGTGTACAGGTGCCTAATGCTGGCCCGATTGCCCACTGAGCGAGCATTCAGTTCACGTGCACAGCCCACTAAGGGAGATGAAAAGATTCTGAGAAACACAGCCAATGAGCTGGAAACATTCCTGCAGGGATCCGTTTCTTTTTGTAAGAGAACCTGTTCATTTTGTGTGGTACCCTCGTCCCCACTGCCAGCCGCTTAGGACATGATTAATTCATCCGGAGACTTCCCCAGACACGGGTGACACCATCAGGAACAGAAGGGACGATGGCTCTATCATGTGTAGCACCGTTGTACCTTTGGTGTCCCTCCTAATCATTTATATATTCTGGAGAGGCAAGGTTCCCACCCACCCGAGCTCAGAAAGGTAATAAACGAGGAAAGTCAATGGTCTGTAAATTACAACATTGATTAAAGATGCGATTAGTGAGAGACTCTATGCTTGGCTATTATGCTAATATGTTCCCCGATCCGGGACAGCATTTACATGCTAATGATAAGTCTGGGACAATGACTGAAATTGCTTCCCATCCTCACACAGTGTGGAAGCCGTTTTAAACCACTCTTGACCGGTGAGTGAAAAGACCCCTTCCTGTGGCCCCTCCCAACTGCTCCATGCCAGTCCCCAGCAGATGGAGAGAATTCTCTCTGCCCAGCCCTCACCATTTGCCCCGCAAAGCCCCGCAAACAGAATAGACAAAAGTGGGGCCCAGAGTAGCCATACCTGGTCCTTCTGCAGAAAGAGCAGGGTGACTGATCACAACAGCTATTGCTCAGTACAGGTTGTTATGTGGTGAGGTCCAGATACCCTGGTAGGGCTCTGCTCTTTCCAGAGGACACTGTCTAGTAGGAGATAGATATGCAAATGACAGTTGGAGCTCAGTGTGGCGTCATGTGGGTAACACCATTAGCTCAGAAATGGTTGCCGGACTGTACCTGTATGCAACTTGCCAGTACAAATCATCTCTAAGTAGATTCTCATTGTAGTCAATGGACCTAGAAAGGTTAAGAACTTGCTGGAACTTTTCAGATTAAATTCTTATGTATGCGCCACAGTTGCTTCTACCTCATCTTAGGGTCTCGCTTTCTCTCAATTGTTTTGGCTGTACTACCCCTCACCCCACTTTAACCGCTCACTCCACCCCTACTTCTTGCTTCTCCCCCATCCCTTACCCCCTCCCAGCCCCACCCCTCACCCTGTTCCTACCTCTTACCCCACTCCCACCCCTAGCCCCAATCCCACCACTCACCCCACTCACACCTCTTGTTCCACATCTCATTCCTCACCCCACTCCCACCCTTCACCCCTCTCCCACACCTCACCCCACTCCCACCCTTCACCCCTCTCCCACACCTCACTCCACTCCCACCCTTCACCCCTCTCCCACACCTCACCCCACTCCCACCCTTCACCCCTCTCCCACACCTCACTCCACTCCCACCCTTCACCCCTCTCCCACACCTCACCCCACTCCCACCCTTCACCCGTCTTGAGGACAAGGCTTCTAAAAGCAGAAATGGAAAGGGGAGGGAAGGCAAAGGAAAGAGAGCAGACCCAGGCAAAGGCAGGAAGTCACCCATGATATCCCACCCCACTCTCATGAGAACAGTGATAGTACAAATGTAAAGATCCCAGAGGTCCTGGGTGGAGCAGCATCCCAGAAACTCTTGACATGCTCAGGCCAGGCAAACTTGGGTGGAAGTGTGTCCCTAGACCAAAGTCTGAGAACCATGAATGACCAATGGAACTGTGGGAGGGTGGGTGCAGAGACTGTGAGAAGGCATGTACTGGGCAGCTGCCAGGCCCCTCGGCCATCTGGGGAGTGGAGCCGCTTACCTTCTGAGCAGACATCAGCTTGCATCGTGCTCCTGGAGGCCCCCACAGGCCCTGTGCACACCCAGACTTCAGCCTCAGCCGCAGTTCTCTGCAGATTCAAGTTCACCAGGAGCTTGAAAGCTCTTACTTCCATTTGTTCTCTGCTTTCTTTCCCAGCAAAGGCAACCTCAGCCTGAGAGCTGGAAGCTGGAAAATATCATGCCTCTTGCCCATGAGATGGGCAATTATGGATGCTTTCACGAGGCACCCAGGAGCAGCCAGTGCACCTTTCCACTGGCTTCTCTCTTTCTCTGCATACCTGGGTCTGCTTTCACACTCTTATTCTCTAGGTTTGGTTTCCCGTTAAGCCAATGACACTGAATCCTTATCTGGGGCTCTGCGCTGGAAACAAGTGTGTTTCACAATAAAGTCGATCAAACTGGAAGCAGAGCAGATGGCTCAGTCTAGAAAGTGCTCACCAAGAAAGAATGACGACCCAAGTTTAGATTCCCTACACCCGTATGAAAACTGGGTATGGGGGCACATCCCTGTAATCCCAGCACTGAAGGGGGGCAACACAACAGGACCTAGAGGTTTGTAGGTCAGCCGGCCTAGCTCAATTAATGAGTTCTGGTTCCAAAAGTAAGGTGGAAAATGATACTGGAGATACCCAACATCAGGTTTTTTTGTGTGTGTGCATGTACTTACATGCCATATGTACCTACAGACACACACACATATATAATACACATATGCACATGCACACATACATATACAGATACACACGCATATATATACATGCACAAAATGCATAACACAAACACACATTACATACATATGCACATATATATGCACACATACATATATGCACGCATATCCATACAAATGCACATACATGCACGCACACACATGCACATACATGCACGTGTATGCGTTCTCTCTAAAAGAACTGAATGTGGGTTATCAAAACGGCCATGTGACCTCCATCTTCTCTCTCTCCTCTGTCTTCGCAGGTGTCAGACCACTGTGACTATGTCTTTGTCAATGGCAAAGAGATCAAGGGCAAGGTGGACTCCGTCGTGAATTTCACCTACCAGCACCTGAGCGCACCCCTGCATGTCACTGTGTGGGTGCCCCGGCTTCCCCTGCAGATCGAGGTCTCTGACACAGAACTCAGCCAGGTTAAGGGCTGGCGGGTTCCCATCGTGGCCAGCAAGAGGTGAGCGGTGGGTGAGAAGATGTCCTCAGTCACAACAGCACCGACTGGATTTACAGATGCCATTGACAGGACCAGGGCAGGACCCAGGATGTAGTAGAAGCTGGTGTTCCCACAGCCATGATCTCCCTAACCCTAACAGCATACTCTTTAGAAGTCATAGTTCCAGGTCCCCTGGCAGAGTAGGATGATGTTCACCCTGGAACAGGATCTTCCAGTTGCAGAAAACCACAGACCATTCCCCTGCGTGGATCACAGTTTTCCCTGAACAAGCCCATCTCAGCTGAGTGAGGGCTGCCACCAAAGCCCAGTATCTCACTCGCACTTCTCCCTTACAGACTGTCAGGTGACCCAGACAGTTCCCCAGAACCCCTTCATTGTGAAGAGTCAAGAAGAGTAGTGTCCTAGGGAGATGAGTCGATTAAGTGTTTGCTGTGCAAACAGAAGAACCTGAGCTCCATCCCTAGACTGTACATTAAAAGAAAATGCTGGGCATGGGCGGACAGGTGGGGCATTGATATTCAACCAGCCTAGCCTAATTCATGAGTTCTGAACCTAGAAGAGACTTTGTCTCAAAGGAAACAGAAAATGTCTGAGCATGACACCTGAGGTTGTCATTTGGCTCCACATACACACACGTGCCCCCCCCCTCCTCTCTCTCTCTCTCTCTCTCTCTCTCTCTCTCTCTCTCTCTCACACACACACACACACACACACACACACACACACACACAAATAGTGGCTGCTTACGGGGCCGTGTGAGCTTAGGAAATGGCAGCTGTCTTTTTGCCAGGCAATGTGCTCAAGCCTTTGCATTGCCCAGAAATGGATACGTGGCTCCCATGGGGGCCCGAGACTCCCGTCTTGAGCATCGCCCTCTGAGACTGAACACCTGCCCTCTTGTGGTGCTCTATGCTTCTTCCCCCCATGTCTGAGACAGCACCTTTCCTCCCACACAGACCCACTCGGGACAGCGAAGAGGAGGAAGAAGAGGAGCAGAGAGGCCGGGGTTGTGCCCTGCAGTTCCAGCATGCCACGGTGCGTGTCCTCACCCAGTTTGTGTCGGAGGGTGCTGGGCCCTGGGGCCAGCTGAGCCACCTCCTCAGTCCAGACTGGCAGTCTGACATCACCCACCTGGTGGCTGACTTCATGAAGCTGGAGTCCCCGCACATAGCCACCCTGCAGGACAGCAGGGTCCTGGTTGGGCGGGAAGTTGGGATGACCACCATCCAGGTAGGAAGCAGGAACTTGGGCTCTGTGTCCTTGACTGGTACTATTCTTCCTGGGACTAGGGGTGCCCTGGGGGTAAGGCAGGTCACTGTGACAAGTTCATTGTCTCCATGATGGCTCCACAAGGTGACATGGGAATAAGAATTAAACTTGGACCAGCACTTCCATTTCCAGTCTTCCCTTACCCATTGGAGCCCACCTCAAGGGCTGTACCCATGTTCCCACCAGTCCCACCTCCCACATAGTTCTCCAGACTGCCTTCTATCCCCTTGCATAAGATTTGTCTTTGCCTGTAACACCCGGTTTTGGTGTTACACCCTCGGTACAGTTCGCGCGCAGCTGTACCGAATGCGAGTCAGGGCAAGGACCTGGAGATTGAACAAAAGAGACAGAGACCAGGGTCATTCGAAAGGAGATCAGCCGAATGCCGTTTATTCAGACTTGGGGAAGCCTATTTCTAACTAACTGCAGCACAAAGATCGCTCCGCCCAGACAGGGTGGAAATTACCATATTAACAAAGAAGAAGATTACCTGCAGCTAGTCACCAGGTGGGCAGGGATAGCAGGAGACACACAGGAAGCTTAGTTAACTGATTATAAACTGTCCCCGCCAATGCAGCCCAGGAATAAGGGAGACCAGGGCCCTTACAGGTCCTCCCTAAATATAAATTATGACTAGGCCTGTCTTGGGTAGCCTTGGACGTCAGGCAATACCCCTTACCCGTCATTGGAAAGCATCCAGGTCAAAACATTTCCTGTCTTAGGTTGAGGCAGCCCCCCAAAAGCCTTACCCGTCTTTGACTCACTAGTCATCAATCACCGAGTTCAGCCAGATTTGTGCTGAAAGATTCTCTGGGGCAATAGCTAAGAGGACTTGCCATGTGGCAACATAGACCTGAGCTTGCCTTTGGCTCTGGCATCATAACTATGAAGATGATGCTCCAGCACATATAAGCATCCTATAAGGAGACTGTGCCTGTTCAATCCTTAATAATCCTGCCCAAAATTGGAGCCCTTTAAGTAAGGTCTCAGCGCTGGTGAAAGGAACCCTGGTATAGCTAACTAAAACAATTTTAGGAGCCAATTCGTAAATTGTACACCTCAGGGTTCATGAACAACAATAAGCTTATTACTGTAGGATCTAGCAGTGGTCTTTAACCACAACCAAGAACAAAATTAACTGCAATATTCATATGTGAATTTAGCTCAAATTTAATGCTATGGCATTTGCAACCTGCCTGAGAACGTATCCTTGTGCTAGCAGGAAGCAACTGACTGACTAAAGAGAATCCAGCAGCATTAGCTGCTGTGTCAGCAACCGCAATGGCTGCCAGTATTATGGGAAGGGTAGATGGGTAGAGGAACAATCCTTGGCACTCGGACCACCGCAGCCAGCTCCTCAGGAAACCCGCAACTCTTCAGTTGACAAGCCAGAATCTCCTTGATCTCTTGGCTCTGTCCTGTCTTCAGGCTTCTGGACAGGAAAATCCACAGCACTCACAAGCCGCTCAGATACCCAAATTGGATTGTCAGCATCCTGTGGGAAAACACAAACAGCCCCTCTGCCCCACAGCAGTACGGGATCTGGATTATACCAGGTGCCATCTGATAGATTCTTCCATTTTACATGAGGCATACCGGAAGAATCTGGCCGCCAATGCCTGTCAGCAGCAGTATGAGATTGAGCATCCACAGTCAAAAAATTTAAAATGTATAAAATAAAAGATAAATGCTCTCGGGGGGTGGAACCATATTCTCCCTTTTTTGTTTTATGTAAATAGGCTTTGAGCGTACAATGCGCTCGCTCGACTATAGCTTGTCCTTGAGGATTATAAGGTATACCCGTTTTATGAGAAATAGAAAACTCAGAGCAAAATTTAGCAAAGCCAGTGCTAGTATAGGCAGGTCCGTTATCAGTCTTTACAATTTTAGGAACTCCCATGTAGGCAAAAGCCTGGAGACAATGACTTCTAACATCTTGTAATCTTTCTCCTGTGTGAGCTGAGGCAAAAATGAGATGAGAATATGTATCCACGGTTACGTGAACATATTGCATGCGCCCAAAAGAAGGAACATGGGTGACATCCATTTGCCATAAATGATTAGGCGCAAGCCCACAAGTTCTGTACACAGAGAGCATTTTTTAACAATATTAGTGGCTTGCTCTCGAGATATCTTAAAGTGAAATCTTAAGGAACCAGCATTGAGATGAAAACGACTATGAGCTTTTTCTGCAGCTTCATAAGATTCCTGACTCACTACATAACTTTGACGAGTAAGCTGATTAGCCAAAGCGTTTCCTTCACTCAAAGGACCAGGGAGGTCAGTATGAGCCCGCAAATGCCCTACGTAAATGGGTACAGATCGGGCCCAAAGCAAAGCTTGAATGGCCAATAACTGCACCTGGATTCGAGATACAGAGGCAATATAAGCTGCAGTTTTCAACGGTGCAAGAATTTTGCTTATATACTGACTGTCAGTAAAAAGATTAAATGGAATATCAGCATATTTCTCTAGGGCCATCTGAACACCAACCAATTCAGCCACCTGAGCAGAGTTAGTATTAACAGACTGAATTTCAAAATCAGGAGGAGAGGCTACTACCGCTCTCCCGGTGGAAGATCCATTAGTGAACACATTACGTGCCCCTGCTAGAGGCTGCAAAGAAATAACTTTAGGGAAACATACCGGATGATTTTTAAAGAAGGTGACTAACTTATCGGAAGGATAATGATTGTCTAACTTGCAGGGATTAGTGCATAAAAATAAAGTCCAATCATCAGCAAAATTTTGCAACCAAGTTATTTCTGCCTGGGTATATGGTGTAATAACCTTATCAGGTAACATTCCAAAAGTTTGTAAACTAAGCTTATACCCTTTTTGAATAACACGTAGCACAGCTGACGGATATGAGATAACAATTTTTACAGGTGACACATGTTCGTGTACCCACAGGATGGGTCCTTGCTGCCAAAAACCTCCAGTAGGACTACGCTTGGAGGGGAAAATTATCAACAGCAGTGGCCGACTGTAGTCAATATAATGAATATGAGCAGAGGCAAGCTTTTCTTCAATTAAAGTAATACATTGCCTTGCTTGAGGTGTTAACTCATGGAAGGAAGTTGGGTCTGGATTCCCCTGTAGGATGTCAAAAAGTGGTTTTAAGTCTCCAGTAGGAATTCCCAGACTGGGCCGGACCCAATTTAGGTCTCCAAGCAATTTTTGAAAATCATTCAAAGTTTGTAGTTTATCTAGGCGAAGAGTAACTTTCTGCGGTTTTACTCCTGTCTGCAACAGCTGATGCCCTAAGTATTGATATGGAAACTGTTGTTGTACCTTTTCAGAAGCAATAACTAACCCAGCATGTGCTAGGCATTCTTGCAAGTCAGCAAAAGCCTCTAGGACAATTTCTGGGTCCTGTCCAGCTAATAGGATGTCATCCAAATAATGACTTAAATACAGTTGAGAATATTTATGCCTAATCGGGGCAATAACCCGTGCCACAAACATTTGGCAAATTACAGAACTATTGGCCATACCCTGGGGCAATGTTATTCATTGGTAGCGCTTGTATGGTTCTTTGAAATTTACAGACGGTACACTGAAAGCAAATTTATCAGAGTCTTTTGGATGCAAGGGAATGGTGAAAAAACAATCTTTCAGGTCAATAACTAAAAGATAATATCCTGCAGGAATATCCACAGGCTGAGGCAACCCAGGTTGAGTTGCCCCCATAATTTCCATGCAATCATTTACTGCTCTAAGATCTTGTAGCAACCTCCATTTACCAGACTTTTTCTTAATAACAAAGATAGGGGTATTCCAGGGAGAAATGGATGGCACTATGTGCCCTGCTTCTAGCTGTTCCTGAACTAGAGTACGAGCAGCCTGTAATTTCTCTTTACTCAGGGGCCATTGCTCTATCCAAACAGGTTTTTCAGTTTTTCACTTTATAGGAATGCTTTTTGGCTGCTCTGCAATGGCCCCTAGGAAAAATTTCCTAACCCTGCACGCTGTCCAGGAGACTGTTGTATCATTTTGTTGTCTGCTAAAATCTGTACATCTCCATGCAGATTTTTGCCTAAACCCTGACCAGGGACAAAGCCCTGCTTCGATAGCATACGCTGCACAGGTTCAGTGGTTAGAACTGCTCCCATGGCTTGCAAAACATCTCTTCCCCACAAATTAAGAGGAAGGTGTTCCAGGACAAATGGTTTAAAAATGCCCTTATGGCCTTCTTCGTCCACCCAATTTAAATATTGAGTACTGCATTCTGGAGAACTGGCTGTTCCTACTCCCTGCAAAGTAGTAGAGGCTAGTTGTAGAGGCCAGGCCACAGGCCAATGCTTTTTAGCAATCATTGAAGAATCAGCCCCTGTGTCAGGAAGGCCTTGAAACCTTTTTCCATTGATTGTTAAAGTAAGTGTGGGGCGATTCTCTAGGCTAGAAACCCAAAAAGCTCCAGGGGAACCTGTGGAGCCGAATCCCTTGTCCCCTCGCTCTTGTTTAAAGAAAGGATTAGTAGAGCGAAACATGGGTAAAAGCACTAATTGAGCTATTCTCGCTCCTTGAGGGATGACAAGGACTCCCATACCAGCTTCAATCATAATCTTAATTTCTCCAGTATAATCACAGTCTATAATTCCTGGTAAAATTTTGATTCCTTTGAGCGCAGAACTACTTCTACCCAAAACTATACCTACTGAACCCTCTGGGATAGGTCCAAATACTCCAGTCCCCAAGGCCTGCACACCCATTTGTGGGGTTAATACTGCTCGGGCGGAGGTGCAGAGATCTAGTCCTGCACTTCCTGAGGTGCCTCGTACAAGGTCGTTGACAGTGAGGCATTTCTCTGAGGAATGAATCTGATGGGAGCCGCTGCTCCGCTCATGGCCCCGTACACTTGTGTTTTGGGGGCCCGGGGCAGGCTCCTTCCCCCGTTTTTTGACCTGGGGATGAGATTTCCTGACTGTCCGTCTTAGAGTGACAGTCGTTTGACCAGTGTGCTCCCTTTTGACTTTAGGGCAAATACCTGGATTTCCTCTAGGCTGACTGACTGCTCCTTTGCCAGCAGGGCAGTTTCTTTTGAGGTACCCTGACCTTCCACATTGAAAACAATTTCTAGGTCTAGCTTCACCTTGGCCTTCCTTGAGCGTAGAAACAATTACCTGGCCCATTACGTGAGTGCCATCAATGTCTCTGCATAATCGGATAAAGTCATTCAAATCTCCATCTCTACGGGGGCGTAAAACTTCCTGGCAGAACCTGTTTGCATTCTCAAAGGCCAGGTGCTTAACCACTGGCATAGCCGAATCCACATCCCCAAAAATGTGACTTCCCACCTGTAGAAGGTGGTCAATGAACTCAGAATAAGGTTCTGAAGATCCTTGAAGGATCTTAGAAAGCTGCTCTCGTGACCCTTTGTTAGGTAAAGTTTTCCAAGCTTTAACAGCTGCTGCAGCTATCTGAGCATAAATCACAGGATCATAAGCGATCTGTGCTTCTAAGCTAGCATATTGTCCTTTACCAGTTAACATGTCAAGATTATTCTGGGGGAAGCCTGCTTCAGCATTTTTTTCTGCTGTCTTTTTGCAATTCTCCTGCAATTCACCTCTCCATAACAAGTAATCTCCCCCTGAAAGACAAGCCATGCAAAGCTGCATCCAATCATTGGGTATAAGGTTGAGTTCTGCGAAGGATTCTAACAAAGCTACAGTGAAAGGAGCATGAGCCCCGTAGTCCACAACTGCCTCCTTTAACTATTTAATGTCCTTAAAGGTCAGGGGGTTATGCTGCCTGACCCTCTGTCCCTGTTGATCAATTTTTTCCACAACAGGATAAATCTGTTTCTCAATCTGCTTCTCTCTACTTAGCTCATTTAACCTCTCCCGGATCTCTCGGATTTCTGCCTCTAAGTCTATAGGGGCAGAAGCAGTAGTACCAGGATTTTGTGGAGGAGGTCTCATGGAGACATCTCCCTTTGCTTCCTTTCTATCCTCGTTTTCTAACTTCTTTTTTATCAGTGTGATCTCCTTTTCTAAAATTTCTTCTTCTTCTATATCCTTTCTAATGCTGCCTGTTCCTAAAACTTCCTGTTCCTCAAAACTCTTAATAGAACTTACAGATTTTACTTCCTGAATCTCCTCAAGGGTTTTGTTTAAACACTCCAATTGCTCTTTGACTCTAACGTCATCACTGAGAAGAGCATCTCTGACCAAGCGCCATAGTGAAAATATCGCCATGGGGACTTCTTGTGACCCTCGCTCTTTTAGAGCATCTTGAAGATCAGCCTTTACCTGATCCCAATCAGTAATATTAAAACCTCCTGCATGTAGGAACCAGGGACTAAACTTTAAAACTGTCTTAATGGTCTCTTGTGCTGTCTCAACTTTAATACCGGTGCCTCTATTTTCCAAAAGACCTAACAACTGACCTGTTAGCCGGCCCTCCAACACAGGAACAGAATAACTTGCACCCATAACCAATTCACCCTCGCCGCACAATTTCTTACCTTGCTGGCCAGTCTCCCCGAGGGCGACCTCTCAGGGACTGCTATTTCCCCGATCTCGCAGATGGGTCTAGATGCTGAAGATGATCATCCCAGCGGTGCCTCCAATTGTAACACCCGGTTTTAGTGTTACACCCTCGGTACAGTTCGCGCGCAGCTGTACCGAATGAAAGTCAGGGCAAGGACCTGGAGATTGAACAAAAGAGACAGAGACCAGGGTCATTCGAAAGGAGATCAGCCGAATGCCGTTTATTCAGACTTGGGGGAGCCTATTTCTAACTAACTGCAGCACAAAGATCGCTCCACCCAGACAGGGTGGAAATTACCATATTAACAAAGAAGAAGATTACCTGCAGCTAGGCACCAGGTGGGCAGGGATAGCAGGAGACACACAGGAAGCTTAGTTAACTGATTATAAACTGTCCCCGCCAATGCAGCCCAGGAATAAGGGAGACCAGGGCCCTTACATTTGCCCTGTATACTGCTGCAGCAAAGGCAAGCCTGGAATTTCCCTTCTCTCTTCTTGACTTCATTATCTTGTGTGTTTAATTCAATACAATTTATAATATTGTATCACTCAAAAGAATGTATAGGATGGTTGGGTTTGGGTCAGATAACAGACAGGAGTAGCTTTCCTCCACCCCTCAAGTCCCACTTGACTTTTGCCACCCTCTAGAATGTCCTGGCGAATGCTAACCCCATGGTAAATGTTCCATCATTTCACCTGCACAGTTCCAGCCCAACCCTGGGCTTGTAGGATGAGACAGGGTGGCTTTCTGCAAAGAGGCAGTGTGATGATGGAAGGCAGGGGACTGATAGAGTTCTGTCATCCCAGTTGATCCATGGTTCCCTTAGAATTTAATTCATGCTGCACTGAGTCTGTGTGCAGCTCTTCATGCGTCCAGCCTGCAGGATCATCAAGTACACTTAACTAGGTTGTGCACCGTACGAATGGTCCATTACCTAAAGGGAAGGGACTGTTCCTTCTTAAAATGGAATGGTTTTGTGATTATTTCTATTTACCAATGGAAGTAAAGTTTCAGGGAAGGACTGCCTTGGCTGCTCAAAAAGGCTCAGTGTGGAGCCAACAACAGTGACAGAAGCCTGTGTGCCTCCTTAAGGTCTATGTTCAGAACCTCTGGCCCATCTACGGGGGCGTAGGGAGTCTTAACATGGGTTCCTTTACCTGGAAATGGGCATGATGGTGCTTCTGTGCTCCCACTGTTTCCACAGGTGTTGTCCCCACTGTCCGACTCCATCTTGGCAGAGAAGACAGTAACTGTGCTGGATGACAAAGTGTCCCTGACAGACTTGACTGTCCAGGTGGTGGCTGGGCTGTCTATGACCCTGCACCCCATCGCAGAGAACAACAAGGCTACCACAGCTGTGGTCACAGCTGAGGAGCTGCTACGGGCCCCAAAACAGGTAGGGGTTGGGGTGGGACGGGGAGGCCATGGGGCTGGTTCAGCAGAAGAGTGGAGAAAGATGACTGACAGCATCCTCCCGCTCCCACATACGCCACAGTCCCACCGGACACCACACCACACCACACTCACTACCCTCCCCATACTTGCAGCCCTCACCACACTCCCACGCCACAACTCCACTCACACCCCTCTACCATCTTCCAACCTTCAACCAGCTTCCAACCCTCACCCCACTACCAAACCCAACCCAGTCTATACTCTCACCCACTGCAAGCCCTTACCCAAAGTTCAAACCCTAACTCTGCTCACACCACTCACCTCACTCCCATCACTAACCCAGTCCCAACACAAACACTGATTCCACCCCACACCAGATCCAACCACTCATGCCACTCCCACCCTCACCCAGCTCCCACCCCTCACCCAGCTCCCACCCCTCACCCAGCTCCCACCCCTCACCCAGCTCCCACCCTCACCCAGATCCCACCCCTCACCCAGCTCCCACCCCCTCACCCAGCTCCCACCCCTAACCCAGCTCCCACCCCTCACCCAGCTCCCACCCCTCACACAGCTCCCACCCCTCACCCAGCTCCCACCCCTCACCCAGCTCCCACCCCTCACCCAGCTCCCACCCCTCACACAGCTCCCATACCTCAAACAGCTAATACCACTCACGCCTCAAACACACCTAACCCCTCCCACACCCTTCACCCCTTACCCAACTCACCGCTCTCTCACCTGTCACCCAGCTCCCACCACTCACCCAGCTCCCAACCCTCACTCTAAACCCACCACTCACCCAGGTCCCACCTCACCCAGGTTTGACTCCTCACCACCTTCCACCCCTGACCAGGTTCCCACGCCTCATCCAACTCCAACCCTTACCCAGGTCCCAACAGTCACCCAGCTCACACCACTAACCAAGTTCCCACCCCTCAATCAGCATCCACCCCTCACCCAGTTCACGCCCAGCAACCCTCTCATACCTCTCACCAAACTCCCACCCTTGACCCAGCTCCACCCCTCAACCACATCGCACCTCTAAACTTAATCCCACCCCTGAACCTCTAACCCAGCTCCCAAAACTCACCTACCTTCCACACATCACCCAGATCCCACCTCACACCCACCTCCAAGAACTCACCGAACTCGCACCCATCACCCAGCTCCCAACTCTCGCTAAGTTCCTACCTCTCACTCCCCTCTTCTAGCTCTCAACCCTTACCCAGCTGCCACCTTCACAAAGCTACCAATCCTGATCCTATTCCCACCCCTCACCAGATTTCACCTTTCATATACCTTTAACCCCTGACCCAGTTCTCACCCCTCACTCATTCCCACTCCTCACCCTGCCACAAAACATTACACACATCGAATCTTTCACCCTACTTGTGCCACAAGCCCACATCCCACCACTCACCCAGCCCCCACCGCTCACCGAACCCACACCTCTCACCCAGCTCCCAACCCACACTTACCTCACACCCCACAACCATCTCCCACCCCTGACCCAGCTCCCACCCCTCATTCAGCTTCGACAACACACACTACCCCACCCCTCACCCAGCTACCACCTTCACCCTGCTCCCACCCCTAACACACTTTGCACCCATCATCAATCTCCCACCACTCACCCAGCTACCACCACTCAATCCATTCCCATTCTTCACTCACCTCCAACCCCCTCACCCTGCTCTTGTCCCTTACCCACATAGCACCCCCCTCATCCTACTCCCACCCCACACCCAGCTCCCACCCCCTTCCCCTATTCCCACTCCTCAACCAGATCCCACCCTTTACCTCTTTGCCAGCACTTTCTCCTCTCCTACCTTTCACTTCTCTCCTAACCCATACCCAGTTACCACCCCTCACCCAGCTCCAAAGCCCTCACCCAGCTCCAACCCCTAACCCGACTCCAACCCCTCACCCAGCTCCCAACCCATACCCAGTTCCCACCCCTCACCCAGCTCCCACCACGCACCCGCCACACATGCCTCACCCGGCTCACACACCCCACCCAGCTCCCACCCTTTACCCAGTTCCCACCCCTCAAGCAGCTCCCACCACTCAACCAGGTCCCACTATTCACCCCTTTCCCCACCCCTCACCCAACTCCCACCCCTCACCCAGCTCCCACCCCATACCCCTTTCCCACCCCTCACCCAGCTCCTACCCCTCACCCAGCTCCCACCCCATACCCCTTTCCCACCCCTCAACCAGCTCCTACCCCTCACCCAGCTCCCAACCCATACTCCTTTCCCACCCCTCACCCTACCCCCACCACTCACCCAGCTACCATGTTCACCCTGCTCCCACCCCTAAGACACTTTGCACCCATCATCAATCTAACTCCACTCACCCATTTCCCACCACTCAATCCCCTCCAATCCTCACTCACCTCCAACCCCTCACCCTGCTCCTGTCCCTTACCCACACCCTACTCCCACCCCTCACCCTGCTCCCACCCCTTCCCCTGTTCCCACACTTCAATCAGATACCCCCCCTCACCCAGTTCCCACCCCTCACCCAGCTCCCACACCTCACCCAGCTCCCACCCAATACTTAACTCCCACCCCTCAACAATCTCCCACCCCTGACCCAGCCCCCAACCCTTATTTAGGTTCCACACCTCACCCTACCCCCACCCCTCACCCAGCTCCCACCCTTTCCCCTGTTCCCATTCCTCAACCTGATCCCACCCTTTACCTCTTTCCCTGCCCTCCCTCCTCTCCCACCTTTAACTCTCTCCTAACCCACACCCAACTCCCACCCCCTCACCCAGCTCCAAACCCCTCACCCAGCTCACACCCCCTCACCCGACTCCCACCCCTCACCCAGCTCCCAACCAATACCCAGTTCCCACGACTCAAGCAGCTCCCACCCTTCACCCAGCTCACACCCCGTCACCCAGCTCCCACGCCACACCCAGTTCCCCCCCTCAAGCAGCTCCTACACAACACACAGCATCCATGCCTCACCCAGCTCCCACCATGCACCCTAATCCCATCTTTCAAGCACCTCACACCCCTCACCCAGCCCCACCCCTAACCCAACTCCCACCCCTTACCCAACTCCCACCCTCACCCAGCTCTCATCCCATACCCAGTTCCCACCACTCAAGCAGCCACTACCCCTCACCCAGCATCCACGCCTCACCCAGCTCCCACCCCTCACACAGCTACCACGCCTCACCCAACTCCCACCCCTCACACAGCTCCCAACCCATACCCAGTTCCCACCTCTCAAGCACCTCACACCCCTCACCCAGCTCACACCTCACACCGGGCTAACACCCCTAACCCAGCTCACACCCCTCACCCCCCCCCACCCCTAACCCAACTCCCACCCCCTTACCCAACTCCCTCCCTCACCCATCTCCCATCCCATACCCAGTTCCCACCACTCAAGCAGCCACTACCCCTCACCCAGCATCCACGCCTCACCCAGCTCCCACCCCTCACACAGCTACCACCCCACACTCAGTTCCCCCCCTCACCCAGCTCCCACGCCTCACCCAGCTACCACCCCTCACCCAACTCCCACCCCTCATGCAGCTCCCACCCCTTACCCAGCTCCCACCCCTTCCCCTATTACCACTCCTCAACCAGATCCCACCCTTCACCTCTTTCCCAGCCCTCCCTCCTCTCCTACCTTTCACTTCTCTCCTAACCCATACCCAGTTCCCACCCCTCACCCAGCTCCCACCATGCACCCGCCACACACGCCTCACCCGGCTCACACACCCCACCCAGCTCCCACCCTTTACCCAGCTCCTACCCCTCAAGCAGCTCCCACCACTCAACCAGGTCCCACCATTCACCCCTTTCCCACCCCTCACCCTACCCCCACCCCTCACCCAGCTACCATGTTCACCCTGTTCCCACCCATGATACTTTGCACCCATCATAAATCTAACTCCACTCACCCATTTCCCACCAATCAATCCCCTCCAATCCTCACTCACCTCCAACCCCTCACCCTGCTCCTGTCCCTTACCCACACCCTACTCCTACCCCTCACCCTGCTCCCACCCCTCACCCAACTCCCACCCCTCACCCAGCTCCAAACCTCTCACCCAGCTCCCACCCCCTCACCCGACACCCACCCCTCACCCAGCTCCCAACCAATACCCAGTTCCCACCACTCAAGCAGCTCCCACCCCTAACCAAGCTCCCACCCGTCACCCAGCTCCCACGCCACACCCAGTTCCCCCCTCAAGCAGCTCCTACACAACACACAGCATCCACGAGTCACCCAGCTCCCACCATGCACCCTATTCCCATCTTTCGAGCACCTCACACCCCTCACCCAGCTCCCCACCTCACGCCCAGCTAACACCCCTAACCCAGCTCACACCCCCTCACCCAGCCCCACCCCTAACCCAACACCCACCCCTTACCCAACTCCCACCCCTCACCCAGCTCCCATCCCATACCCAGTTCCCACCACTCAAGCAGCCACAACGCCTCACCCAGCATCCACGCCTCACCCAGCTCCCACCCCTCACCCAACTCCCACCCCTCACGCAGCTCCCAACCCATACCCAGTTCCCACCTCTCAAGCAGCTCCCAGCCCTCACCCAGCTCCCACCCCCTCACCCAGCTCCCACCACTCACCCAGCTCCCACCCCTCACCCAGCTCCCACCCCTTCCCCCTATTCCCACTCCTCAACCAGATCCCACCCTTCACCTCTTTCCCAGCCCTCCCTCCTCTCCTACCTTTCACTTCTCTCCTAACCCATACCCAGTTCCCAACCCTCACCCAGCTCCCACCATGCACCCGCCACACACGCCTCACCCGGCTCACACACCCCACCCAGCTCCCACCCTTTACCCAGTTCCCACCCCTCAAGCAGCTCCCACCACTCAACCAGGTCCCACCATTCACCCCTTTCCCACCCCTCACCCAACTCCCACCCCTCACCCAGCTCCCAACCCATACCCTTTTCCCACCCCTCAACCAGCTCCTACCCCTCACCCATCTCCCAACCAATACCCCTTTCCCACCCCTCACCCTACCCCCACTACTCACCCAGCTACCACCTTCACCCTGCTCCCACCCCTAAGACACTTTGCACCCATCATCAATCTAACTCCACTCACCCATTTCCCACCACTCAATCCCCTCCAATCCTCACTCACCTCCAACCCCTCACCCTGCTCCTGTCCCTTACCCACACCCTACTCCCACCCCTCACCCTGCTCCCACCCCTTCCCCTGTTCCCACACTTCAACCAGATACCCCCTCACCCAGCTCCCACCCCTCACCCAGCTCCCACACCTCACCCAGCTCCCACCCAATACTTAACTCCCACCCCTCAACAATCTCCCACCCCTGACCCAGCCCCCAACCCTTATTTAGGTTCCACACCTCACCCTACCCCCACCCCTCACCCAGTTCCCACCCTTTCCCCTGTTCCCATTCCTCAACCTGATCCCACCCTTTACCTCTTTCCCTGCCCTCCCTCCTCTCCCACCTTTAACTCTCTCCTAACCCACACCCAACTCCCACCCCTCACCCAGCTCCAAACCCCCTCACCCAGCCCCCACCCCCTCACCCGACTCCCACCCCTCACCCAGCTCCCAACCAATACCCAGTTCCCACCACTCAAGCAGCTCCCACCCTTCACCCAGCTCACACCCGTCACCCAGCTCCCACGCCACACCCAGTTCCCCCCCTCAAGCAGCTCCTACACAACACCCAGCATCCATGCCTCACCCAGCTCCCACCATGCACCCTAATCCCATCTTTCAAGCACCTCACACCCCTCACCCAGCCCCACCCCTAACCCAACTCCCACCCCTTACCCAACTCCCACCCTCACCCAGCTCTCATCCCATACCCAGTTCCCACCACTCAAGCAGCCACTACCCCTCACCCAGCATCCACGCCTCACCCAGCTCCCACCCCTCACACAGCTACCACCCCTCACCCAACTCCCACCCCTCACGCAGCTCCCAACCCATACCCAGTTCCCACCTCTCAAGCAGCTCCCAGCCCTCACCCAGCTCCCACCCCACCCAGCTCCAACCACTCACCCAGCCTCCACCCCTTCCCCTATTCCCACTCCTCAACCAGATCCCACTCTTCACCTCTTTCCCAGCCCTCCCTCCTCTCCTACCTTTCACTTCTCTCCTAACCCATACCTAGTTCCCACCCCTCACCCAGCTCCCACCACGCACCCGCCACACACGCCTCACCCGGCTCACACACCCCACCCAGCTCCCACCCTTTACCCAGTTCCCACCCCTCAAGCAGCTCCCACCACTCAACCAGGTCCCACCATTCACCCCTTTCCCACCCCTCACCCAACTCCCACCCCTCACCCAGCTCCCAACCCATACCCCTTTCCCACCCCTCACCCAGCTCCTACCTCTCACCCAGATCCCAACCCATACCCCTTTCCCACCCCTCACCCTACCCCCACCCCTCACCCAGCTACCATGTTCACCCTGGTCCCACCCCTAAGACACTATGCACCCATCATCAATCTAACTCCACTCACCCATTTCCCACCACTCAATCCCCTCCAATCCTCACTCACCTCCAACCCCTCACCCTGCTCCTGTCCCTTACCCACACCCAACTCCCACCCCCTCACCCTGCTCCCACCCCTCACCCAACTCCCACCCCTCACCCAGCTCCCAACCCAAACCCAGTTCCCACCCTTCAAGCAGATCCTACCCCTCACCCAGCATCCACGCCTCACCCAGCTCCCACCCCCACCCAGTTCCAACCTTTCAAGCAGCTATCATCCCTCCCCCAGCTCCTACCCCAACCCGGCTCACACCCTTCACCCAGCTCCCACCCTTCACCCATTTCCCACCCCTTATCCAACTACCACCCCCTCACTCAGCTCCCAACCCCTACCCAATTCCAACCCCTCAAGCAGCTCCCACCCCTCACCCAGCTCCCATCCCACACCCAGTTCCCACCAATCAAGCAGCTCCCTTCCCTAACCCAGTTCCCACCCCTCACCCAGTTCCCACACCACTCACCATTACCATCCCAAAAGCAGCTCACTCCCCTCACCCAGCTCCCACCCCTCACCCAGCTCCCACCACTCACCCAGCACCCACACCTAACCCAGCTCCAACCCCAAACGTACCTCCCACTCTTCAACCATCTCCCACCCCTGACCCAGCCCCGACCCCTAACTCAGCCCCCACACCTCACCCAGCTCCCACCCAATACTTAACTCCCACCCCTCAACAATCTCCCACCCCTGACCCAGCCCCCAACCCTTATTTAGGTTCCACACCTCACCCTTCCCCCCACCCCTCACCCAGCTCCCACCCTCTCCCCTGTTCCCACTCCTCAACCTGATCCCACCCTTTACCTCGTTCCCAGCCCTCCCTCCTCTCCCACCTTTACCTCTCTCCTAACCCACACCCAACTCCCACCCCTCACCCAGCTCCAAACCCCCTCACCCAGCTCCCACCCCTCACCCAGCTCCCAACCAATACCCAGTTCCCACCACTCAAGCAGCTCCCACCCTTCACCCTGCTCCCACCCGTCACCCAGCGCCCACGCCACACCCAGTTCCCCCCTCAAGAAGCTCCTACACAACACACAGCATCCACGCCTCACCCAGCTCCCACCATGCACCCTAATCCCATCTTTCAAGCACCTCACACCCCTCACCCAGCTCCCACCTCACACCGGGCTAACACCCCTAACCCAGCTCACACCCCTCACCCCTCCCCACCCCTAACCCAACTCCCACCCCTTACCCAACTCCCTCCCTCACCCATCTCCCATCCCATACCCAGTTCCCACCCCTCAAGCAGCCCCTACCCCTCACCCAGCATCCACTCCTCACCCAGCTCCCACCACTCACACAGCTACCAACCCACACTCAGTTCCCCCCTGCACCCAGCTCCCACGCCTCACCCAGCTACCACCCCTCACCCAACTCCCACCCCTCATGCAGCTCCCACCCCTTACCCAGCTCCCACCCCTTCCCCTATTCCCACTCCTCAACCAGATCCCACCCTTCACCTCTTTCCCAGCCCTCCCTCCTCTCCTACCTTTCACTTCTCTCCTAACCCATACCCAGTTCCCACCCCTCACCCAGCTCCCACCATGCACCCGCCACACACGCCTCACCCGGCTCACACACCCCACCCAGCTCCCACCCTTTACCCAGTTCCTACCCCTCAAGCAGCTCCCACCACTCAACCAGGTCCCACCATTCACCCCTTTCCCACCCCTCACCCAGCTCCCAACCCATACCCCTTTCTCACCCCTCACCCTACCCCTACCCCTCACCCAGCTACCATGTTCACCCTGCTCCCACCCCTAAGACACTTTGCACCCATCATCAATCTAACTCCACTCACCCATTTCCCACCACTCAATCCCCTCCAATCCTCACTCACCTCCAACCCCTCACCCTGCTCCTGTCCCTTACCCACACCCTACTCCCAACCCTCACCCTGCTCCCACCCCTTCCCGTCCCACTCTTCAACCAGATACCCCCCTCACCCAGCTCCCAGCCCACACCCAGTTCCCACCCCTCACCCAGCTCCCACCCCTCACCCAGCTCCCAGCCTATCCCCTCTCCCACTCCTCAACCTGATCCCACCCTTTACCCCTTTCCCAGCCCTTACCCAACTACCACCCCTCACCCAGTTCCCAACCCATACCCAGTACCCACCCTTCAAGCAGAACCTACCCCTCACCCAGCATCCACGCCTCACCCAGCTCCCACCCCCACCCAGTTCCAACCTTTCAAGCAGCTCCCATCCCTCACCCAGCTCCTACCCCACACCCGGCTCACACCCCCTAACCCAGCTCACACCCCTAACCCAGCTCCCACCCTTCACCCATTTCCCACCCCTTACCCAAGTACCACCCCTCACCCAGCTCCCATCCCACACCCAGTTCCCACCCCTTACCCAACTACCACCCCTCACCCAGCTCCCAACCCCTACCCAATTCCAACCCCTCAAGCAGCTCCCCCCCACCCAGCTCCCATCCCACACCCAGTTCCCACCAATCAAGCAGCTCCCTTCCCTAACCCAGTTCCCACCCCTCACCCCGTTCCCACACCACTCAGCGTTCCCACCCCAAAAGCAGCTCACTCCCCCTCACCCAGCTCCCACCCCTCACCCAGCTCCCACCCCTCACCCAGCTCCCAACCCACACCCATTTCCAACACATCAAGCAGCTCCCACCCCTCACCCAGCTCCCACAACTTACCCAGCACCCACACCTAACCCAGCTCCAACCCCAAACGTACCTCTCACTCCTCAACCATCTCCCACCCCTGTCGAAGCCCCCACCCCTAACTCAGCCCCCACACCTCACCCAGCTCCCACCCAATACTTAACTCCCACCCCTCAAACATCTCCCACCCCTGACCCAGCCTCCACCCTTATTTAGGTTCCACCCCTCACCCAACTCCCACCCTCACCCAGCTCCCATCCCATACCCAGTTCCCACCACTCAAGCAGCCACTACCCCTCACCCAGCATCCATGCCTCACCCAGCTCCCACCCCTCACACAGCTACCAACCCACATTCAGTTCCCCCCCTCACCCAGCTCCCACCCCTCACCCAGCTACCACCTCTCACCCAACTCCCTCCCCTCACCCAGCTCCCAACCCATACCCAGTTCCCACCTTTCAAGCAGCTCCCAGCCCTCACCCAGTTCCCACCCCTCACCCAGCTCGCACCCCTCATCCAGCTCCCACTCCTAACCCAGCTCCCACCCAAAACCCAGTTCCCACCTCTAACCTAATTCCTAATAGTCACCCAGCTCGAACCCCTTATCCTGCTGCTACCCCTCACCCAGGTCCCACCACTCATTCATGTCGTACCTCTCATTCAGCTGACACCCCTAACTTTTTTCCCACCCCTCATTCAGGTTCCACCCCTCACCTGGTTGCCATCTCTCAAATACCTTCCACAACTCACCCATTTCCCACCCTCACCCAACTCCCACCCTCACCCAGGTCCCAATCCTAAAGAAGCGCCCATCCCTAACCCATCACCCACCCGACACCCTATTCCCACCCATCACCCACATCACAACACTCACCCTACTCCCTCCCCTCATTCATCTCTCACCACTCACCTTGCTCCTACCCCTCACTCAACTCCCACCCCTCAGTCAATTCCAAACCCTCACACAGCTCCCAGTCAACACCCACAGTGCACCCCTCACTCACATCCAAGTCCTCAATTAACCTCTCACTCATTTCCACCCCTCACCCAGCTCCCAACCCTGATCCTATTCCCACCCCTCACCAGATTACACCTTTCATATACCTTTAAGCCCTGACCCAGCTCTCACCCCTCACTCATTCCCAACTCTCACGCTACCCCAAACCCTTACACACATTGAATCTTTCACCCTACTTCTGCCACTCACCCACCTCCCACCACTCACCCAGCCCCCCAACCCTCACCCAGACCCACCCCTCACACAGCCCCCATCCCTCAACCAGCTCCCAACCCACACTTACCTCCCCTCCCCTCAAACATCTCCCACCCCTGACCCAGCTCCCACCCCTCATTCAGCTTCCACACCACACCCTACCCCACCCCTCACCCAGCTACCACCTTCACCCTGCTCCCACCCCTAACACACTTTGCACCCATCATCAATCTCCCACCACTCACCCAGCTCCCACCACTCAATCCCTTCCCATCCTTCACTCACCTCCAACCCCTCACCCTGCTCCTGTCCCTTACCCACATAGCACCCCCTCACCCAGCTCCCACCCCACCCCCTAGTTCCCACTCCTCACCCAGCTCCCACCCCTCACCCAGCTCCCACCCCCTCACCCTTCTCCCACCCCTCACCCAGCTCCCACCCCTCACCCAGCTCCCACCCCTCACCCAGCTCCCACCCCTCACCCAGCTCCCACCCCCTCACCCAGCTCCCACCCCTCACCCTCCTCCCACCCCTCACCCAGCTCCCACCCCTCACCCCTAACCTGCCTCTCACCCTACTTCTATTCCTCCATCTACTTCTAATTCAACCTTACTGGTCTCCACTCCCAGAGCATCCTCCACTCCCACTCCTCTCCCTCATCCCAACCTTCACCCCACTCCCACCCAATCTCACCTCCCCAGTTCCCTCCTCTGGTAGGTGGATGCAATGATTAGACCAGGTCAACTGCCCCCTTGTGTTTCCCTAATGGTACAGATACCTCCAGGACCCATATACCCCAGCAGGTACAATCCTGCCTGTTCTCTGTCCCCAACTCTCTGGAACTCTCTGGTCCTTCACATGTGCCTACCTGCCATGTTCTTCTGAAATTCTTTCCTTGCATTTCTTCTGATCTGAGATGTGTTCCCCTGAGCTCACTCTCCCCTCAACACTGTTGGCTCATTTTCCACCCATAGTTTCAATCCCCTCTGCTCACTAAGGCCATCTTTACAGCCCTGTCGATCTTTGCCTCCTCTCCCACTTCCATTATGCATTCACTACGCCACAGAAATCACTGTTAACATGTACTCCACACCTTGTTTGCTGTTGACCTTCTGGAAATGGGCTGTAGGGTAACTTTCTGTGGGGGCAATGCTTTGCAGAGCTGACCCTCTGCTGTGCACAGTAGGCTCACAGCAAACACCATTACAAGTCAGTGGAGGTTGGGAGCTCATAGAAAGGGAGAAGGAAACATGGAGTACCGCATACTTCTGAACTGAACAAGATTCTGGAGGTAGAGCTCTGGGAGGACCCAACCTGGACCTCAGTCCTTAGAGGGAACCACTTTATCTCATATCTGAGCATTATATTGGAAACAACTATTGTGTGCTACAAAGAAGGTCTCTGTCACCATTCCCTTTGTGATTGTCAGTCATTACCCTTCACTGTTAAGAACAGAAGCATTGGGGACCTCAAGACTCCACCAGGGTAGGCCTCATATTGGCTCAGGCATTTGTTTCCAAAGCTGGTTCCCACGAGTGACACACATCCAGGAGAAGTTGGCAGGCTGAAGTGAAGCTCCATGTAAACCCCAATGTGGACAGGGTTTGCCAGGAGTTTGGCCTGCTGTGAGTGGCACGGGCAACAGGCTCCTAGACCAGACAAGGAGGCAATGGGGCCTCCAGTCCTTCACACAGTATAATGGAACAAAACAGGCTCTGTGGGAGTAGACATACTACTAAGACAGAACACAGTGACCATCTGTGCAGGGGTTGGTGCTTCTAGGGAAAAACCAGAAAAATCCTAGATGCCCTGCAGGGTTTAAGTATTGGCAGACACAAGCTGCCTATTTTATGACTGAGTTAGTGGTGCCAACAGGTGGCACATGATTTGTGAAATCCACATGACCTCATCATCCCTGCTGTAGGGTCCAAGGACCCTGGAATGGTATTCAGCACACATGGGTGTATCAGATAGCTACTGCTGTGTAACAATTAGGACTGCCTAACAACTTTCTGCAACATTGTCCCAGTGCTGTGGAAGCCCAGCTGGGCCCTGAGTGCAGGGTGTTACAGTGCTGACTTCTCATCCAGGGAAGGATCTTCTTCCAGGGGTTTGCTGTTTGGGAGCAAGATCCTAAGATCCTTGTTGTGAATGACGAGGTCCCGATCTCATAGTCAGTTATTGTAATTATCAGATGCCTCACTTAGGTCCTTGTGACCATCAGTTCCTCTTCCCCCACTTCTCACCTCCCTCACCCACAATATAGTCTGCCCCAGGCTCTGTCACCCTCCTCTACCATCAGCAGCAGGAACTTGTGACCCTAAAGGGGGCAATAACTCCACCATCCCCTGGCTAGGTAGCCCAGGAAGCCATCTCTGTCCCATAGAGAACTTCACCATGTGACACAGATGAAAAGGGCATCCCTTGCCATGTGCCCAGCTTCTGGAAACTCTACCAAGCTGTCTTTGAAAAGCCATCCTGAGCCAGGCAGTGGTGGCACACACCTTTAACCCCAGTACTGGGGAGGCAGAGGTAGGCAGATCTCTGTGAGTTCCAGGACAGCCAGGACTACACAGAGAAACCTTGTCTCAAAAAACAACACCAACAAAAACAAAACAAAACAAAACCAAGCCATCCTGTCCAGCACAGTAGACTTTGGTCCCAAACATCAGCTAGAGAGACTGGGAGTGCATTCCAGCCTTGTCCAGTCTGCAATGATGGCTCCTCCGTCCTTCTCCCTGAAGACAGGAATTGACAGTGTGTTCCAGATTGTAAATGAGAGTGAAAATGTGATACACTCTTGCAGCCCAGTTGTGGAGAAGTAGAGACAGTAGGATTCCAGGGGTTTGCTGGCCAGCGAACCTAGCTGAATGAGCAAGCTTCAGGTTTAGTGAGACCCTGTATCAAGGTGGAGAGCCACTGAAGAAGAAACCTAATATCAACCTCGGATCTTCATGCATGCAAGAAAAAAGGTGAGGGTCCGAAGAACAGGGGAAAAAAGTCAAAAAGCTGGAAGCTCTTTGCTAAGATGGAACATGGATTAGAATGGACAGGCAGCATAGCCTCTAGGATATAAGATAAAACCACTGTCCTCATCCAACATGACCCATCTGTCTTCATCAACCAGCAGTAATTGGATGCCCAGGCCAGATGCAGGAGACTTATAGATAGAGCATCTTCAATTTGCAAGTATGACTCTCTAAAGAAGCAGGGTCTAAACCACTGGTGGCCACATGTTATTTGAAGTCACTCGGCATTTATCGTCTTGGGAGATGTGGGTTGGATTCTCCAGTGAGGTTTCCAGCCTTGCTGTAATGAGATGATAGCAGGACCAGATCTCAATCACAAGGCAGAGCTGATGGAAATGGCCCTGACCAGACTGAAGTTTCAATCCCACTATCGGTCCTTGGAGCAGGACTTGGTTTATATTAGCGTACTTCTCTGTCCAGGTGGGGGAAGAAAGGCAGCCGCAATGAACAGCGTTTTATCTCACAAGGCAGACACTCCTGTGTGTGTCCTTCATAGCTTCCTTTCTGAAAATCCAGAATATGAGCCTTGCTTATTTTTAAGCTTGGGTGGAAGAAAAAAACTGAATGAGTTGCCTGGGATTCTGGCGGGTGGAGTGAGTATGAGAATGGGTGACACAGATGGAGCTCCAAGTGTAGAAGCCAAAGGCACAGGGCCACACTCTGTCCATATCAGTTTCCCCACATGCTGAGGCTGAAGCAAGGATTGCTTGTTTATCTGGACAATGAAGGCCCCTCAGCAGACAAAGCAGGCAGCGTACAAAGAAGGGAAGGGCAGGTCCTGTATCTATGTCACCTGCTCAGCCACTGAGGAAGACAAGTTCACCCACCGATGCTGCCAGAGAGACCATACCAGACTAGAAAAGGCCAGGGATGTACCATGCTCAAAGGATGAGGGAGCTGGGCTCGGTATAACACCACCGATCCATTGTTCATCAGGGACAGCCCTGGTGGCTGTGAATTCCTTGGCATCTCTGGCTTCACTCAAGAACTCAGGCTCCAAAGCCAGAGGATGCTTGTGAGCAAAGATGAATACGCAGAGTTGATGGTGGAAAGCGAAGCTCGTAGCAGCTGAGCAGCAGGGTAACTGTTTCACACCATCGTGAGACTTCAAATTAGCGCAGAGTCTAACTCAGAAACATAACTATTCCCTTTTACCTTTTTTTCCCCTCATCTTTGGACAAAATCCTAAGTGTGCCCAGCCCTCTGTGCTTTCTTGTTTTTGTTTGTTTTGTTTTGTTTTTGAAAGCTGTATAGACCCCACATAGAGCTGTTTGCAGACTTCCATTGTTGGCATTAACTCAACAATTAGGAAGGGTTTCTCTCTCCCCCTTTTCTCTTTCTCTTCTAGGCAGCTGCCAAGATTTACATTTTGCCTGTCCTGTATTTTTTTCTCTCAACCTCCAATAATATGGTCACACTTTAAAATAGCGGAGAGCAGAGGAGCGGTCAGCAGTGGCCAGTGCAATCCCCCTTGCTCTACAGAACTTTGCTCTGGCCTTTCTGTTCCAAACAGCAGAGACTCAGCCTCAGTTGCCCTAAACAGAAGGAAGCAGCCTGTAGGCAGGCATTCATGCCTTCAGGGACAAGCAGCGCCCAGACAGCACCACCTGAAGTCTTCCTTCCACTGCTGCCATTTGTCTTCATGTTGGATTGCAGTCACCAGTGCTTAATTTTGCCTTTCTTATTCTGATTTCCTCTTGAAGCTTGTAACTGGACCACTGACTGTCCTTGCTCTCCTTATCCCTCTCCACCTGCCTGTCTTGTCTTGTATGTCTTCCTAGTCCTGAGTAGCATGCTGGTTGTGTTGGCTGCTGAGCTGGCTCTCTCCTCAGGCGTGTCTTGCCTGCTGTATAAGGCATCCCAAGTAAATCACTCACTTTCTCCCTCCCCCTATTCTTTTCTTTGAGATGGGGTCCCGTATAGCCTAGGCTGGCCTCCGTAACTGAGACTGACCTTCAGCTCTTGAGCCTCCTGCCCCCACCTCCCAAGTCCCAAGACTGCAGGCAACACACCTCTCAGTTTTCTATTTCTAGAAATTCTGTGTAGGCCTCCACACATCCCTGCCTTTCCCCCCCTCACCTCTGCTCTCCTAGAGTAGTTTCTGCTTTAATTTCTCTTTTGCCATTTTATTTCATTAGCGATTGTTTTTATTTCTTGGTTTATTTTAATCCAGTCTTTTCCAGTTGTTCCTGAATCTCTAATATTAGTCTGATCATCTAGGCTTTTAAATTAGTAGTAGTAGTAGTAGTAGTAGTAGTAGTAGTAGTACAGTGTGTATGTGTGTGTGAGTGTGTGTGTGCATGCGCGTGTGCATGCCACAGTGAATGTGTGGAGGTCAGAAGACAAATTTAAGCAGTCCGTCCTGTCTCCTTTCACCTTGACAGTGGGTTTTTGAGACTGAACTTCTATGGCGTCAGGCTTGCAGTCAGGGCTTTGATCCACTCAGCCATCCCACAGACCTCCTCTGTGTATTTTTAACGCGTCTTTTGTGACACCTGCCGCCTACCCACAGATGGAGTTTTGCTTTTATTGGGGGAGCCTTGTGCAGCTGTTGCTTTCCTTGCTCTGCTCCCGAGGAGCTCCGTGTGGTTCCATATTCACTTGGGTCCAGCTTCCAGTCTGTGTCTCTGCTTCCCTTCCCTGTGGCCCACTCCCTGTGGCTCAACAGGCAGTGCCACACCAGCCCAGGACTGAATACAGCTTTCTTGTTTCCACCAGCGGCAGAGAGGAAAGAGATTTTTCAACCTGTCTTATGTAAAGAGGCTCCCACTGCCTCCTCTTGCTGTCACAATAGGGGCTAAGGTGGGTGTGGCCAGGTGAGCAACCAGAAAGGCTTCCACAATCAGGACTGGTCTGGTACACCACAGTGAGCCTTTAGGGAAAGTATAAGTATAGCTGTTCTGGGTACACCTAACCACAAGGCTTGGGCACTGGCTGATCCCTGGGTCTCCAGCACAGCACAGCTCTGCTAACTTCTTGCTAACCTGACAGACAAGGGACACGCTGCTTAAACTTGTTGTAGTGGCATCTGCTTTGCAAGAGACGCAGCCTCTGAGCTGACCCCTAATATGCATAGGTGCTCTGTTTGTGATTCCTTCCCCTGTTAGAATCGTAAAGAGTTCCAGGTTTGTACGGGTGACCAGCAAGTTAAGGCTCTGTCCACGGTGCTGAAGGTGAGGGCTCCCACAGGAAATGCCCTGCAGCATTCCATCTAGGTGGGTCTGTATCCACCATCTCAGTGTATTATCCCTGGACTGGGCAGTAGGCAATGTCTGTGCTTACTGAGAACATAGCAAGCATATGAGGACGGAGCCAGAAGCACTCAAACTCCCTTCCCTGATCTCCACAGTGGAAGAGTTTTTATGTCTGTTTGGGCCTTGGCTGAACGATTGCAGGTCTTTTTTTGGCCTGAACTTTGCTGGTCTGTTGGTCTGTTCTAAGGCAGCTGAGATGAGCCCACCAGGTGTCATAGGCATGTCACTATTGGCCACCTGACAGTCCTGCAAAGAGTGTGCCATGGCACACTTCCAAAGGGAAGATAATCTTGTTTTTCTGTCCCCCCCCCCCCCCACAAAGCAAAAGGCACCTTTAAGACCCTGTGGAAGAATAGGGTGGGGAGGGGAGAGAAATTAGTCAGGGTCCTCCAGAGGAACAGAACTGAAAGAATGAAGATCTACATTAGAAGGGGATTTAGTAGAGTGACTTACTGGCTGTGGTCCAGGTAGTCCAATAATGGCCGGCTCATGATGGAAAAGTAGAGAGCCTGGTAGTTGTTCAAAGTGTGAGCTTGGATGTCTCTACAGTTCCAGTCTAGCTCAGGAGTTCTGGGTGATTCCTGAAGGGCTGCTGGTCTTCGGTCCATGATGAAAACCTGAAGTTGGATATAATACCAGCTGCAGCAATAGGATAGATGAACTTGCCAGCAAGAGGGCAAGCAGGCAAAAAGCAATGCTTCCTTCCTCTCTGTCTTTTATCTGGGCTGCCAATAGAGGCGTGGCCCAGGTTTTAGCATGGGTCTTATTGCTTTGGGTAATCTGATTAAGGAAATTCCTCCCAAGAGTGCCCAGCAGCAAGGACTTCTATTGATTCTGGATGTAGTCAAGTTGATGACCAAGATTAACCATCACAGGAGAGAAGACAAGCGGTCTCTTTTTTGAGACAGTGTCTCATGTACCCTGGAATGACCTCAAGCTCCTTGCTTCCAACTCCATCCCAAGCCCTGGAATAAAAGGCATGCTCTACCACATCTAGGCTAGGCAGTATGGGGAGTCAAACCCAGGACTTCATGAACTCTAGGCAAACATGTTACCAACTGGTCCACATTCCCAGCCCGTAGTTTTCAGTTTCAGGTCTTTGGCTCTGGCAGAATTTCCTGCCTCAGTTCCCCACCTCTACAAGTCTCCATTGTCCTATGAGGCTAATGAAGCCCAGGAACAAATGGTTGGCAGATAACAAAAAGCCGGTCCAGGGCTGTGTGTGTTTTCTGCATCTGGCTGATGCTGGAGCTGTGTTAGGGTATCTCTCGGATGGAAAGGATATTCACTTCCCCCACCTCACTGGCACCAGATCAGGACTCCATGTCACCCTTCCTATTTCTTTGGTGGTGTTCTAGGATGAGTCCCTGGAGATAAGGCACCCCCCCCCCAAAGTGGCTCTCATGGTCTCTGTCCCTGCAGAAAGCTGTAGTCAGCACATGGCTCCAATTCAGTGATGGCTCAGTGACACCCCTGGACATCTATGACACCAAGGACTTCTCCTTGACGGCCACCTCCTTGGACGAGACTGTCGTGTCCATCCCACAGCCCCTCTCACCTTGGTGGCCCACTGTGATGGCTGAAGGAGAAGGCCAGGGCCCATTGCTCCGAGTGGACATGTCCATTGCTGAGGCCTGTCAGAAATCCAAACGCAAGAGTGTGCTAGCTGTGGGCATCGGCCACGTGGGGGTCAAGTTTGGATGGGATGATGCTGATGCCATTAAGACTGGCGATAAGGATGAGGAGGAAATAAAGAACCATGCCAGTGATCGCCGGCAGAAGATTCAGGACCTGGACCGCCCAGGCCAGGATGAGCGCTACCATGGCAACTCTCCTGGGGATCATGAGGAAGGGGCCCTGCTGAGTGCCACCACCACTGCCAAGTCCCTGCTGGATAACAAAGTGGGGAAGAGTGGCAGGCTGGATGGGGCCAGGCTACACAGCATCCCCATAGACTTCACCAACTTTCCAGCTCATGTGGACCTCCCCAAAGCCGGAAGTACACTGGAGGAGAATGGTCTGATGCAGACCACCCATGGCCTGAGTGACCTGGAGATTGGAATGTACGCCCTCCTGGGGGGTCTTCTGCCTGGCCATCCTTGTCTTTCTCATTAACTGCGCCACCTTTGCCTTCAAGTATAGGCACAAACAGGTGCCTCTGGAAGGCCAGGCATCCATGACCCACTCTCACGACTGGGTATGGCTGGGCAATGAGGCAGAACTCCTGGAGAACATTGGGGATGTGTCACCTCCCCAAGATGAACACACGACCATCATAGACCGAGGGCTGGGAGGCTGTGAAGAGAGCAACCACCTGCTTCTCAATGGTGGCTCCCAGAAGCACATGCAGAGCCAGGTCCACAGGCCACCCAGCTCTGGGGGACGGCAGAGCAGGGGAGCTCAGGCAGGAACCTGCAAACTCACCCACCTCCAAGATGAAGAAGGTGAAGTTTGCCACCTTCACCATGCCACCCGAGGACAACTGCCCCACAGCGAACTCTATCCTCAGTGGTGATGATGACATCAAATGGGTCTGCCAAGACCTAGATGTGGGCACATCTAAGGAACTCAGAACCTATCTGGAGAAATTCCAAGACAATGTGTAGCATTCTGGCCACCTCTCCAACTCGTACAGTGCCCTCCTTTCTTCCTTCCCTCGGCCGAGTAGCTGGATGGAGCAAGCTCCCAGTGGACTGAGCGAGGAAGATTGGGGCCCACAAAATGCCAGCTAGCTGTTTAGAAGCTGGGAAGGGAGGTTTTTATATTAAAAGGTTTTTTGTTTTGTTTTGTTTTTAGCAGTTGAGGATGGATAGGTTTCCAGAAGTTTGAGTCTCTTGACTCCACAGGGAGGCAGAGTTGATCCATGACAGAACTACTCAGAGGTGAGAAGGTTATTTTCTGACTCAAGATACACTGCAGACAAGCTACCAAAAATATTTGTTAAAAAAAAAATACAAAAAAGACAAATAAAAAGACACAAACGACTGTTGGTTTATATTTCTAATAAAGGAACAAAATGTAAACATAGGGCTCGTTAAAAGGCAGCCTCCATTTTAATTCAATCTTCATGTTTCTGAGGACAGCCCGTGTCCATCAACCTGGTGCCCAGGACGAAGTACGTCTTCTGAACACCAGTTGTCTCTTAGGAAGAACGAGAATTTTACATTTGATTCTATATCCATTTTTGTTTCAATGTCTCCTTCTTGTGTCCTAGGCTTCCATTTGATTGAATTTCATGTTTATTTCCAAGGACCGAGTGGTATATTTTCCTAAATGAAATATAAATTATATTTCTATTCACTAGATAGGGTTTTTTTTCCCTCTTTTTAGGAAGATCATCAATGATTCCGAGCTTGATGTTGTAACATTAACCTGTTTTTATATCTTCCTGTTTTGTTGACCTTTTCTGGCTTTTTTTAAAACAATATAGGAAGTGCTCAGCTCCTCCCATGGAGAGAGCCAGTTCCACAGCCATCACCAGTTGGGTCAGGCCAGCGGGTGGAAGAGTGTTCACAGCTATCTGAATAGGATGTGGCCAGGAGAACAGGGCGCAAACTGTGACACCTGGCCACTTCCTGTGAAGTCAGAGACTCGGTGTCTCCCTCAGTGTGAACACTGTAGAGAGATGTTAGTCCAATCATAAGGGCAGGGTGTTCAGAGCCAGGCAGATGGGCCATGGCTACCACAAGAGACAGCCAACACTGTACTGAACTAACAGAAAAGATGTTTGGGGGTAGAGTTGAGTTATCAGATTTTATTGGGCAGGGTGAACCAACATAAGCTCAAAATGATTAAAAAAAAATCTATGTTAGATTGTCAATCAGACTGTGGCTTTGCACAGCGGTGTAACAGCACAGCACAAAATCGTATCCACTCGGAGCAGAGTGATTGCATGAAAAGCAGGGGTGAGCAGATGAACTCCTAGGATGTCCAGGGCCTGGTGCTCTCCGTCCATCGGCAGAGGGAGAGGACACCCGGTACTGTGACCCTCAGCTGAGCAGCACTCACAGACATACCAGGGGATGACCACTGATTTTGTTTTTTTTTTTTTCTATTACTAAAATCTGTAGCTGAGAAAAGGTCCTGGAAGCCTGGTGACCTTGGTTGGACATTGGACACATATATTTGTAGCATTTACAATAGATTTTCAAAGCTATTTATTTAACCTGTGGTGGCAGTTGCCATTAAAACGCTTGCCATGGCTTCACAAATGAGTGTCTCATGGGATTTTCTTGTTTCATCTACTTCCTGCCCTCCGATCCTGACCAGATAGAGCTGAAGCATTCCCCCTGTTAAAGAAGAAGCGACATACCTGCCCCTCCCTCGCTTCATTCGCGGTCAGATCCAGAGTTATTTCGATGGGATACAATCTCTATCCTATACCCACTGCCACCTACCTGTCCTCGGGTTACAGCAGGGCAGCTGGAGGCAGCTGGTCACAACCCAGTCAGGAAGCAGAGAGAGACAAATGCTGATCTTAGCTCATTTTCTCCTTAATATTCAGTCCGGGTCCCCAATCCGTGGGATGGGACTGTACTCGTTCAAGGTGGGTCTTCCCTCCTCAGCTAATCCAGTCTAGAAAACTCTCACCCAGACACACCCAGAGATTTATCCCCTTTGTGACTCTAGAGCCTGATGAGGTCATCAATGGCAACCATGACTACCCAAGTCCCAGGGACCCCCTAAGTGGCAGCTGCCATTAAAGACTTTCTAGAGAGATGGCTCAGTGATTAAAACACTTGTTGTGAAAGCCTGAGGATCAGAGTTCGGATCCCCAGAGCCTATGGAAATGCTGAGTGGTCATGGTGGCCCATCTGTAATTCTAGCTGCAGAAGGCAGAGACACAGGATCCACCAGAGCAAGCTGGCTCTAGAGACACACCGTATCAGTGAGCTCTGGTTTTGATTGACAGACCTTGCCTCATTGAATAAGGTGAAAGATTAATGGAGGATGATTCGTGACATCATCCTACAGCCTCCACATGCATGCTCACCCACATACATGCAAGCAAGCATACATATTCACAAATCTCTAGTAATCTTAAGACACGAATATGACCTCACTTACAGGGTGAGAGTTAAGTTGTCCAGACCCTCAGTCATCTCTTTCCTCAAGGGTTCACTGCTACTCTGCCCAGCACCAGCTCCACCCAGCTTTCTTCTTGGTGTGAACTCAGACAGACCATCACGGTCTCTGATACAGACCGTGCAAACACGGATACCTAACCCAAGGACCCACTTGTCAGCTCACCTTTCAAGAGAATCTTTATTTTTTTAATGCAGATGTTTTTCATCTGGTTCTAATGTGGATCACCAATCCACTTAACACCAACTGACTAACTGTACCTTCGCTTGTAAAGGGTGGGGTGATGAAGAAGACTACGAGGCTATCAGTCAAAGGCAGAGGTGGAGAAATGCAGGCAGATGTGGGCCACACAGCTGCTCCGGTGTCACCTCCTGTTCCTGGACAGACTCACCCACTCTTCTCATGGATTTTGAAAATGTGATGGGCTGGCCCAGGTGTCGACTTAGTTGGTAAATCACTTGGCAGACAAGCATGAGAACCCAAGTTTGACTCCCCCATCCCAGAACTCACCATCTTATAAAGTCAGGAATGTTGGCCCATGCTTGTAGGCACAAGGGAGGCAGGTGGAACCCTAAGTTTGATGGCCAGCCAGCCTAGCCTACTTGGCAACTTAGAGGCCAGTGAGAGACTCTGTCTCAAAGGAAAATGTGAGCAGTTCCTGAGGAACAACAATTAGTGTTGTCTTCAGACCTCAGCACACACACACACACACACACACACACACATGAGGATCAAAATGAACAGAATACTTCTCAAGTTAACACAAAGACCTACAGAACTCTATTAACACCAATATTCACTACAGACAAAGTAATAAGAAACTGTTCAATGGGCTTTTATTCTATATCAAGACCTGTGTCAAACTTTGTCCAGTTATCGACCCGGCACAGAAGTGTGAGCCCTAATTCTGACAAGGAATCCAGCTCAAAACATCTTTTAGATTACAGCTAGAATGTAACAGAGCCAGGATTCAGTATCCAAAGAGGATACTTAATTATCATGTGAATGCAAGCTTTACATATATTATCTTGGGTTAAAAATGGAATTTGAGTTATGGAAAAGAAATTCAGATCCACTACACAGCATCTGGGACTTGAAGAAAAGCCCAAAGAAATGAAAGAGATTGAAAAAACTCCCCCTCTCCGTGCAGAAAGAGAAATGAATAATTCACCTAATGAAGGTGTCCTCATCTTCAGCAGTGTACACAATTGCGTGTGTGTGTGTTTGAATTCTCAGAGATTATTGTTATAAACAAGAGTTTTGACTTAATTTTAAAATGTAAAGGAGCCTTAAAAATTGTTATTCTTTAAAAAAAAACTCTTTTAGAGAGATACATGGATCTATTCTACATGGAAAGTAGAAAAAGACAAGATCTCCTGAGTAAATTGGGAGCATGGGGACCATGGGAGAGGATTGAAGGGGAGGGGAGAGGCAGGGAGGGGAGCAGAGAAAAACATAGAGCTCAATAAAAATCAATAAAATAATTCTTTTAAGACAGTCATATACTGTGGTCTAGGCTAGACTGGAACACAATATGTCGCCCAGGCTGACCTCAAACTCGTAGCAATCCTCCTGCTGCAGCCCCCTCCCCCAATACAGAAGTTACATATGCACACCAACACAGCATGTTTTCATAGTTTCAGAAGGTGCTATGTGGGCTGCCGAGGGAGAAGTCACCAAAGGTCTTATCTTTGAATGCTCCAATGAATGCTGACCTGCTAGGCAGGATGAGCCCGCTGGTGAAACAGGAGCAACACTGTTGATGGGGCAACCACTTGCTCTCTTGACTGGATTGAGTCCTGCTCCACAGGAGGTGATTCATGCCTGGCACTGTAAACATGGTCAAAATCCATGACGAGGGAAGTCATAGGGGGGGACCTACTGATGATGATTTTCTATATGTTCATGTTGTCAAACTGCCTTCTAAATAGCTATGTTTATTCCCTTCCATTTGTGCTGCTCCCGACCCTTGCAAAGAAGAGCTGCTTACTGCAGTGGGGAGCAGTTAATGCAGAGACACAGTACTAAGAATAGGAGACCAAGTGCTCAGCCATAGACATTTTAGGCTCAGGCAACATTGAAGAAGAGCAGGCAGAAAGAATGTGAGAACAGAGGATGTGGAAGAAGATGCTGTGCTCTAGACATGATGTAGCTGTTGCACATGTAACATGTTATGGTCACCTTCATGAGCTCAAGCCAGTTAAAAACTCCAACATGGAAGGGAAAGGAGAGCCTGGGGCCACAGCTATAGCTGAGGAACTGTTAGTAGTTGATTGGGGTCACTTTTCTTCAGGAGGGTGGCCACTGGTAGATTTCCATGTCCCAGTGGATGACCCCACACCCAAGAATAGATGAGCAGCACTAATTGGACTCCAAGGTTAAATAAACAAAGGCATGAAATCAGAAAGCTATCATGGGTGGTCATGGGGAAAGGTGAAGTGGGGAGTGGAGGGTGAATGTGATCAAGACAGAGTTTGTATAAACGTATGAAATTTTCAAAGGATATGTGAAAATTAATGCTAAAAAAATATTAAGGAGCCAGGTGGTTGTGATACATGCTTTTAACCCCAGCACTCAAGGAGGCAGAGGCAGGCAGATCTCTGTGAGTTTGAGGCCATCCTGGTCTACAGAGCAAGTTCTGGGACAGGCTCCAAAAGCTGCACAGAGAAACCGTGTCTCAAAAAACTAAGCAAAACAAGAACTATTGAGAGAGAAGCAGATGGTACTCAGAAAAGTTTTGATGAGACTGAGAACTGATCAAAGAGGGCAATGAAGGCCGCTTAGAAGAATGAGGCTTGACCTGAGCCTGTCAGTGCATCTGAGATAGGAGCCTCTGGAGACGCAATGCAGAGGGGAGTCTGGGAGTGAAGACCGATACAGACAGGTGAAAGTGACACGGACCAGGACACAGAACAAAACCCAGTGGGGCTGCAGAGATGAGTTTCCTGTGTACACGACACGGCTGGGTCACATGCGTGATCCATGTCCCCCTCCTTGCACAGCCATGGAAGAGGCCAGAGGCCAGATGCTGCCAGCACGATAGCTCGAAAACCAGGCGCATTTTCTCCGGGTTGCACACTGCCTGATCACTTGGCTGCAGCCTTCTTGCGTTGAGTTTGAGGAGGCTGCCTTGAGCTTTCCAAAGCGTTTGCTGCAAGAAGCTCAGCCATTACTTTTAAGCAGCAAAAACTAAAGCAAACCTGGGAGACTTGAGGAGCTGACAGCTGAAGTCTACGTACAGACAGACATGTGGATTGGAAAATCCTGTGCCTAGAGAGACTTGGAGACAGAGACAGAGGCCAGTTTCTCCCGGCACCACTTTGCTTTGGGGTAGAACCTTAGATTACATTTCAGGGAATGAGACACATGATGGCATCTTTTTTCCAATTTTCCACCAAACAAAATGTTTTATCCAAAAGCCTTTTGCTTCCCTGTCAAAAAAAAAAAAAAAAAAGTCTCGAGGTAAAAGGGAAATTACTGGATTGTGAAATTTCATTGTTTTTTTTTTTTTTTTTTTATTAATCCAGGTTAAGCTAAGGGTCAGGTTTTCCTCTCTGTCCTTCAAATGTCCCAGGATCTGCTGTGCTTCAAATGTCCCAGGAGGCTTCAGAAACTGTGAGGTTTGAAGACACTGCAGAGGCCTATGGCTAACTGAGGTTTTCTTCAGCCAAAGAGAGAAGGGACCACTGTACCAATGGTGAAAGTGTGGGGGCACATGGGGTGTACACAGACATAGCAAAGCAAAGACACAGAGGGGGATAAAGTCAGTCAACAAATATGGAGCTCATACTATAGGCAAAGATGCCATGTAAGCAGGCTGAATAACAAGAGACAGGAGACTCAGTGGGTTTAGGGGCTCGCCCTGATCCAGCAAGGACAATATTCACCCAGGTACAGTACACAGCAGAACTCCAGCAAGGGTGTTTTGCAAGTCTAATTCCCTTTATTCCTGAGACTCCAGCAGAGATGGTCGCCACCATCCACAGCTACCACATGCATGGACAAGCCCTTTGCAGACTTCCTACCTTTGTCAGTTATGTCTCTCATTAATGTGGCAAAATTTATGACAAAAGCAATGGGAAAAGATTCATTTTGGTTCATGGCTTCTGGGGTTCAGTCAGTCATGGTGGGGAAGACAGAAGCACAGTGACACAGCCTAGAACAGAGGCTTCTCACACAGAGCCCACATGAGAAGGAGCTTTAAGTAGGACCTTGTCCTCCGGACAGGGTCTTTCCTTCCTGAGTGTTGAGTTTGAAGGTGGGTACCACACAGCCTGCATGTGAGTTTTTGTGTGAACTCTCTGTCCTCCATTCTTAACACATCCCTGTCTTTGTTCCTGGAGACACACAGACAAGGATCAAAACCCCAGACCTACCATTGCCTCTTCTTCTATATCCTTCGTCACAGCTGTCTCCAATGCCTCTCCTATATTCTTCTGCACAGCTGTCTCCAATGCCTCTTCTATATCCTTCTGTGCACAGCTGTCACCTGCAGCTTTACTGGAAGTCAGGGGAAGCATCAGTGAGTCTGCTGAGGTTTAGAGACTCTGCCTTTCTGGTCAGTTCCAGATATGGAGATATGGAAGTACTTGGACCACAGACTACATCTGGGCATTGAAGGTCGTTGGGGTAAGACAGAGACAGTGGGAGTTGAGTGAGAAACAGGAAGTGGAGAGCCAGAGAGATCATGCTCCTGAAGACATCACAGACGGTGGCAGCAGAAGCCACAACTGACATGCTCTAGGGGAAGCAACCCCTGCCTCCTGGTCAAACCTAGCTAGAGGTGGGTCACTGTGTCACCAGAGTCTAATAAGTTATGAAGAAATGAAAGAGGGCTGGTCACCATGTCTGCTTTGCAGATGGTAGAGATTTGGCTCGCTCAGGGTTTTTTGACTATCAGCGTTGCTGACAGACATCCCTGGCTCGCACCTCAGCTTCATATAGTTACACAGCTGCATATAGTTACCCTAAATAATAGGGAGCAGGAGTTCACACAAAAACTCTCATATAAGCTGGGTGAGGTACACACTTTAACCTCAACATTCAAGAGGGAAAAAAAACATTAGAGTGGACAAGATAATGGTAAAGCTGTCACCTTTGTCTTGCCACCAAGCCTGACTATCTGGGACCCACATGGGAGAAGGAGAGAACCAACTCCTGCAGGTCATCCTCAAACATCCATATACAAGTTATAGCACAACCCCTCCACTTACAAGATGAGTAAATGTTAAATGTTTTTTAACTTACATGCAACATTTCTGGGCTCACCATAATAACCAAAAAGTGGACACAGCCTGAATGTCTATGGATGAATAAACAAGGTGTGATCTAGTCTCAGGATGAAATATTATTCAACCACAAAAAGGAACTATATGCTGACATGTGCTGCAATGTAAATAAGTCTTAGACATTATGAAGAATGAAAGAAAGCACAGGAGAACCATGGATCGTAGGGAACATCCAGGAGAATAAAAAGAGGAGTGTTCGCTCCTTTCCGTTTGCTGTGATAAACGCTCTAACCAAAAGCAACTCAGGGAAGGAAAGTGGTTAGCTTCAGTTTGTACAATCAGGTCACAGTCCATCATTAAGAGAAGTCAGGGGCAGAAACTCAAGGCAGGATCTTGAACGCAGGTTCCTGCTTACTGATCAAGGAACTCTCTCACAGTCAAGCAAGTAAAGCAGGAACCATGGAGGGCACTGCTTGTGACTCAATGCTAGCTCAATGCCTAGGTGGCTTACAGGAGCACCTACCCAAGGAATGGTGCTGCCCACAGTGGGCTGGGCCTCCTGCAGCAATCAAGACAATCCCCCACAGACATGCATGCACATGGATCAGTTTCATGGGGAAATTCTTCAACGGAGATTCCCTTCTCAGATGACTCTAGGCCGTGTCAGTTGACAGAGAAAGATAGACTAGGACAAGAAGTAATCATTGCTAAGGTGAGTGAGAATGGGGACTACAGAGGTGACAGCTATGTCTCTTTCTTCTTGAGTGCTAAAACTATTCTAAATTGTGACAGTTCATAGCTCTTGGAGTAGACTGGTCAGACTGCTGAACTATACGCTTGAGAATAAAATTTGGCTCAGGTTATGAGTGTGTCTTAAAGTTAGGGTTTCTACAGCTGTGAAGAGAAGGCATCGTGGCCATGGCAACTCTTATAAGGGAAAGTGTTTAACTGGGGCTGGGTTACAATTTCAAAGGTTTAGTCCATTATTACCCATGACGGTGCATAGGCAGACATCGGTGCTGGAGAAGGAGCCGAGAGTTCTGCATCTTGATCCACAGGCAGTAGAAGCAACTGTGTCCCACACTGGGTGTGCTTGAGCAAATGAGACCCTCAAAGCCTGCCTGCACACTGGACACACTTCCTCCAACAAGGCCACACCTCCTAATGTAGTGCCCTCCCTTTTGACCAAGCATTCAAAGCACATGGGTCTGTGGGGTCATACCCTTATTCAAACCAACAGAGTGACAACGGTCAAGCCATTCTACCCCTTTTCAGTTCCTTCCGCTGGTATTGGTAATGATGTTTGACTTCAAATGTCATTGAGATTTTTCTAATTTGGGTGAAACATCAAAACATTGTCAGGTCTCTCATGGCTCTCTGAATCTGCTCAGGGGAGAGGAGAATTGCTGGTCACATGACTAACTCCTATGGTGGAATAGCCACCTCCCTTGCTCCTTCCTTGTTCTGTCAGCTGAGGCTGGATGGAGGCCCAGCACAGATTGGACTGCTGTCTGGATAGTACAGACAGCAAGTTCTCCTCTGTGAAGAAAATGAATCGAGACGTGACTCTGAAGGTTCCTGAGAGACCAGGGCAGACTGACAAAGTCAGAGTGGATCTGAGCACCTGTGTTCAGCTCACCCAGTGCTTCTGAGGAAATCAACTCCTTCCTAATGGTTTGTACCAGTGAAGGATCACACCCGCACTCTCTTGTTCCTCTCCGCCTTTTTCCCGCCCCAGGGGGAGGGAAAAATATCGCCTCTCCATTCAAGGCACGTGGAAGCAAACTGGGAACTCATGGCTCTGATCAGCCTACAAAGACTTTTTCATTAAATGAGAGAGAGAGAAAGAGAGAGAGAGAGAGAGAGAGAGAGAGAGAGAGAGAGAGAATTTTGCTTTCCTACCCGAAGTCACCAGTTGTATTTCTTTTTCTTTTAGTTTTGAATATGATTCACAGAGCAACAGGTATGCTGATTTTTCTACAAGAAGCGAACCACAGTTGGCTTTTAATTAATGTTGGCAAAGCTCCTCCTGGCTTTGTAGAGGCCCACGAAGAGGCCTTTGTGCATTTTAGAAAGACCAACGCTCATCTGGGTGGAATTTGTGTGATGGGCGGGTAGACCATGTTCTGTGTCATGGAGGATCTGGGAGCATTCCTTACATGGATAAGCTGAGAAAAGAGGTCACTTAAAAGCAGGAACTAATCAAAGTTTATTTACAAGGTACCCTCTACCTGGACAAGGTGGGCACTTGCCTGGACCCCTGTGTCAGAAGGCCTCACCCCCATGTCTACAAGGCCTCAGCCCTGACACTCCTCTGCCTGGATCATCTACCTGTGTTCCTCCCTGCGAAGGGAGGCAGCTTTTCCCTTCAAACTCCTATCAGAGGGTGAGTTGGGGATAGGGTTTTTGAGAGAGATGACAGGAAAGCAAGGGTGTTCCTGTGGGCCCCTCTTGTCGGGTTTTACCAATGTGGGGAGAGAAGGTTCTCTGATCGGAGCTACCATCTCTCGGAGTTCAAGCCGTATGCCCCTTGCAGAAGGATCGTCCCGCTTGGGCTTGTTGGCTGTTTCCCTGACCCCTCGTTGGAAGAATGAAGAGAATATGAGACTCTTGCTTGGCAGTACCCAGCAACTCCCGAACAACATGTTGTATGCAATGCTCTCCCGAGAAAGGGCTATGTGTATATAGCCCAGGGAAGACTGGGTGTGTGAGGGGGTGGGGCTCCGTCTAAGCAGGCAGAGGGAAAAATCATCATCCCTGTTAGATAAGGCTTTCTGGGTGTGGCCTGCAGGGGACGGGCATCCACACTCTCCATAAGTGACCCATCACCCACACTCTGTAAGAAAATTCAAAAGACTCATTGGTTGCCAGTGAACTTCAGCAGAATTCCCGTGTCTCAGGGTAGACATTGTGCCCCAAACGTGAGGATGTTCCCCTCTAGGTCATTGTTTGAACGCTCAGTCTCCTCTGGGTGGTCATATTAACTCACTTATCCATTGCTATGAGAAAATACCATAACCAAAGCAATTTGTGGGAGCACAAGTTTATTTTGGGCCTACGATTCCAAAAGGATAAGAGTCCATCATGGTTGGGAAGCGTGGCAGCAGGTCAGCATGGTGGCAGGAACAGGAATGCTGAGGGCGTACATCGTGAACTGGAAGGGGCGAGGTATTGTGTGATCTTTCTGGAATCCAAGTGTCTTGACAAAAGTGAGAGTGGGAAAGAAGATGTCACCAGTGGGTGGACCAAAAACCAGGACAGTTTGCATCCTTCTTTATTCTCTAAAACCGCAAGGTGGGGCGGGCAAACAAGCAAGATTTCACAGGAGGTGTGGATTCAGCCAGGTTGCTAAGGGCTGTTCTCCAGATCATTCTGTTCCAGGTGACAAGCAAAGTCATGCCCGACAAATAGCCGGGGAAGCTAGTGCTTTAATTAAATTCACTAAGTCAATAAATCAGTGTCTAATATATTGGTCTTCTATTACCTTATTCTACTTTTGTACAACCTCAATGCCCACTCTCAGTGATGTTCTTCCTCTATACAAGGCTGAGACCTCCTAAACCTCCCCACACATTACCACTGATTGGGAACCATTGTGTTTAAATGCCTGCGACCATGGGACAATGGGCAAGGGCATTTCTCATTTAAGCAGTCACACTGGTGCTGGTTTGGAAGTTCTGGAATCTTTCAGAAGGTGGAGCCTGACTGAGAAAGAGAGCCACTTGGGATGACGGCCCTTTGAGATCTTATAGCTGTCTGCCTCTTCTTCCTGACCAGGGACACAACTGAGCAGCCACCTTCCACTTCCTATCTGCCATTTCTTCTCACCATGATGGACTTAGTTTCCCTTCAACTGTGAGCCGAATAAGCCTTTTCTCCTTAAGGTGTTGCGCAGGAGTCACAACAATGAGAATAGTAGTGAACATAGCCTCCACCTACCATGGCCCGTGGTTTCTGATGTAGGCTGATGCTGCTGCAGTGAAGATTCTGGCTGCTCTTGCAGGATTAGGTTCGGTTCCCAGCACCCACGCTGGGAGTCTCACAACTGCCTGAAAGTTCACCAGCTCTAGAGGATCTTCTTCCTCTGCTGTTTCGACACAGGGGTATTGCACTCCCATGACATGCACACACACACACACACACACACACACACACACACACACAATTTTATAAAAGAAGAAAAATTGTGAATACAGAATATGACACCAGGTATGTTTGAGGTACAGGACAATCAGGTGAGGACACAACAAGAAAAACTGACACCTGAATTCGAAGGAAAGATGTCTCAGGTTATTCCCAACCCATTCATGCCATGAATTCTTGATTCTTCAGCCTCAAGGCCCTTTCTTATTTAAGTTGTCCATTGTGTGGTGTTTTCTGCCGTGTGACAATCCCAACAGAGGCCAACAGGGTGTGTTACCAATCTTTGATTTTCCTTTTGTACCATCCTCCAGGTGCCTGGGCTCAGAATCCTCTCTCTGGACGGTAGTGGTAAAGGACCTATTCCCAAGCTGACAGGGGCCTTTCCTTTGAGGAAGAAGAGGAGTAGCATGAAGCCGTGTTCCCAGCCTAGGAAAGGAAGGGATCCTGGGACATAGATCTTTGCAGAGCAACTGTGCATATGTAGCCAAGCTGATACAGGAAGCTGATGCTTCTTACAATGCTGTAGCTCTAAGAAGACAAAGTCTTCTGTAACATCATCTAGCAATCCAGAGTCAAGACTGGGGTGGTTTCATTAGCCCTATGCAGTGACCATGCACATGGGAGTTGGCACTTCTCCAATTGCGTTCACTTTGAGCCCCACAGATATTCATACAACTAACAAAGGTTTGTGGCTCTGCTGGCCTGCTCGAGGGCCACATGCTCATTTTGCTAACTTATTGATGGTACACAAGAGACAGGAGCTCCAGAAAGGCGGCAGCCATCTTTCCTGGGGTGAGGGGTGCAAAGCAGGAAATGTCAACCTAGCATGCCTAACCTGGTAAGCCGATGAGTGATGCTTGTGAAGGTGATCTAAAGGGCATTTGGAGAATGTCCCATGCAGGAGCATAAGGCAGCAATGGGGACTTCAGACAGGGAGGTGGGCTGCCCTAGATGGGTGGATCTCCAATAGACAATGGCAGCAGTTAGGCTATATCATTATTCCAGTGGCGTTGCCATGGAAACCCTTTCCTGCCTTTGAGGCCCACCCTCAGTCACTTCTCACCCAGTAATGTCCACTTCTATATTTCATAAGAATTGTAAATGTGTCTTGATTATTACAAAACTGCTACCTTGGAGAGTCGTGGATCACACAAGCAGACACAATTCTCTGCGTGTTTTTTTGTTCAAAAATACCCTGGCATCCTTCTTGATGGAAATGCAGGGGGTCATCTGACTTGGCTCTCAACCAGAAGTGCCAAATTTCTTCCTACCCTCCTGCTCTTAGGAACGACATGTTCTTCCCCGACCTGAAATTATCCTCGGATATTTCTGTTTACGACACAATGTTCCCAGTTCATTTACTAACGGACATTAATGATTTCGGCTGAAACAGCTCTTAGGTAACTTGCCAGCCTAATCTGTTTTACCCTTATTTCCCCATTTTAATATATTTTTTCTCTCTCTCTCTCTCTCTCTCTCTTTCTCCTCTCTGTGTGTGTGTCTGCTCCCGGAATCACCTTCAGTCCATTTCTTTCATTCCCTCCTGAGTCCTGGATTCTCGGGCCCATTAGGCTGGGCTTCCAGCACTCTCAGCCTCTAACCATCTCTCTGCCTTGCATGTCGTTCTTTTCTGACATATTAGGTCCAGTGCTCATCTGAAGGTCTTAATCATGTCTGTTGCTCTGTGACTCTGTTCGGCGGCGCCATCAACTCATAACTTAGTTCCCCCCACCATTTCCACTCCAATTTTCATCTTCTGGGTCTTTCTCCAATAAATCTCAATCTCAGATCATTCCCCAAACATTCATCTTTCCCCACATGCAACCAGAGAAGAAATGGATTCAGGACTGTCAAAATTATCCATCCCGTACAAAGCCCACACATCAGCCTAAAAGTTTTAGCTATCTGGACAGAATTAAATCTTTGTGTTCCAGCCCTTCCTGGTCCATTAAACGAGGGTTTGGAAAGAGAGTTGAGCAGCATGTTGGCCAAGTAGATCACTCTATTTACATTCAATTTATCTTTGTACTACACCTTGTCTTCAAAAATCTCCCTCTCTCCTTCCCCCGACCTCCATGGCAGCCACAGTTACATGGGTAACGATAGTTTTTGCTCTTGAGTCCACAGGTTACGTGGAGACTCAAGTTCTAGGATCTCTCTGGTTGTTTGATCCGTGGAAGCCTCCTCCTGAAAACTGAGAATCTTGTTTTGCCACCCTCATCAAATTCCGTATCCAACAAACTTTCAATGTGAATCGTGACTCCTCTCATTTAACAGCTCCTCACTCAACTTTACTTTTCTTCACCGTTCTAAATAAAAACATTTATTCTGAACTTTACCCGCATGAGGCGGGTATGATTCACAATTTGGGGCTGGCATAAACTCTGAAAGCAATGCTTGACTGGTATTAAGCATTTGAGTTCCATTCCAGCTCTAATTATAATCCATAAGACCGAATGGTCAGGCAGATGGACAAATGTAGATTTATAGTTATTATATACATATATTTTATGATAATATGTTAAAAAATATTTATTTTTATATAAATATATAATCATAACTAATTAAATAATGATAAATATTTTATTTTAATATATAATTTATAGATAGATGATAATTGATAGGCAGGTAGCTGGGTAGACAGATGGATAGTGAATTAGTGGATGACAGACAGATGAGAGGTAAAGACTTGAGAGAGTGAGGTAGAAAAGAATACTAACATTTGTATTACTGAGGGTCCTTGGTGCAGTTTGAGTTGCAGGGCTTGGGGGTGGCTCTGACAGGAACTCTATGATCTTTTCTGGGCAGCTATGAGAGTTCGGGAACAGTTCTATACCTGCTTCTTTTTAAGTTTCTGAAAAAATTTCTAAATACACATACATACCACAGGTGTC
>CAWTZC010002505.1:0-36482 GCA_963919715.1 Microtus obscurus | reverse complement strand
TCTTCTTCTATTAATACAAACAGTATTTGGTTTTCCCCTAGGTCTCTGGGCTATCTGGTCTCTGGTTCTTGATCACTCATGAAGTAGCAGGTATGGGTTCCATCTTGTGGAGTGGGTCTTAAATCAGACATTGGCTGGTTACTTCCACAAGTTTTATGCTACCCTTGCCCATTTTGAAAGCAGGACAGCATTGTAGACTAAAGGTTTTGTATCTGGGTTGGAATTTACAGGTATTCTTTGGTAGTCTGAATATGTAGAACCTTGTGGTGAAGGTTCCAGTGTGTGTAGGTACCAGCTTGACTTCTCCACGTTCAGTGAGTTGTGTGGGTGTTGTCTTCAGCAATGGGGCCTTGTTGTCAGTTTGTGGAGAGCAACCTATTATCTTGAAAACAGCTTAGTTTGGGGTCTATGGGACTCCTTTGGCCAACCTGTTTCATCAATTGGATGAAGCCCAGCCTTGGTACTGGCAGCTTCATTTAGTGACAAGTGATGGCCAGTTGGGACTCCATCTCCCTAATTATTTGGAGATTTTATTAGGATTGTCTTAATGTATTTTAGGAATCTTCCAGTGTACTAGGTTTCCATACCATCCTTCTTGATGTCCCTGTTCCAGTTTCCCCCTGACCCCAGTCCACCCATAAAATCTATTCTATTTTTCCTTCTAAGGAGATCTATGTGTTTTCCTAGTCTTTTTCTCTATACCTAACGTCTCTGGGTCTACTGATTATAACTTGGTTATCATTTATTTAGCAGCTTGAGACACAACTGCTATGCAGAGAAAGAGTGGCATGGGTTTTTAAAATCTTAAAGTCCACTTCCTGTGACATGGCTCCTTCAACAAGGACACGCCTTCTAATCTTTCTCAGACAGTTCTATCAACTGGGAATCAAGTATTCAGCCAAATAAGCCCATGGGGCCATTCTCATTCAAACGACCACACTGAGTCACACATTCCAAAGAGACTTGAGTCCAGAGGAGAGAGGATGGTTTGCAGGGAAGTGGGCATTGTGGTGACGGTAGATGGAGATCTGAGAAGGATTCACTACAGGACAGAATAGTCCATGTGGTTTTACAGGAGACAATGGAAATCAAGAGCATAGAGCTGGTTAGAGTGATATAGGCAACGAACATGGGAAAATTAATGTGAAGAACTCCAAACAAATATATTAATCAGATTTCATTTGGGGATATTGAAATATCCTGGGAGTTTCCTTTCTTTGGCTTCTTCCCTAAGTCTTTCTCTTTACAACCATCTTTTCTCCCTCTCTTCCCTCTTCTACCATCTCATTGCTTTTCCTGTTTCTCACTATGACTTATTCTTTCATAATAGTAGAGTTATTATATGGATAATTTGTCACTAAATTTCCCTTAAAATGTATTTATTTTTACTTTACACGGAATGAGTGTTTTTCTTGCATGTTTGTTGGTATACCACATGTGTGCAGTACTTGTGGAGGCCAGGGGTGAGCATCCTGAGACTGCAGTTACTAACAGTTGTGAGCTACCATGTGGCTGCTGGGAATTGAACCAGGGTTCCCTGAAAGAGCAGCCAGTACTTTTAACCACCAAGATATCATCCCTTTAGCCCTGTGTTTTGAAGTTTTTAACTTCTAATATATAGAGATGAAGATGGACGCTATAAAATAATCTCATACCAGTTTAGACTTGAGTATAATAAAAGGCTATTTATTTAGGGGTAGACTCACAGATCACAGTCCTCTGCACAAACTGGGAACAGGAACCAAATCCAGCAGCTGGAGAGAGAGTGTGCAAACTTTATGGATGCATTTATAGCAGAAGAGACCACCCCCAAGAGGGTATCTTAAAGGCTATTGGCTGAAGGAGTTCCTACAGCATAGAGGTATATAGAAATTCTCCCTATCATTATCTTCATCATAGTTTTTCATTAATTATTAATTTGCTATGGAAAACTGTTTTCCAAGCTTTTCAGAATGGTGGTTATTAGTATGTAGGAAAAGAGTTGAGTTTGGGATGATACCCTTATTTATTTTGGTGAATTCTTTTGTTAGTGACTTTATTTTTTTTTGTTCATGTATGTGTTGTGTATTCATAACATTTAACATCCAAGGTTATATCATTTTGTTTTCTCCTCCCAACCTGAGTGTTGTTACTTTCCTTACATCACTGGCCATGTTAGAATATCCGGTACAAAACTGAACATGTGTGACAACAAGGGTATCTCTTCATATCCCTGGCACAAGCATGATGTCATCTGTGGGCTCAACACTGCAGCCTTTTATCTGACTGGAGAAGTGCATTGTGGTGCTTCTTCATTGTGTGTGGTATGAAGTGTGACTCATTTCGTGTCATTTCATTTTTTGTGAGATTATGTGTGTGTGTGGTGAGATGATTGTGTAGTTTTGTTCATTATTAGGATGATAACCATGTAGGACATCAAGACATTTCCAGATGTTCAAATAAACTTTTTCTCCGTAGGAGAAAAATATTGTTAATCATATTGACATTTACTCGAATTTCAGAGGTATTTTTTCACATTACTAGACATAGTTTTCTACAATTTGTGAGTTTTTTGTTAGTGGCTATTAATTTATTTCTTTTGTTATTTACCTATTTTCCTAGAATGAGGTGAAAGTTATCGACTTTCAGTGGAGAGGGTGTGAAGCATCAGTTAAATTTATAAATAGCAATAGAATTCACCAATGTTGACTTTTGGACAGGAGTCTTGTTTGATACATTTCTTTCAGGTTACAAGTTAAATACCTTAAGTTTTTATAAGTCTAGTTGTGTTTCCAATTTGTTTTTGTGACATATTTTTCTATTGTGTTTGGTTTATTGGCAGTTTTTTCATTTGTCAATTTATCATGTGGGATTTGTATGTGTGTGTGTGTGTATGCGAATCTCTGTGTTCCCATGACTTCACATGATGTAGTTGACAGAGAACAACTTTTTAAGTATTGGGCTTTGCCTTTCTACCTTGAGATAGAGTCTCTCTGCATGGCATACACCTGGCCCGCTGGCCCAGGAGCTTTCAGCAATACTTTGTCTCTGCCTCCCACCTGTGGTGGAAGCATGAGGGAATTACAGGCTCCCTCCCCCCATCATATCTGTTTTTTTTTTGGGGGGGGATACTTCTTCTGTTTTATTTTGAAGTTATTTTTTTTAAAATATGGATTTAACATTTTATACAATATATTTGTTTTTATCATATTCTTTCCCCTGCCTCAATTCCTCCAAGATCCTTCCCACCTCCCTATCCACCCATGTTCTGTCTCTGTCTATCTCTCTCCTTCTTCCTCTCTTTCTTACAAAAGGAAGAACAGACCTCCATGAAGATCAATACAAACCAAGACAAACAAAACAAGAAGATGAACAAATAACAAAACCAAACCAAAAGCAAACAAAAATCATGGAGTCTGTTTTGTGTTGTCCAACTACTTCTGGGCATGAAAACTGCTCTGAAGTGTCCTATGACTCTCTACTGAGGAACACTTAGTTTCCCTTTCCCAGAAGTTACAGATTACCAAAACATCTTGGTGAGGGACTTGGTGTTCACTTCTGCTCCGTGCTGGGGTTTTGTCTGGTTTGACTCTGTGCAGGTCTTGTGCATGTTGTCACAGTCTCTGTGTTCCTACATCTATCGTCTCTATGGGCAGATGCTGTTTCTATGAAATCCTCCTCCTCCAGCCCTTGCAATCTTTCTGCCTCCTCTTCTGCATAGAGCCTTGAGTAGAGGGATTTGTTGAAGACATCCCAGTTACGAATAACCGTTTCAAAGTCTCCATTCTCTTCACATCGTCCAGTTGTGGGTCTCTGGATTGATTGCCATCTGCTGTAAGAATAAGCTTCTCCGACAAGGGTAGAACAATGGGTATGACCCTGTGTCATCAGAGGTCATTTTATTGTCATGGTAGCAGAATTTCTGCTAAGGGCCATGGTTTATTTTGTCTTAGGTTCTTGGCCACCTTAGCAGTGCCTGGTAAGGTTTCTATCTTATGGAGACAGTACTTAAATCAAATAAGAAACTCATTATTTACTCCATAACATTTGTGCTACTATTGAAACAGTATATCTTGCAGGCAGATCCCTATTTAGGTTGCAGAGTTTGTAGCCGGATGATACTGATGATTGTTTATAGCTCTATCCCTTTGCCTGAAAACTTTAGAATTTCATTTTTTCTTAACGGCTGAATAATATCCCACTGTGTAAATGTATCGGATTTTATCTAGTCATCAGCTGTTGGCAGTTTCCAATTTCTTGTTATTATGAATAGACCAGCAATGAACATCATGAGCAAGTATCTCTGTAGTAGGATTTAGAGTCCCATGGAGCATATGCCCAAGAGTGATGTAGCTGGACCTTGTGGTAGATCGATTATTTTTTTGGATGAAGGTTGCCAGGCCTGTATCACAAGTGATTCACCTGCTGAATCATCAACCAGCCAAGGTTTCCTATTCTATTGTAATATGAACAGTATTTCTTTAGAGAAACCATTTGATTTCTGAGACACTTATAACAATAGCTCATCTTTCACTCTGATTTTAGAAATTGAAGTTCTCTTTCTGTACCTCTGTCTCCCATCTGTCTCCTGCTCTCTTTGATCACACTAACTAAAACTTACCATTTCTGTTGATCTCTCAAAGGAAAATGTGTGGTTCTCATTTTCTCAAGTGCTTTTCTAGCCTCTATTTCATGTATTTGCACTATAATCTTTTTATATCCAACTCTTAGGTCTGGCTTGAGTTAGGTCTGCTTTTCCTAGTTTCATAGAAGGTGGAAAGTTAGGTTAATGATTTGGATCTCTCTCTTTCAATTTCTTGATATGTTGTGTTTTAGTATTAATTCATTTCAAAGTATTTTCCAACTTCTTATATTTTTTGTTGGACCAATAGATTAATATTTAGGAATATAGTTTATTTTCATGTATATAAATGATTAAACTTCATTTTTCATTTCTCATCTCATCCTGTTGTGCAACTGAGTTGATTTAAACTATTGGAAATACACACTGAGATCTGCTTGTGGCTCCGACATTTGGTTGATCATAGTAGACATAGCAGCTTCGTTTGTGGAAGAAGTCTATTCAGCTATTAATGAGATGTTGAAGTTGTTGACTGTTTAGCTTGCAGCATTGTTCAAGTTGTCTGTTTCCTCCATGTTTTAGGACTGTGTTTTCACATGTTATGGACAGTGATTTCGTGAAGACTCTGCTGTTGCTTTACTGTCTAGTGGTCCTCCATGGCATGCAGTTTCTACTCATGTATTTTAAGGCTTTTATTAAGTCATTTACTTTTATAATTATTGGCTCTTCCTGATAGGCTGATCATTTGTTGTTATTAGAGCTCCTTCATCCTGTTATAAGCTTAGTCTTTAAAGCCTTATGGGGAATCTCCTTCAGCCAATGGCCTTGGAGAGGCTGGACCAGGTTGGGCAGCCATTGGCTGAAGGAGGTTCCCCATTAAAGACGTCTGTTCCATGTAAGCATGGACAGTCCCACCTGCCCCTTAGCACTGTTTGCTTTATAAATTTCTTAAATCTTTTAACTTTCAACCCATCTGAGCCTTTGAAGGATAAGTATGTTTCTTATTAAAAGCATATGTGTGTGCTATGTTTTAATCCATCCTTTCAATTTCTACCTTACATTGGAGTATTTGTTCCATTTATACTTGATACAGTTACTGATATCAGGCATTATTCAACATTCTATGTAAGTCACACTTTCTATTATTGTTTTCTTCATTTCTGTATCCTTTTGTACAAGCTGTTTTTCTAATGAAATATTTCAATTCAGTTTTATTTTGTTGCTATTTCTTTTTTATTTTCCCTGCAATCTGTAATTAAGATAATTACTATTTAAAACTTTTTTTCCCCAAGACAGGGTTTCTTTGGAGCCTGTCCTGGAACTAGCTCTTGTAGACCAGGCTGGCCTTGAACTCACAGAGATCTGCCTGCCTCTGCCTCCCAAGTGCTGGTATTAAAGTGTAAATTTTGGTTCACATTGGTGTCAACTTAATTTCAAGAATACATAAATTTTGGTCTTCAGAACATTATTCTTTCTATCTACTTATTCTTGCACGAATTTATATTTACAGATTGTACCACCAGCAGGTTCATAATTATTGATTTTTGAAGTAATTTAAAATATAGAAGACAAAAGGGATTAAAACAAGCAAAGATACCCTTTCTCTTTCTTTGATACTTGCCAATGATATTGCTTTTACCAGTGCACTGTGTTCTTGTATAGATTCTTGTATGTTCTGCGTGACATACATTTCCATCATAAGAAATTCCTTGTGGGCGGTGGGCTACAGAACGAGTCAATACTTGAGGGAAAGCATTTTTTCTTGCACATAGAACTTTTGTTTGATGCCTCTTGCCTTCAGCACTTGAAATGCACCCCGCCACCGGCTTCCACCTAGCCTGTTCCTCCCTTTCAGATGACAGAGCTGCGTGCTTGTTTAATTTACTTTTGCTCATTTAAATTTATGGTTTTAATTATAAAAGTCTTCTTAACTGTGCTAAATCCATTTGCTGCCTCTGCTTTCTATCATCTGTGCTCATCATTAATTAAAAGACTATTTTAAATGTTTCAACAGATTTTCTTATGTGGCGGCAATTTCTGCCGGGAACTTGGTTATAAATGCCTGCCCCTCTTCTGTAGATGGGGGTGTCGTCTTCCAGTGTTCTGTTCTACTAATTATAATTTCTGTGATGGCAATTTGTTGTGGGTTTAGGGGTCTTTCTACCTAAACAGTTAATGACTCTTGATTTGAAATGCTTGATTTTTCCATTTAAAAGTTTCTTTTACCTATCAGTATTGCTGGGTCTATGTAATTACCTTGCTTCTTCTTATTTTAGGGATAGACAGGGAAATATTACCAGTTAGCATGTGCCAAGACCTCATCTTCTCACTTTTTACTATTTCTTCTAGCTTTCTTATTGGGTTTCTGTAGCCGCTGAAGCATAGGGGAGGATGTTGTATGGCTAAAAAGAGGGACTTTGTTTAATCAAAATATACTGGTTAATGTCTCTAATTCAAGTGTAAAAATATAGTTTAAAACAAGTTTTCCACATATATTTTTCATCGCTTCATCAACAGTTCTGTGATGAACGTTTGATTTTCTGAGCTCTGTTTCTGTCTTCTGGTCACACTTTTCATATTAAGATTTATTGAGTTTTTTTTTAATGTTTGTGTTTTGTCTCCATGTATACATCATGTGTACCTGTGGTGTCCACCAGAGGGTGTCAGGTCCTCTTGACATGAAGTTAGATGAGGTTGCGGGCTAGGAAGAGAACCCAGGGGTCCTGAAAAAATAGCAAACACTCTTAATCACTGAGCCATTTATCCAGCCCCACACTTAGCTTTTGAAATGAAATTATAGTCTTAGAAGTAATTTCATCACCCACCTACATAACTGCAGAATTTGTCTTTGAAATATTATGAATAAAATTATCAGGAAGAGATAATAGCATGACATAAAAAGCAGCACATGAAATAACATGAGGGTGGAGATAATATTATTGCATGGAATTATGTGTTCCAAGATGATTACTGGTGTTCATTCAGTTATCATGTATATGTTAAAGATGTCTTCAGCAAATAATTACAAATATTGATAGCTAACAAATAAATAAATAACAAATGCATGCTGACTAGGTACATAAGGTTAAATTAAGCATGGCAATCTTTTAGTTTAATGTATTAACCAAACTATAAAGTAATGAAGTGATTATTTTGATCAAAAACAATCTTTTCATTTACATGAGAAATACTGGCTTGTCTTCGGCTTGAGGAAAAATACTTCTTAGTATATTACTCTTGTAAATTGTGAATTGCTTTTTATTACACAAAATAATTATAAAGTATTTATTTTGATGTTACCTTATTGGCTGAACTTCTGACTTTTTCCCCATTCTTCCTATCCTTTTTTTTTTTTTCCAAGACAGGGTTTCTCTGCGTAACAGCATTAACTATCCTGGAACTAGCTTTTGTAGATCTGTCTCTATAGGTTTCTTAAATTGAATGCCATCTCTAAGAATTTTCAGACTGAATCCTAGGCTCCTGTGTCCTGCCTTATAGTCCTCTCTCTGCCTAGCCATATCACTTCCCATCTCCAACTCCCTAGTGCTGGGATTAAAGGTGTGAACTACCATCACTTGGCTCTGTTTCTCTTTTAGACTGATTTAATCCCAGGTAGCTCAGGGTGGCCTTGAACTCAAGATCCATCTGCTCGACCTCTGGTTAACTAGTGGTTTAACTGCACTCTGATCTTCATTCAAGCTTGAATTGTTAAGGCACAAACAAATTATCACCACCTACACACACATAGAGACAAACGCATAGGCACACAGAGTCGCATATACCTGGTCACACAGCATAGCCACCCACAAAGATACTATCACACACACACACACACACACACACACACATGCATAAACATATCACATAGTTTGCAGGAAATTGAAAGAATAGAAGATCATTGTGTTCAGCAAAATTAGACTCAAAGAAAAATACAATATTTCTCACTCAAAAGCAGAACCTACAGTTCTGTTTTTTTTTTATGATATAAAAAGTATAATAGAGAATATTTTGGAAGAGGAGACCCAAGGGAAAAGGAGGGGAACAATAGAAGACAATGAAAGTAAGTATAATTAAGAGACATGAGAGGGTGGTTAATGAACAAAGTTGCTTTTGGCCAATGGCTTAACAGAGTAAAGCCAGGCAGAAAATCCAAACCGAGATATAGCGAGAGAGTAGGCAGAGTCAGGGAGAAGCCATGTAGTTGCTACAGGAGACAGATGCCTCCACTGGAATCCTCCAAAACTTTGCCTGTAGGCCACGACCTCGTGATGATGCACAGATTAATGGAGATGGGTTAGTTTAGGATGTAAGAACTAGTTAGAGATATGCTTAAGCTATTATTGGTCAAACAGTATTGCAAATAATAGAGTTTCTGTGTGATTGTTTTGGGTCTGAGCAGCTGGGAACGAACAAACAGCCTCTGCCAACATTTACCATTTTTCTGTTCCACACCATACTCTCCAGAGCCAGGCCAGCAACAGTTCCCCATCAATATCAAAGAAGTTAGCAAGAAAATTTGGTCACAAGAAAGTTGTGATGGGCCCTGTGGGATGGAGCAATTTTTCCACACGTTATCTTAAAAACAACCAAAAGAAAAAAAAAAGTAGATGTGGCTAGTAATTTAACTCACTAATTGTCATCATTTTATTTATTAATTGTCTCCAGCTTCTTTGGAGAACACTTTAAATTCTGTTTCTGAATATTGTGGCTTCTTAAAGACTTGTATTTGCATATCAAATGACAGCTACAAAACCAACACACTCAGACTAGTACAGCAAGACATGAAATAGAATCTTCAGTGGCAAGTCCTGGCTTCTGGAAATCATTTGTTTCATAGAGAAAACAGAAGGTTTATTTTTCTCCTGTGCAATTCCTAAGGGACACTGAGACCACTCAACATGAACTCCTGTCTTCAATAAGATATGAAATAAGATTTAAATATCATTGAATTTTGAAGGAAATAAAGCAGAAAGAAATAGCCAAAGCAAAGAAGTTACATATGAAAGGCAATTAATATAAATATTATTAAATGATCTGATTGATGGGGATAACTTAAAATATTATATATATTTTTCTCTACAGAAAAAGTATTACATTAAAATTTATATTGAATTTTGATAGTTGTAAATATATACCTTGTGGATGTGAATGTGAACTCAAGTGAATTCTTTAAGAAAGCCTACTACCATGGGCTTCCTGGACTTGGGAACATAACTGAATTTTTCTAGCCGTCATTTGCATTCAAGAGTGCCTTACTAAACATTAGCACAACTCTACTTGGAAAACAATACATTTAGTTAACAACTGCTACAAAAAAGTAAAAACAAGATTATCAAGTAGATAACTTTAAGAATTCAAAGTGTGTATTGACAATAGGATACATGGGTTATGGTGCACTAATTAACTATTATAAAAGAAGAACAGACAGACTGTTTTTCCATGTAATTAATAATGACCTCAAGAACCAAGATATAAAGTATGCGCTTTATGATGCCATTTTCATCAGGTTGAAAATCACAAACAGGCTACAGAGTTTTAAGGCTGAATAGAGGTCATATTCAGAGTACGGCTAATGACTGGAAGTGGAGCATGAAGGGCATTGGGTTATCTGGGTAATTTGTTTTTATTTCTTGACCCAAGTTTTATTTAACAAAATCCATTGACTTGGTGATAATTCAAATTGTACACTTGTGCCCTAAAATCTATATATTCATGCTATATCTCAAATGTGCGTATAAACAGAAAACTAAGATTAAAAAGATTTAAGAGTTTTCTTTACCTGTGTACGAATTACATCATATTTTAACAGGAACAAGGCAAAAACTAGCCAATTAGTATCTGATGTCTCAAAGACATTGTTCATGATTTCTATTTGAATATTTCAGGAAAAAATGATTGTCATAAAACCACAGGGACTGGCTATGCAGTGTTGGAATAAATTCCCTACTTTCTCAGGAATTTCTAAGTCTACCAGGAACATGTTGATCTACCTATAGACACAACGACAGTTTAACTGATATGTCCTAACCAATGATACATTTTTTGCTTCTTTATTCGTGTTTTTCAAACAGTGGAATAGTTTAATGAGATAATGTTTTTCATACATTGCTGTGAGATGTTTTTGCTCATTTGGCTTTTTGGGGGGTCCACCACTAGCTCCCAAATAGCTCACACATGGAGGTTTGTGATTAATTACGAGTTCCTGGCCTTAGCTTGTCTTTTTTTTTTTTTTAACTTAAATTATCCTGTCCACCGTTTGCCTCAGGCCTTTTCCTTTTCTTACTTTTGTATAACTTACTTTCACTGCTACTCCATGGCGGGCTGCATGGCTGGCTGGCTGGCCCCTAGCACTCTGTCTCTTCCTTCTTTTATTCCTCCTTTAAAACCCTTCTCCACTTGCCTCCTTCCTACCACTTCCTATCAGCTAGTCACTGATTCAGCCTCCTGGCTGCAGGTGAATTTTATTTAATGAAATGTGGGGACCCACAGTTGTGAGCCTGCCCCACCCTGACTGGAGGTCAGAGAGTGTGAGCTGATTTTGCTCTCTCAAAGTTGTTGACAACAGGTGTGGCTACAAATGAGCAATACTGACCTAGGGTGTGGCATATTAGTATTTTGGGTATAAGGTAGATCAGCTCCACCTGGACCAAAGGTTGGAGAATTCAAGTCTATGTCTTATATCATGTTAATGAAGGCTGTTGTTTTCCCCCTCTCCTTTTGGAGTGAAGTGTAGAAGTGTGTGGAAACACACTAGGTGGATTCTGTATTCGTTGAATGTCCCTCTTGATGCTGTTCTGTGTTTCTGTCTCTTATTTCTCTTATATCTCTGTTCCGTTCTCACACTCCTTCCCTGGAAGGGACGAGTTTTGTCAAAGCTGGTCTTCGACAATGAAACACATCTTTGCATCATTAAATAAATGTTTCAGAATATAAACAAAAGTACCACACCTTAAAATAATATTCTACAACATATGAATACTTTATTTGCATTACTCCTTATTCCCAAACTCTCCCAAACTCCTCCCACACCTCCTCCATCCACTCCTCAAATTCACAGGCTCTTTTGCTTTAATTATTGTCATTACTACACATAAGTATAAACATATAAAAAACAACCTGCTAACTCCATTTAGTGTCACTCATGTATATATTTCTAGGGATGACGTATACCTTTTTTTTTCAGGAAGACATCCTTTATTTATACCAGTTTTACCAGCAATCTCAGTTGCCTTTTTTCCTCCCTCTGCATCTGACAAAACATTTACATATGACATATATTTTAATTTACTTTTGTTTATTTTATTGAGCTATTCATTTTTTTCTGCTCCCCTTCAACCCTCTCCCATGGTCCCCATGCTCCCAATTTACTCTGGAAATCTTGTCTTTTTCTATTTCCCATACAGATTAGATCCATGTATGTCTCTCTTAGGGTCCTCATCGTTGTCTAGGTTCTCACGGATTGTGATTTGTAGGGTGCTTTTCTTTGCTTTATGTCTAAAAACTACTTATGAGTGAGTACATATATTACCTCACTCAATGTGATGTTTTCTAGTTCCATCCATTTGCCCGCAAATTTCAAGATGTCATTGTTTTTTTTTTTTCTTCTGCTCTGTAGAACTCCATTGTGTAAATGTACATTTTCCTTATCTATTCTTCAGTTGAGGGGCATTTAGGTTGTTTCCAGGTTCTGGCTATGACCAACAATGCTGCTATGAACACAGTTGAGTACATGTCCTTGTAACACGATTGAGCATGCTTTGGATATATATGCAAAAGTGGTCTGCTAGGTCTTGAGGAAGATTGTTTTCTAATTTTCTGAGAAATAGCCATACCGATATCCAAAGGGGCTGTACCAGCTTGTACTTCCACCAACAATGCAGGAGTGTTCCCTTTACCCCACAACTTTTTCAGTATAGGTTATCATCAGTAGGATTTATTTATTTATTTAGGTTTTTCGAGACAGGGTTTCTCTGTAGCTTTTGGAGCTTGTTCTGGAACTATCTCTTGTAGACCAGGCTGGCCTTGAACTCACAGAGAACCACCTGCCTCTGCCTCCTGAGTCCTGGGATTAAAGGCGTGCACCACCACCGCCCAGCTGTCATCAGTGTTTTTGATCTTGGCCATTCTTACAGGTGTAAAATGGAATCTCAGAATTGTTTTGATTTGCATTTCTCTAATGGGTAAGGATGTTGAACATTTCCTTAAATGTCTTTCAGCTGTTTTAGATTTCTCTGTTGAGAGTTCTCTGTTTAGGTTTGTACTCCTTTTTTTTAAAAAATTAGGTTATTTGTTCTTTTGATGACCAATTTCTTGAGTTCTTTGTGTATTTTGGAGATCATACCTCTGTCTGGCGTGAGTTGGTGAAGATCTTTTCCCATTCTGTAGGCTGTCGTTTTGTCTTGTTGACTGTGTCCTTTGCTCTACAGAAGCTTTTCAGTTTCAGGAGGTCCCATTTATTAATTGTTTCTCTCAGTGTCTGTGCTGCTGGGGTTATATTTAGGAAGTGGTCTCCTGTGCCGATGTGTTCTAGTGTACTTCTCACTTTTTCTTCTATGAGGTTCAGTGTGGTTGGCTTTATCTTGGAGTCTTTGATCCATTTGGACTTGAGTTTTGTGCATGGTGATAGATATGGATCTATTTTCATTCTTCTACATGTTGATATCCAGTTGTGCCAGCATCATTCGTTAAATATGCTTTCTTTTTTCTATTTTCTAGTTTTTGATTCTTTGGGCTGATTTACCCTTAATCCACCAGGAGAGATTCCTTTCCCTAGGCCTCATTATCTCCATCTGCTCTTACTCAACACACTTCTTTTGTGACAATGAATAGACCAAATAGTGCTTTCCATTCTATTAGCCAGTGCAAAGGCAGTCATATATATCCCTGGTCTAGCACAAACAAGGAAAATTTAATACATTAAAAACTCTGGAAACTCAAAACATTGCTTCATTATAGAAAACATCTTGAAAATCGTGCCTTTTCCTTTTGCCTCATATACAGACTTTCAACATCTATGATTGCAGAAGAATTTTCATAGTTTCTTTATTCCACCATCCATTTCAAGTTTATCATCCCGAATCTTATGTTGAATAGTTTCCAGTATCTGTTTCTCCGTACACACATGGAGAATGTGGTGGAGATTTGGAGCTCTTTTCTGGATAATCCAAACTCACCCCCAAATTGCCTGAGTTGCTGAAATTTCCGGTGAAGTTATGTTTCTTCTAGTTTGAATTATAAAGACAGTTATTTTACAGACATCTACAAACTTCAGCATTTGGATCCACGAGGATAGTGATTTCAAAATGAATGGGAAGCAATCTATTTCATGATTATTATTTTGGCTTAACATTAGAAAATCGAGAAATAATTGACTGACACTTTGGTGAGCCGATTGATTTTCACAGTGTATAAGGTAAAGTTGGAAGCAGAGTGTAGTGAAATGGGGTGAAAGTGGATGATTAACACAAAGAAAGGTCGTGGTTGAGACAGTTTCTCTGTGACTGCGCAAAAGCAAAAGGTGCAGTGTGAACCACGAGATGCTTAGGGCTGAGCCGCGGCACATGCTAATGCTATCCCGAATGGGATAATGAGGGCCTGTCTGCCATAATAACACCTATTCTAATCCTCTCACTCTAAGCTGCACATAAATATAAAGGGTATTAAGAATATATTTGAGATGTCAATGAAATAAAATGTTGTCACAAGATAATGGTCTCCTGCTGCTTCAGAAAATGCCAAGCCAAAGCAAGACTTTCATTTCCGAGTAGATGATGTTGATCTCGCGACAGTGCTGTATGGCAGTGATTGTATTTCCATTACACAAAATGAGCATGTAGATTTAATTAGTTCATCTGATGGATGCTGATATAGTGAATTGACAACAGTTTATCATCATTACAAACTGTTGTCTTCTCATAGGCAGCTCATCAAAGGAAACGTAGATATGTCAAGGTACTGTGTTGGGTGGTCCGGGGGGAATGGTGTTTTCTGAATAGTTGTAGGTTGGTTTTGCTTAAGAGAGCAATAGTTAATATAATAATCAAGGACTGGTGTGATTGACATGCACAGACTGCTTTATATAATGTTCTTGTTAATATTATAGTTCTGCATTTCAACTTTCTGACAGGCAAAACATAATAATTAAATATAATTACTTGAGCAAAATGTAAAATGACACAAAGTTGGATACCTTCTCTGAATGATTTACTAAGACATTTACAAAACCATCTTTGTTCTTTTGAATAACAACTGCCGAATAATGGCTGATATCATCCGCCAAGAACATTATTTCTTACTTCTAGTATTAGTATAATAAGCAAGGGTGGATTGTGAAAGACAGTATGGAAGCTCAGCAGTCTAATCCAAAGCAAGCTTTGCTGCAGTGAATGGGGAGTCATTTCTCTTCTCTTCCTGTAATCCTGGGGGTGACACACATGACAAAAATATTGGACTTTCAATCAATGTGTTAGAATAATTTCTATTTAGAAATACTTGTTAACACCTAAATGGATGTTGGGTTTGTTTTAAGAAACTCCTGATATTTTTAAATAGAACTAGAAGAAAAGCTAATTTCTTATTCTCAAAGGCAGCTTTGATTTCACATTCTATGGTGGTTTAAATGAGAACATCAGCCTTAGGCTCCAGATGTTTGAATACTTGGCCCCCATTTACAGAGCTCTTTAGGTTAGGGTTAGGAGGTGTGGCCTTCCTGGGTACTTAATGTCCAAAACCTAATGTCATTCCAACTTTGCTCTCTGTTTTCTTCTTGTGGGTCAAGGTGTGAGACCTTTGTCTCTGCTCCACCATCAAGAACTGTAAGCTCAGACAATTGCTTCCTTCTGTAGGCTGCCTTGGTCCTGGTGCTTTATCACAGTGACAGAATAGTAAACAATCCACAGACTTTCATCATATTTGTTGGTTACTGTACATAAGTGATTTTCATAATTCCAAATTCCATCTATTAAAAAAACATTTGTCATCCTGTGTTTGTTAGTGTTATACAGCCAACAAACCTGAAAGTTAAATTCTTACATTAAAAACACAGAGAACTAGGTAACTGGAAAAGACTCCCTTTTCACTTAAAAACTCAGCTCATCAGGCACATTTTGCATGTAGGGAAATAAACAATGCCATGTGGGTAATGCCTTCAGTCCCAAGACACTGCTGGTCACCATGCTGGCTGTGGCTCAACTTGAGATCTAGAATCTTCTAGAGTCTTTTGATGCTAATTTCAAATCTATTTCACAGAAATTACCCATTCTGATTTTCAATGAGCATGCATCTTACCAGCATTCTAGGAATTCCACAACAAAATAGGACATCTTGCATTGGTAACAGCAGAAAGTCATTTTCTCATGGTTCTGATACACAAGGTCCAAAATCAAACTAGCAGGCAGCTTGGCTTCATTTGAAGCCATTGTCTTTAATGGGCAAGACATCTGTCTTCTTGTTGTGTCCTTTACCTAAGTTTTTGTCTGTGTTATGTCCTTGTGTTAAAACTTCCTTTTGGATAAGAACTTAAGACAAGATGATTGTAGGCTCATGCACGTGACCCCATTTTACTGTTGTCATCCTTGGAAGACTCCTTTTCCAAGTAGAGTCACATCCCAAGGTGCTGTGATTTAGAGCTTCAGTATATGAATTTGTGGGCAACGAAATTCATCTCCCATAATAAATGGAAGCAAGATATATATATATATACATATATATATATATATATGAAAATATAGAGGTTGACCAACATTAGCTATAAAATAATAACAAAGCCAGAATTATATATTACCTATTAAAAATAAACAAAACACAATATCTTTGTTAACAGGACCTTCATCGCTTTTCTTCTTCTAACCAACTATTCATCATAACTCAAGAACACTGTGATGTCATCTCCCACTCTTAAAACATGTCTGTGTGTGCAAGGTTCCATCTGACCTGGGAAGAAGAAGATGATGAAATTCTATCTATGATATCTCTTTCCTACAAAGAATGAGTTTCTCGAAAAAAGAGACTGTGTTTTCATACTGTACATAGCCCAGATCTTGGGCACTAGACATGTATTTTGAAAATTAAGGGACAAGTACATAGGTACATAAAATAACTTTGCAGTCACTTGTCAGTTTAGAACTACAATTTAGATACATTCCATCTGAACTCCATTAGGGCTTAGGACACCATTCTTCTACGTACATAAAAATGTACTTTAAAATATATTACCACTAAACAGATTTAAGAAAGACTTCGATTTACATGACTACAAGCCCAAACCATTTAACAAAATTAGAAGGAAATAAAATTATACTCTTCTTGGAATCCAAATAGATTTTCTACATATTTCCCCATTATGTCATTAAATATTGTCTGTATCTTGTTACTTGTATGCATGCCTTTTTGTATTGCATACTAACTGGGAGCTCTTCCTCAGGGAAGATCATTTCTCCCACGCTCAGCATTGTCTAGTTGCTGCAGTTCTTTGTCTATGGTTGAGACCCCGCCAGCCATCCTCCTTCCTTGTTAGCATGTCCACTGGCATTGTCCTTGTTAGCATGTTCATTGGTGTTGTCCTTGTTTGGGTCCTCTTTAGGCAGACATGAGATCTCATGGATGTAGCCTCTTTGACATCTCTAGGAGATACAATCTCACAGAAAACTTCCTGTTCCCCTGGCTCATCTTTCTGCCATGTTTTTAATCAATGATTCTTGAGCCTCAAGTGCAGGGATTGTATCGTAGATGTATTAGTTAAGCCTGGGCACCATACAACCTCTTGTTCTCTGCATTTTGATCGGGTGTGGTTTTCTGTAGTGTATTATATATCACTGAGATAAGTAATACAGGTAACGTAATGGAGGTTTAAAAAGGTTGTAGTTATGTATCTAGGAGTGTGTGTGTGTGTATATGCACATAACAATAATTAAAGAAAAAGGAGGCCATGCATTTGAGAGAGTGCAAGAGTCATACATATGGGAAGTTGGAGGAGGGAAAAGGAATGGGGAAATGATGTAATTTATTATTATTAAAAGTTTTATAAAAATGTGTCTTGTCTGGATTCCATAGGCAAGAGAGATGGCATTGAACAATTGTCACAAGCATAACTTCAACTAGACTGAGTTCTCAGTAGGTTGAGCTGATAGGCTAAGATTTGTATTTGTATTAGTGAGTTTGTATTTCATTGTTTTTGAGCACACCTTGGTCTGAGTGCAAATGTGTACCTCAGTCTTTTCAAATGTTTTGCTGCCTCTGTATTTTAAGTTTAACAAGAAAAATTTAAAACTTAAAAATTTTAAAAATTTAAATTTAAAACTTAAAAATTTAAGACAAGAATATTGCAAGGGAAAATAGAAAATGTATACATGGAAAAGGAGAAGGAGCTGCCATGACCTACTTCTCATGGATGAATATTGTTAACATCTGTTAATTAATGCCTCAAAAATATGTACACATAAGTGTGTGTGCTTGCAGAATCCACGTGAATGTGGTTATTAGGCTTAGCGCAGATTCAATTGAGGTTCCAAAGAACATGCTGCACTATCGTGCGTGTACCAGGGTCCTACCTGCTAATGTGCTATTAGTGTCTCCATGCAAGACACCTCACAGCCCCTTTGAAGAAGAGGATCCACCATACATGCATTGTACAAAAAGTTTCTTTTAATTTTTGGGGGAAATCCATGGGAGAAAATTTCTTTGGAGGTGAATGTTGAAGTGTAGTGTGCCTGCCTTCTCAGGACAGAGTCACCCTCGTATTTGAGCGGACAAGACAGACATTTCTCAAACCTTTCTGGGCTTTGATGTCAGAATGAGCAGTGTCTCATGTGAAGTTTCAGTCACATGAAATGTGTCAGGGTGGAGAATGCACGGATGCTTCCCATGGACAAAGTATGGACGCTAGGGATGAGGGACCTTCACACTTGTAAAGCTCAAATAAGGTGTGAGCTTGTTTGGAATTTCAGCTTTCACAGATTCATTCCTCTCATATTATTTGAACACACTCTCTCTCTCTCACACACACCCTTTCTTTTTTTTTTATTAGAAAAAAAAAAGCAATTTCTGCCTCCTCCCCGCCTCCCATTTCCCTCCCACTCCTCCCTCTCCTCCTCCCCTCCCCCCACTCCTCCCCCTCCCTCTCCAGCCTGAAGAGCAGTCAGGGTTCCCTGCCCTGAGGAAAGTCCAAAGTCCTCCCCCCTCAATCCTGGTCTAGGAAGGTGAACATCCAAACTGGGTAGGCTCCCACAAAGCCAGAGCATGAAGTAGGATCAAAACCCGGTGCCATGGTCCTCGGCTTCTCAGCAGCCCTCATTGTCCGCCAAATTCAGAGAGTCCGGTTTTATCCCATGCTATTTCAGTCAGAGTCCAGCTGGCCTTGGTGAGCTCCCAAAGAATCAGCCCCACTGTCTCCAGGGGTGGGCGCACCCCTTGTGGTCCTGACTTCTTTGCTCATATTCTCCCTCCTTCTGCTCCTCATTGGGACTTTGGGAGCTCAGTCCAGTGCTCCAGTGTGGGTCTTTGTCTCTATCTCCATCCATCGCCAGATGAAGATTCTATGGTGATATGCAAGATATTCATCAGTATGGTTATGAGATAGAGTCATTTCAGGTTCCCTATCCACAGCTGCCCCAGGAGCTAACTGGGGACATCGCCCTGGGCACCTGGGAGCCCCTCTAGATCCAAGTCTCTTGCCACCCCTAAGATGGCTCCCTTAATTAAGATGTGTGCTTCTCTGCTCCCCCTAACCCACATTCCTTTATCCCAATCATCCCGTTTCCCCCAAGTTCCCCCCACCCTCCCCTTCTCACATTTCTCTCCCCTTCTCCCCTTACCCCCCTCCCACCACACCCCCAAGATCCCAAATTTTTGCCTGGCAATCTGGTCTACTTCCCATAACCAGGAGGATGGCTATATGCTTTTCTTTGGGTTCACCTTCTTATTTAGTTTCTTAAGGATATCAAATTATAGACTCACTGACCTTTATTTATCTCTAGAAACCAATTATGAGTGAGTACATCCCATGTTCATCTTTTTGGGTCTGGGTTACCTCGCTCAGGATAGTGTTTTCTATTTCCATCCATTTGCATGCAAACTTCGCGAAGTCATTGTTTTTTACCGCTGAGTAGTATTCTAATGTATATATATTCCATACTTTCTTCATCCATTCTTCCATTGAAGGGCATCTAGGTTGTTTCCAGGTTCTGGCTATTACAAATAATGCTGCTATGAACATAGTTGAACAAATGTCCTTGTCATATGATCGGGCATCTCGTGGGTATATTCCCAAGAGTGGCATTGCTGGGTCCATGGGTATGTTGATCCCAATTTTCCTGAGAAACCACCACACTGCTCTCCAAAGTGGCTGCACAAGTCTGCACTCCCACCAGCAATGGATGAGGGTACCCCTTTCTCCACAGCCTCTCCAGCAAAGGTTATCATTGGTGTTTTTGATTTTAGCCATTCTGACAGGTGTAAGATGATATCTCAATGTTGTTTTGATTTGCATTTCCCTGATCGCTAAGGAGGCTGAGCATGACCTTAAGTGCCTTTTGGCCATTTGAACTTCTTCTGTTGAGAATTCTCTCTTGAGATCAGTGCCCCATTTTTTAATTGGGTTAATTAGCATTTTAAAGTCTAGTTTCTTGAGTTCTTTATATATTTTGGAGATCAGACCTTTGTCTGTTGCGGAGTTGGTGAAGATCTTCTCCCAGTCAGTGGGTTGCCTTTTTGTCTTAGTGACAGTGTCTTTTGCTTTACAGAAGCTTCTCAGTTTCAGTAAGTCCCATTTATTCAATGTTGCCCTTAATGACTGTGCTGCTGGGGTTATACCTAGGAAGCGATCGCCTGTGCCAATCTGTTGTAGGGTATATCCCACTTTCTCTTCTATCAGGTTCAGTGTGTTCGGATTGATATTGAGGTCTTTGATCCATTTGGACTTGAGTTTTGTGCATGGTGATAGGTATGGGTCAATTTTCATTCTTCTAAAGGTTGACATCCAGTTGTGCCAGCACCATTTGTTGAAGATGCTTTCTTTCTTCCATTGTATACTTTTAGCACCTTTATCGAAAATGAGGTGTTCATAGGTTTGTGGGTTAAGATCCGGGTCTTCTACATGATTCCATTGGTCAACTTCTCTATTTTTATGCCAATACCACACTGTTTTCATTACTGTAGCTCTATAGTAGAGTTTAAAGTCAGGGATGGTAATGCCTCCAGAAGTACCTTTGTTGTACAAGATTGTTTTGGTTATCCTGGGTTTTTTGTTATTCCATATAAAGTTGATTATTGTCCTTTCAAGATCCGTGAAGAATTTTAATGGGATCTTGATGGGGATAGCATTGAATCTATAAATTGCCTTTGGTAGGATTGCCATTTTTACTATGTTTATCCTCCCAATCCACGAGCAAGGGAGATCCTTCCATTTTCTGGTATCCTCTTCAATTTCTTTCTTCAATACCTTAAAGTTCTTGTCAAATAGATCCTTCACTTCTTTGGTTAGAGTTACCCCAGGATATTTTATGCTGTTTGTGGCTATCGTGAAAGGTGATGCTTCTCTGATTTCCCTCTCTGCTTCCATATCCTTTGTGTATAGGAGGGCGACTGATTTTTTGGAGTTGATCTTGTATCCTGCCACATTACTAAAGGTGTTTATCAGCTGTAGGAGTTCTTTGGTGGAGTTTTTGGGGTCGCTTATGTACACTATCATATCATCTGCAAATAACGAAAGTTTAACTTCTTCCTTTCCAATTCGAATCCCCTTGATCCCCTTATGTTGTCTTATTGCTATTGCTAAAACTTCAAGCACTATATTGAAGAGGTATGGAGAGAGTGGACAGCCTTGTCGTGTTCCTGATATAAGTGGGATGGCTTTGAGTTTCTCTCCGTTTAGTTTGATGTTAGCTGTCGGTTTGCTGTAAATAGCTTTTATTATATTTAGGTATGACCCTTGTATCCCTAATCTCTCCAAGACTTTTATCATGAAGGGATGTTGAATTTTATCAAAAGCTTTTTCAGCATCTAATGAAATGATCATATGGTTTTTTTCTTTCAGTTTATTTATATGATGGATTACATTGATAGATTTTCGATATGTTGAACCAGCCTTGCATCTCTGGGATGAAGCCTACTTGATCATAATGGATAATTTTTTCTAATGTGTTCTTGGATACGGTTAGCCAGTATTTTGTTGAGAATTTTTGCGTCAATGTTCATGAGTGAGATTGGCCTGTAATTCTCTTTCTTGGTTGAGTCTTTGTGTGGTTTTGGTATCAGAGTGACGGTAGCTTCATAAAAGGAATTTGGCAATGACTCTTCTGTTTCTATATTGTGAAATACCTTAAGGAGTATAGGTATTAGGTCTTCTTGGAAATTCTGGTAGAATTCCGCATTGAAACCGTCTGGTCCTGGGCTTTTTTTGGTAGGGAGGTTTTTGATAACAGCTTCTAATTCTTCGCGACTGACAGGTCTATTTAGGTTGTTCACCTGATCCTGATTTAACTTTGGTATATGGTATTTATCTAAAAAAAGTGTCCATTTCTTTTACATTTTCCAGTTTTGTGGCATACAGGCTTTTGTATTAAGATCTAATGATTCTCTGAATTTCCTCTATGTCTGTGGTTATGTCCCCCATTTCATTTCTGATCTTATTAATTTGCAAATTCTCTCTCTGCCGTTTGATTAATTTGGATAGGGGTTTATCAATTTTGTTGATTTTCTCCAGGAACCACCTTTTTGTTTCATTGATTCTTTGGATTGTTTTCTGTGTTTCTATTTTGTTGATTTCAGCCCTCAGTTTGATTATTTCTAGTCTTCTACTCCTCCTAGGTGAGTCTGCTTCTTTTTTTTCTAAAGCTTTCAGTTGGGCTGTTAAGTCTCCAATGTATGCTTTCTCTGTTTTCTTTAAGTGGGCACTAAGGGCTATGAACTTTCCCCTTAGGACTGCTTTCAAAGTGTCCCATAAGTTTGAGTATGTTGATTCTTTATTTTCATTGAATTCAAGGAAGACTTTAATTTCTTTCTTTATTTCTTCTTTTAATCCAGGTGTGGGTCAATAGTTGACTATTCAGTTTCCATGAGTTTGCAGGCTTTCTGGGGGTAGCTTTGTTGTTGACATTCAACTTTAGTCCGTGGTGATCTCATAAGACACAGTTGGTTATGGATATTTTTTTGTAACTGTGGAAGTTTGCTTTGTTACCGAGGATGTGGTCAATTTTTGAGAAGGTTCCATGAGCTGCAGAAGAAGGTATATTCTTTCCTATTTGGGTGGAATGTTCTATAGATGTCTGTTAAGTCCATTTGGTTCAATACCTCCATTAATTCTCTTATTTCTCTGTTAGGTTTTTGTCTGGTTGACCTGTCCATTGGTGAGAGGCGTGTTGAGATCTCCCACTATTAGTGTGTGCTGTTTGATGGCGGCTTTGAGTTTTAGTAAGGTTTCTTTTACATATGTGGGTGCTTTTGTGTTAGGGGGCATAGATATTCAGGATTGAGACCTCATCCTGATCAATTGTTCCTGTTATGAGTATAAAATATCCCTCTCCATCTCTTCTAATTGATTTAAGTTTGAAGTCAACTTTGTTAGAAATTAGTATGGCCACTCCTGCTTGTTTCTTAGGTCCATTTGCTTGATAAACCTTTTCCCATCCCTTTACTCTGAGTAGGTGCCTGTCTTTGTGGTTGAGGTGTGTTTCCTGTAAACAGCAGAATGTTGGATCCTGTTTGCGTATCCAATCTCTTAGCCTGTGCCTTTTTATAGGTGAGTTGAGTCCATTGACATTAAGGGATATTAATGACCAGTGGTTGCTAACTCCGGTCACTTTTTTAGCCATAGAGTTTGTGTGTTTGCTTTCTTTTAGTTGCGCTGGTAAAGGGTGTCTAGAAGTTTGAGTTATTGTGGACATTGTTGGTCTCCTTGGTTTGTGATTTTCCTTCTATTACTTTCTGTAAAGGCTGGATTTGTGGCTACGTATTGTTTAAATTTGTTTTTATCCTGGAAAATTTTGTTTTCTCCATTTATAGTGAACGAAAGCTTGGCTGGGTATAGTAGTCTGGGCTTGCATCCATGTTCTCTTAGCTTCTGCAGTACATCTATCCAGGACCTTCTGGCTTTCATGGTTTCCATAGAGTAGTCAGGTGTAAGTCTGATAGGTTTACCTTTATAAGTAACTTGCCCTTTTTCCTTTGCAGCTCTTAATATTCTTTCTTTATTCTGGATGTTTTGTGTTCTGATTATTATATGGCGAGGAGATGGTTTTTTTTGGTCCAGTCTATTCGGTGTTCTGTATGCTTCTTGAACCTTCAAAGGAATATCTTTCTTTAGGCTTGGAAAGTTTTATGCTATAATTTTATTAAATATATTTTCTGAACCATTGAGCTGTACTTCTTCTCCTTCTTCTATCCCAATTATTCTTAGGTTTGGTCTTTTTATTGTGTCCCATATTTCCTGAATGTTTTGTGATGAGAATTTGTTGGTTTTATTGTTTTCTTTGATCAGTGTGTTAATTTTCTCTATGGTATCTTCAGTGTCTGAAATTCTTTCTTCTAACTCTTGTAGTCTGTTGGTAGTACTTGTCTCTGTAGTTCCTGTTCGTTTACCCAGATTTTCCATCTCAACCTTCCCTCGGCTTGTGTTTTCTTCATTACTTCCATTTCATTCTTCAGGTCTTGAACCATTTCCCTTACCTGTTTGATTGCATTTTCTTGTTTCTCTTGGTTTTCTTGGGTATCTTTGAGCGATTTATTCATTTCCTCTACCTTTTTGTTTGTAATCTCTAATTGTTTATGGCAGATTTTCACCTCCTGTTTAAGGTCTTCTATTATTTTCAAAAAATTCACTTTTGAGTTGATTTCTTCTACTTCTTCTGGAGTAGGGTTGCTTACAATTCTTCTTATTTCGGGATCCCTGGGTTCTGGTGATGTCATGTTGCCTTTCAGGTTGTTGGCCCAGGAATTCTTACTGGCGCCTTCCATCTCCTCTCTTTCAAATGAAGCCAAGAGAGGCCTGGTTTCTTGGTCCAGTCTTCGATGTGACTGAGTCTCTGGGTGTATCTCTTCAGTGTGGAAGCAGGGACCGTCCTGCTGAGCTTGGAACTCCCCAGTGATGTCTCTCCCGGCAGCCGGTTCCATCTCCCTGCTGCTTGGGTGTCTCACAAACAAAGGGCCGAGCTTGCGCCGAAGGGCAGGCGCAGGCCACCTAGACAAAGGAGCTACTACCCTCCCGGTTGCCCTCCCAATTCGGACCCTGTCCCAGCGCCCAAACAGGCTGAGCTGGGAGCTGTTGTGTGGTTCAAAGAGAGGGGAGGGGGGCCAGAGAGGGTGGGGGGAGGGGGCCGTGGATGCTGGCTGGGTGGGATAGGAATAAGAGAGGAGTATCTGTGCAGTATAGCCCCTGCAGACTGCCCAGGGAGTGTAGGAGGAGGGTGAGGAACGTCTGAGTTCCCTGTCCCGGGCTGCCGCTGCGGTCGAAACTCACTCACCCGAGTGATGTCTCTCCTGGTACCGGGATCTGGTCTCCCTGCTGCTAGGTGTCTCACGAACAAAGGGCCGAGCTTGCTGCCGCAGGGCAGGCAGGCCACCTAGACCTCACACACCCTTTCTTATGTTACTATCCTTTGCTCTCTTGTCTTCGGAAATGAATACTACTCTGAAATCTGAGGGTATTGCTTCATTCATACACAGTGATCTATACTTATTTTAGATACTAGTGTATCAGTAAGCACATCCTACTTTGTTATAGTATTTTCAGCATGGTTGCCCTAAACAAGGAGGATGCCAGTAGACTTGCTAAGTGGACTGGAGAAAGCCCATAAGCCTCAGTCCTACAAACAACTATGGGCGACGTGGGAAAGCTGAGAATGGAAGAAGTAGCCTTCTCCAGGGAAAAGCTTGTCAGTTGGCTATCCGCAAATGGTCAGCTCTAGTAAGATACATATGAGTAACATTACACAGACTAAGTAGATTATATTTAGAAATATGTATGTGTACACATATGTACATGTAACAACCATTATTGTACAAAGAGGCTACGAATTTGAAAGAGAGGAAGGAGGGGTATGTGGGAAGGTTTGGAGGAGAAAAAGGACAGGGGAAATTATATGATCTCCAAACTGTCAACCAATGTTATGTGCTATTTTAGCTCAGGTTTCCTTGGGAACGTAAGTGAGGCATTTAGGGAGACAGGCCTGGAAGAAGTGCTGAGTTCAGGAAGCGGATGCTCACTTGCAGCTTCTGCCTGGGGTGTTATCTCTCTGCGTGGAGGTTGTGTAATCTGCGCAGTAATGCGTAAGGGGATTCCTGTTATTCTTAGTTTTGATGCCTAATTTATTTTAGAGCCTTGGTTTTTTTTTTTTTGCCACCTTGGTGACATATTTTGATTTGCATCCTGCTATCCTCTCATGGCTAAGGTATTTCAAGATAATGGCTATTCCTCAGTGATTTCTGATTCAAATCTTATGTTAAGTTTTCTCACTCTTTTTGTGACACTTTTGATCCCAATTCTAAGTCTTAAGTTGAATTGAAAATTCCCATTATTTCTCCAAAGTTTATTTTTGCTGTTTTTCATTTTCCTTAGGATTTTTTTTCATGTTTTTTGTTTTTAAGTTTAGTATATTCAACTCCCTTTTTTCAGTGTTCTGAACACTTGTATCTTGTTTGAAAGATATTTCTATTTTTCTTACCCCTCTAAATATATTTGTGACATGTCATTAACAGTCTAGCACAGTTTTGATCTCACACTTAGGGTTTTTAACCTGTCTGAGTATTTTATTTTAGTGTGCAGCACCTTGTGGCGATTTTTTATCATCTTCCCTCGTACAGTACGATTTATCTTGCACCCTAGGTATGTAATTCTTTTGCATAAGGTGTGTACAGCTATGCTTGTCACATATCCTCACACCCAGTGTCATCTGAGTTCTGTGTTTTGCCTGTGTCTGTGCCAGCACCCCGGCTTTAATGGTTGGGGCTCTCCCACAAGTCTTTGTGTCAGAGCCAATCCACTCTCCTTCAGTTCTCACGAGCAACTTGATCTTATATATTTATAATCCTCTACTTCTCTGTAGGTTTAAAGATCAACTTAATAATTCTACAAGGAAATGTACTTGAATTTTTAATTTGAATTATTGGGAAATAATAATTCCATCTCATTTAGATGTTTTGCCTATAAATAAGACTATGTACATTTCTCCATATAATTCGGGATGGCTCCTCTGCACCACAACTGTGGATTTGTTGAACTCACTCACCTGTCTTGAAGTTTTCCTGTTCAACTGTCTATGTTGTAATCGTCTCACACTAGCATAACTGTCTATGTTGTGTATTCTCTCACCTATGATGACATGATTGCTCACATGTATGTTTTCCCTCCCTTTAATTTTTTTTAGACCAGGAAGTCCAAGCAATCTTGTTAACATATGCTGGCTAATGAGTGCCTTTGAGTCACCCATGAAAAGGCAGAAGTTCCCTTTGCTGTAGAGGGAATGGGCATGATGGTTAGGAGTTTAACATGTGCTTGCGTGAATTTAGCGCGTCTTTGTTTGTTTTTTAGGCAGGGTTTCTCTGTATAGCCTTGACTGCCCTGGAACTCACTCTGTAGACCAGGCTGGCCTCAAAATCAGAGACTCACCTGCCCCAGCCTCCAAAGTGCTGTGATTAAAGGTGTGTGCCACCACCACTTGGAAACTTAGTAGTTCTTACTCACTTGTTGAGCACATTTTTTTTTCTGTCTAACCAGTTACTGTGATACATTATGTTCATAATATTTAAACACTGAAGTATTCTTATACAATTGTTAAATATAGTATTTGGTAATGATTTATTTTTCCTTAAATTACTGCCATGTACTCTACATTTGCAAGTTTCTGGAGAGTATATAAAAGCAGCACTGATTGTCTTTATGTGGAATTTACATCTCACTGATGTAAGATTCCATCCTTGTCAGTTTAATGTTTTGTTTAATAGGTGGCTTTTTGTATGAACTCATCTGCACCAGTTTTGCCAATGCTATCTTATAGGAGGCATTTACATTTTCATTATACTTTAGCATCTTCTCAATAATTTTTAATATTTTAATGTATTTTAAAAAACAGCTTTGTTTGGGCTTTTTATTTTATATTTTCACAATCTCCTTTATAGAAGAATAAAATATGATTCCTTCCTCTTGATTATCTTTAAAAATCACACTATTTGTGCTCCCTAATGAAATTGTTTTATTGTGTGTGTGTGTGTGTGTGTGTGTGTGTGTGCGCGCACACTGATGTGCCTGCCTGTGTATGTGTGTATGATGTGTGTCTGCTAATGTGCTTGTCCGTGGTGTGTGTGTGTGTGTTTATGATGCATGTGTGCTAATGTGCTTGTCCGTGGTGTGCGCATGTGTGTGCACACGCGCCTGTGTGTGTGTATGGAGACAAGAGAGCAACACTATTTACCTGCCTCTGTTGCTTTGCACTCCACCTTAATTTTTGAGACAAGGTTTCTGGCTAAAACTGGTTGCATTTTGGCTGGGAAATCTTGGGTGCTCTTGCTATTTCTGATCCCATTCAGCAACAGGGTTGAAGCCATGTGCCACCACGCCTAGCTTCTTGTGTGGGTACCACAAACTCAGGTTCCCATTCTTGCACAGCAAACAGTTTTTCCTGAGCTATCTCCCCACTCCCAGCTTTACTATTCCCAACAGTTCTTTAAATTTAAATTTCTTTAAATTCTTAAAATTATGAGTTATTGTAAAGGTTAAATATTTAAACAGTCTGTGGTCAATCAACCCTCCCACCCCACTCTGTCCCTCCCTCATTTCTCTTTTCTTTCCTTATTTTCCCCTTCTGTCTTTGACATGGTCTCACATAGTCCAGGGTGACCTTTATCATGTCATCGTACTGCCTCAGTTTCTCCGTTGTTGGGGTTTGAAGGGGGTGTCATAATGCTCAGATTGACTATTACTCAATCTATGAACTTTTTGTAAGATGTTTTAAGTAAAAATATTTTTTATATTTTCTGCTCTGTTTTCACTATATCTTGTTAAAATAATCCAGTTCTTTCTAGTAAAGTAATCTTCTTAACATCTAACAATTTTAATCTTTAGAAGTACTTATTTTTAACATCTCTATACTGATTTTTACAAGCAAGTTAGAATTTTTAAAATCAGTTTCAGATTTTGTGAATTTTTGCTTATTCACAGTACTAAAATCTCACTAGGATTATTGTTATTTGACAGAGATTTTTCCCCCTTTTTATTCTCAGATACTTTCTTCTTTTTATTCTCTGAAGAGTTAAAAGAAAATAATTAAAATCCTGACTGTTTACCTCTGTGGCTTCTTTAGTAAAAAGAAATTTACAGCATTGCTGTGTGGATTGTGGGTGGTAACAGAGCATTTTCTTCTTCATTTATGAAGCAGGAAAAAAAGACAAATACGAGGAAAACAAAGCGGGGTTTTTGTGGTCAGTGTTATGAAGCTTAGGTTTCTCAGATGGTTTTGAATATAGCATTCTCCTGAGTACTGGCTTGGATTCAGTCACAACAGCAGTCTCCCCAGAAAACCCACTTGGGTTCCCTTTCCCCCTCTGCACTGTGCGGCTCTAGGTCATGCTGCCTTCATTTTTCACCTTGACAACTACAGCAGCTGGAACTGCTGTCTCCCCATCTCATCTTTTCCACCAATGGACCAGTATTTCTCCTTACTGCCCCAGGGAAGTCTTACTCAGGAGTGTACCTTTTTGTCCTTAGAGAAGTGGGGGACTTCTGACAGGACTTCAGTAGCTCCAAGGATGCAAAGGAGTGGATCCTTACTGCCTCGCTTTCTTCGCTAATGACCGCCAGAGTGGCTATCTTTAGTATTCATGGAAGCTTCTGGGGTCCCAGCCTCCACCATGCTGCTCACTCAGACACCTTCCAGCACTTAGACTGTGCTGTAATAGGATGATGCATTCTCTTTCTGTTTTTCGTCTCTGACTGGGTATTAGATCTTCTACATTCTATTTGATTAATAGGAAAGGATGGAATGGAAAACTGAGTTGAATGATTCTTTTAAGGATGAAAGTAATTATGCAATTTGAAGAAACACATTACTTTCCGATCGGGAACCGATCAGGGGAAAGTAAACGTGTTTGCAACAGTGGGTCGCTGCTTGTTATTTTTCACAGAAGGCAAGAATACTTACCCCGATGTTTTGATTGAGTGTAATAGATGACACCAAAGCAACTCAATTAGGTTAATTTGTCAGGAAAAATGAAATAGTCAATCTCTAAGGTTAAATATAGACTTCAGTGCTGACATTAAAATCAATATCAAACAAAGCAGAATTTTTCATTCTTTCTCCTCCAAAGAAAGAAGAGTATGCTTTTAAATATAATTTTCACCTGGGCCAATTGTTCAGGTTTAATTCATTAGCCATAAACAGCGGAGGGAACAGCGATATGGCTGTACTTGCTGTCTGAAGACTTCAGTTCTTTGATTCCATTCAGTCAGCTCTCAGAGCTTGTTTCTTATGTCAAAAGGGCATAACCGCGTCTGCCAGTGGGCTCTGTCTGAGGATTAAAGGAAGCAGTGCCACGTGACTGTTTATACACTCAGCAGCCTTTCTGGAGTGGGGAGACATAATTTCAAGAGACAATTGCATTTTAGTAATTGCAGTATTTTATTTATTTATTTTTTTGTACTACATAATAGATGGTTGTTTTTCTGAAACATAGTTTCTAATTTAGAAACATTTTTCTTTGAGCTAAAAAAACTTGCTTTCTTGTACTCTTTGATCTGCTAGCCAGGCCATTCTAGCGGTCAATGATATAAAAATGATTCACTTATAGTAAAAGCTAAGAAAATAGCCCATGTACTCGAAGGAGCAAAACGGCTCCTGCAGCAGACTTCCTGTGCCCGTTGTGGACTTGGGAGGTTTGGGCTCTTCCATTTCATGAGTGTTCCTAGAACCTGGAGTAGGTGTTTCCAGACTAGATATGGCTCCGACTCCGAAGACAAGGGGACTCCCTGTACTTCTGTCCAGGTTCTTGTTTAATCATTTCGCCAGTGGTGGCGCCCTCACACAATCGATTCCCCGAGTGTTTGATGGGACAGAAGACATGAACACAGTCTCGAGGTCTCAGCTGTGCTTTTCTTCTTTGCTGTAGCCCAGCCACAGAGCAGGAAGAGGAAGGGAGGATGATGAAGGATGCCATCAAATCTTCCACTGCCTTGCCCCTCACTCAGGTCTTTGCCCTAAACCCCTAGGATCACTCATGAGCATTATGATAAACCACAGGCTCGCCTTCTTCCGGTGGCTTTTCCTCACAAATGGGCATTTTCATAGACATGAAGTATTTTTTCAGGAAATGTTAACACATGTTCATTGTACAAGAACCATTGGTTTTCCTGATGTGTCCATGTGCTTATCGTCTTTTGATTCCGTTCCCTCATGTTTGCTCACCATCATCCTCCTTGCCTACCTCCCTGCCCCTTGCTAGTCCCTAGCACTCTTTTTTAAAGCTCATTTTAAAAATTTATCATTTTAGTTTCAGTGTATGAGATAAAACACCCGACACTTTGGTCTTTCTGCCTGATATTTTTTAAGGTAAATCGGATGGCCTCCGGTTCCACTCATTTTTTGTCCAAATGCAGGACTTCCCTCCTCTTTATGATTTAATAATATACCACCATGCATCTGTGCATCGACACCAATTTTTCTTATTTTTCTTTTGTTTTTCTAAGACAGGTCTTACTGTAGTCCTGCCTGGAACTCGCTCCTGGTATTCACAGTCTCCAGTTCTCTTATTCACCACCCCTTTGCAGAACCCAGAGTTATCTAAAGCCGTTTTCCTTTTGCCTGAAGGGTTTTTTGTAAATATATTTTTTGCCGTGCAAAACATATGAGCCCACTGGTGAACGTGATTCTTTAAGTCTGTCTGAAAATTGCTTATTGAACCTTAGTATCCGAGGGAGACTATTATAGGGGAATGAGTTCTGCGTTGGGGAGTGTTGTTTCTTTAAACACAGTTTGACTATTTCTTTCTTGTGTGATTTTCTATCTTGTGCTAGCTATAACACATAAAAACCTGCTGTTGCCTTGATCTTTGTTTTTGTGAACACATCTTTTCCCCAAGGTTGCTTTTTAATATCTTTCTCTTTATTCTTGATGTTTAGTAGTTTGATTTAATAATTTGGTTAGAATTTAGGTGCCTATGGTATCTAGCTCGGGTTCAGCATGTTTGGAAGAAGTTAATTTTGATGTCATACACTTATAATACACTATATGGAAAGGACTGGGGCGGGTGTAATAGTGACCTCAGGGGTGAGTCTGGGCATCATGTCTATATCCCCTGTTTCTAAAAGGAAAACCAAAATTGAAAGAAGTTTGGCTATTATGTCTTCAGTTTATCACCCCTGTTTCCCAGACCAGACATGCCAGTCATTCACAGTTGTTTTGCAGTGTTATTGGGGATGTGCCCACTCTACATGGTCTTCTTCATCCCTCTTTGTACTTCAGTTTCTTTGTTCAATCGCTATATCTTTAAGTTAAGCTTTTTGGAAATTAAAAATATTTTTTTCTTTTGGATTTTTTCCTTTTATTGAGAATAGATTTTTCCCCCTCACATATAATATATATCCCTGATTATGGTTTCCCTTCCCCTCTACTCCTCCCAGTTTCACCCCCCCTCCCCTCCCATCCTGATACACTCCCTTTCTGTCTCTCATGAAAACAAATGGTCTTCTAAGGGATAATAATAACATAATATAATGAGATAAAACAAAAACTAGCACATTAGAATTGTACAAAATAAATAAAAAAGGAAAAGAGCCCAAGAGGAGGCACAATAAGAAACCCACTCATTCGCCTCACTCAGGGAATCCCATAAAAATGCTGGAAGTCATAGCATACATATAATATATGTGTAGATCCAGGCAGGCTCTGTGCACGCTGCTTCAGTCTCAGACTTCGAATGAGCTTTGCTCATGCTTGATGTAGAGGGCCTTGTTTTCCTAGTGTCCTCCATCCCCTCGGATCTCTTACAATCTGCCTCGCTTTTGTCTTCTGCTGAGTTCCCTGAACCTTGAAGGAGGGATTTAATGTGTAGACATTCCAGTTAGGTCTGAGTGTTCCAAGGTCCCTTCACTCTCTGCATAATGTCTGGCTGTTGGTCTCTGTAATTGTTTCCATCTGCTGCAGGGGGAAGCTTCTCTGACAGTGAGGAGATGAGAGCAAGGCACTGATCTCACGAGAATAGCAGAAAGTCACCTGGTAGTTAGTTTATTTCTGTGTTTGTTATTGTGCTTGTTGCTTTTGCTTAATTTGTTTAGAACAGTAGCATTTAGTTTTTTCCTAGGTGCCTGGGCTATCTAATCTCAGGTTTGTGGTTACCATGTGTTGGGTATGGGTTCATCTCCTGGAGTGGCCTTGAGTCAAGGCGGATATTGGTTGGTTACTCCAACACGCTTTGTACCACTATTGCACTAGCATATCTGCAAATAGGACACTGCTGTTGACTCAAAGGTTTGTGGCTGGATTGGTGTGATTATATTTCTCCTTTGGCAGCACACCTCTTGGCATCTGACTCTTCTATGACATTTTGGTAGAATGCAGTGCTAAACCATCTTGCTCTGGGTTTTTGGTTGGAAGACTTTTAATGACTATTTCATGAGTGTGTATAAGTCTACTTAAGTTACTTATCTCAACTTGATTTAACTTTGGTAAGTGGTATGTATCAAGAAAATTATCCATTTTTTAAAAAAAATTCCAATTTTGTAAAGTACAAGTATTTAAAGTATTTCCTTATGACTCTGGATTTCTTTGGTGTCTGTTGTTATGTTCCCCATTTCCCTTCTTTCTTTTATTTCCTTTTTTGTGTTTTTTTGAGATAGGGTTTCTCTGTGTATCTTTGGCTGTCCCGGATCTCACTTTGTAAACCAGGCTTGCCTCAAGCTCATAGAGATCCACCTGCCTCTGCCTCCCAAGTGCTGAGATTAAAGATGTACACCACCACCACCTATCCTCATTTTATTTCTGATTTTGTTAATTTGGATATTCTCACTCTGCTTTTTAGTTGATCTGGATATGCCAATCTTATTGAATCTTCTAAAGAATCAACTTATTTTTTTCTCCATGTATTCTTTGTATGGCTTTTTTGTTTTTATTGTTTTATTTTGTTGATTGTCGTCTGTATTTAATGTTTTCTTGCAATGTGCTACTTTTTTGACTGTGATGATTTTTTTGTAGCCTTTTCAGTTGTGCTATTAAATTACCTATTTTGAGGACTCTCCCTTTTTTAAATATAGGGCTTCATGCTATGAGCCTGCCTCTCAGAACCACCTTTAATTGTGTTCCATAAGTTTTGTGTACGTTGTTTATTCATGTTTCATTTAATTCTAGAAAGATTTTAATTTCTCTTTTTGACCCATTTTTTTTAAACTGGATTGTTTAGTTTCTCTGAGTTTGTAAGCTTTCTGTTTTTCTGCTGTTGTTGATGTCCAGCTTTTACCTGTGGTGGTCCGAGAGGAGGCAAGGATTATTTCAGTGTTTCTTGTATCCATTGAGACTTGCTTTGTGACCAAGTATGCTGGTCAGTTTTGGGTGAAGTTCCATGATTTACAAAGAAGGAGGTATATTCTTTTAGGTTTGTGTGAAAAGCTCTGTAAATATGTTTGGTCCATTTGGCTTATGCAACGGCAGTCAGCTCCCTGCTGTTTTTGTTTTGATTTTTGTCTGGATGACTTGTCTATTGGTGAGAGTGGGGTACTGGAGTCTTTCATTATCACTTTTGTGAGGGTCAATATGTGATTTATGCTGTCATAGTGATTCTTTTATGAACATGGGTGCCTTTTGTGTTTGGTACATAGATGTTTAGATTTGCAATGTCTTCCTTGTTGGGTTTTCCCTTTGATGAGCATTTAAATGTTCTTCCCCTATCTCTTCTGATTTATTTAGTTTTGAAGTCTGTTTTGTCAGATAACACCAGGTTGTTCCTTAGGCCCATTTGCTTGGTATATCTTTTTAGTCCTTTTACAATGAGTTGATGTCTAGCTTTGGTGTTAAGGCAAATGTCTTGGATGCAGCAGAAGGATAGGTGCTGTTTCTGTATTCATTCTCTATTCAGCATCATTTTACTGGGGAAACTGAGATCATAGATGCTGAGAATCATCACTGAGCAGTGTTTGTTAATTTCTGCTATTTTGTTGCTGTTGTGTGTGTGTGTGTTTCTGCTCTTTTGATTTGTTGATTTGGGATTATTCATTCCTTGTGTTTTCTTGTGTATTTAGGTTGGAGTTTTCACTTCCTTCTTCTGTAAGGCTGGATTTATAATAGGTATCATTTACATTGTTTTTTTTTCATGGAATGTCTTATATTTTCCATCTATTGTGATTGAATTTTTTTCCTGGCTATATTAAGTCTTGAGCTGACATTTATGGTCTTAGAGTCTGTAGAACATCTGTCCAGTCTCTTTTGGCTTTTAGAATCTCTAAGTCAGAGTTCAGGTGTAATTCTAATAGTTCTGCCCTTATATGTCTACTTGGTCTTTTCCCCCCCTAGAGGTTTTAAAATTCTTTCTTTGTTCTCTATGTTTAGCATTTTGATTATTATGTGGTGAAGGGGACTTTCTTTTCTGGTCTAATATATTTGGTGTTCTGTATGCTTCTTGTGCTTTGATAGAAGCTTCCTCTTTAGGTTAGGGAAATTTTCTTGTATGATTTTGTTGAAAATATTTTCTGTGCCTTTGATCTGGGTTTCCTTCTCCTCCTTTATTCCTATTGTTATTAGGTTTGGGTCTTTTCATGGTGTCCCCAAATTCCTGGATGTTTTTTTGCTTATGTGTTTTTTAAATATTTAATATTTTTTTGACCAAGGTATCCATTTATTCTATCATGTCATCAATGCTTGAGATTCTCTCTTTGCACCTCTTGTGTTCTGTTGAGAGGGGTGAGGCTTGCCCCTGGAGGTTCCTGTTTGAATTCCTAAATCTTTCCTTTCCAGATTTCCCTCTGTTTAAGTTTTCCTTATTGATTCTGTTTCTACTTTTTAGGTCTTGAACTCTTTTATTCATTTTTCCTCCACTTTTTGGTTTCTGTTTTCATAGATTTCTTTAAAGGTTTATTAATCTCCTCTTTAATGCTTGCTATCCTGGTCATAAAGGCTGTTTAAAGACCTTTTCTTGTATTTCAAGCTATGCTGCATTTCTCAGGGCCCGCTGCTGGTGGGGTTGCTGGCCCTAATGGAGACATCATGTGCTGGCTTGTCACTGATTTGTGATTCTACTCTGGTGTTTAAGTAACTGATCATGTCTCTGTGAGCCCATGTGAGCCCTGCTTAGCTGATTCAGTGGGCTATGCTCCTCCTAGTGTCTTCCATCCCATCTGACTTCTAGAGTTTTTCTTCCCCTTCTTCCTGGGGGTTCCAAGGTTCCCCCCTCTTCAAGGGGATAGACCTGATGTAATTGAGACCTCCAACTTAATATCTCTCTCTCTCTCTCTCTCTCTCTCTCTCTCTCTCTCTCTCTCTCTCTCTTTCTCTCTCTCCCCCTCTCTCCCTTCCCCCCTCCCTCCATACTGTCTGTCTGTATGTCTCCTGTACCATTCCCTTCTGCCTGTTGGAGGAAGCCTGTCTGACGATAACTTGCATGGGCTCACAGAGAGTGAACCAGCAAGCATGGAACCTGCAAGGGTCTTCACACACTATGATATGCTTGGTGTGTTTTTTTTTGTGGGAGACTCTGTGCTTGAGCTGTGGAAGGGGATTATTACAGCCCTTTGTGCACAGGAAAAGACTCTTTTCTAACATTTTCTTGGGGCTCTTTCTCAGCTTCCAAACTGCCTCAAATGTGTGTATTTGTTCCTCCTAACAGAGGCCATTCCTTCTTTCTTTGATGTCCAGTGTGTCCAGAACAGTTATGTATTTTTCATTTAAAATGCCCCCTTTTCGAGTCATAAATATGAAACCATTATTTCATCCCATATGTAAAGTGTACATTTATAATT
>CAWTZC010002503.1:0-192399 GCA_963919715.1 Microtus obscurus | reverse complement strand
ACAAAGAGGAGATTCTTTAAGCTATTTAGGTTATAAATTAGGTAAGCTAAATATTCAATCACAGAAGGCACAAATTAGGAGAGATTTATTGCATACTCTTAATGATTTTCAAAGGTTATTAGGAGATATCAACTATTTGGGGCCTACAATGGACTGTGTACTCAAAAATTAACTAATTTGTTTCAAATATTGCAAGGTGAATCAGAACTAAACAATGCAAGACAGTTAACAGCCGAGGCTGACAAAAAATTGACCCTGGTAGAACAAAATTACAAAAGCCTATGTGGATAGATTAGACATCACAAAGAGGTTTACTTTGGCAACTTTACCTTCAAATCATTTCCATACTGGGCTTGTTATGCAGAGAGAGAATAATATTTTGGAATGGATTTTCTTAGCTCACAAACAGTAAAAAATCAAAGACCCATATAAAAAAGTTTCTAAACTAAGTATAGAAGGAAGAGTAAGACTTTGTCAATTGTCAGGTATGGATCCAGCTAAGATTATGGTATATATCATATACCAATGCTGAAATTAGGCAAATGTGGGGGATTAATGATGATTGGCAAAGAGCTTGTAGTAATTTCTTAAAAAATATTAACAACAAGTATCCAAAGAGTAAGCAAATTCAGTTTATAAAAAGAACTAACTGGATTCTTCCCTGCATAGTGAGAAGGGCACCTATTTCTGGGGTTGTTACATTTTATACTGGTGCAAACAAATCAGAAATGTCTGTTTATAAAGCAGGGACCAACAGTAAGGTTGTTCAAAGTCCACATGACTCAGACCAAAACTCAGAGCTGTATGCCATTCTGATGGTTTTACTAGATTTTAAGGAACCTCTCAACATAATTACTGATTCTCAATATGCAAAAAGAGTTGTGTTGCTTATAGAGACTGTTAACTTATTCCTAATGATTCAGAATTACCTTTATTATTTGTGCAACTACAACAGATAATCTGAAAAAGAAATTGCCCACTTTATATTACTTATATTCGATCTTATACTGGATTGCCTGGACAATTAGCAAAAAAAAAAAATGATCAATTACTGTAGAGGCCCAAATATATGAGCCTACTTCTACCTTGACCAAAGGTCAGTGAGTTGGAACTTGACTCTATTCTGAGAGTTGGAACTAATCTCTATTCTTTTAATGTTATTGTGTTTTTACCTCAAACAAATGTCTCACCTAGATATAGATCAGAGAGTTTTGCTCTCTCAAGATTATTGTCAACTGGCGTGGCTAACATCCAGCCCTTACAGTTTAGGAATAGAGAAGTAGATATGTTTTACCTCAAACAAAAGTCTAGGGAGTCAACTTGGTCCCAGTTCCCTTAAGGAGATAACAATGGAGTCCACTCAGGGAGTGATTTTCCTAAAGAATGTTTTGGTCTTGGGTGAAAGCCTGATTTGCTTCATTCTAGCAACAAAATGTTTAACTATGGATGTAGCACCCAACCTTCAACTGGTCTGTCCATTTTCTTGTATCATGTTAATGCAGTGATTTTTTGTTTTTGTTTGTTTGTTTTATCTTTCTCCTACTTTAGGGTTGGGTATTTTCAGGAATTGGAGATTAAATGTGGATGATTTTAGTATTCACTGGAACTCCCTCCCATTATTAATAGGAAGTATGCTTAAAGTCTCTAAATTTCTTAAGATACATCATGGTGGGGGCTGGAGAGACGGCTCAGAGGTTAAGAGCACTGCCTGCTCTTACAAAGGTCCTGAGTTCAATTGCCAGCAACCACATGGTGGCTCACAACCATCTGTAATGATATCTGGTGCCCTCTTCCGGCCTGCAGGCGTACACACAGACAGAATATTGTATACATAATAAATAAATATAAAAAAAGATACATCATGGTAACAGTAGGGGACTATAGAAAAAAATTCTGTTACTTGGCAACAAGCTAAGGAAATTATAAACAGCTGTCCTGTTTGTTCCTTTTATAATCAAATTCCTTTACCTGCCAAAACAAATCCTAAAGGTATGCAAAAATAAAATAAAACTTGGCAAATGGATGTATTTCATTAAATAGATTTTGTAAAGTTATAATATGTTCATCATACCATTATCACTTATTCTGGGTTCTTTCTAGTGGGCATCTGCCTTAAACTGTAAAAGTTAGATTCTATAGTCTTAGAGACAATGGCTAGAATGGGCATGAGTGAGAGTCAGAAGAGTGCATGGGCAGGGGCTTGTGAGCAGCACCTGTAGCAGGCGCCAGTGCGTCTGGAGGGGCTGTTGGGGGAACGCTGGTAAGCGAGAAGGATCCCGGTGTAAGGAGGACGGTGAGCGGCCTTGTGACTGTTGGGCGTTAGTTGTTAATTAGCTGATTGTGGGTGTTATAGACATTGAAGAATTTTTGATGAAAATTGAAGAAAAGAAAAAAATGTGTAGTCTAGGCTGGCCTAGAACTCCAGATACACCAGCCTCTGCCTCCTTCAAGCAAATCCTACCGGTCTGCGCCAACAGAACCAGCGATAGATGGTGTCTCTAATTCATTAGTTAAAGTTTCGTTTGATGACGTAAGTGGCCTGACTGTTTCTATTTGTGTGTCTGAAATGTGACAAACAACTGAGGATTCCAGCAAAACACCCACTCCCCTTCTCCAATCTCATCCTCTTCGCCCGGTTCATAAACTTCTACTCCTCACGCATTTTCTAGACACTGTTGCTTCTTGCGGGTCCTCCCTTGGTTCTCCTGAGCACAAATCCTCCCCAGCATGCCACACCTCTTTCAAAGAGCCCACCAGTAAAGAGCGAGCATCCTAGCACCCTATCTCCCCTCCTCCACACACCATTCCCCTCCTCCGTCCCCCACTCGCTTTCGGTTTTCTTGCTCAGGGTGGGTTCAGGATTTCCACCCATTTTGATATACCCTGGAACGGACTGGGGCAAGATGTTAGGAATGTTAACAGCTTTTGGAGTTTTAAGACGGAAGGTTCTGTCTGTGAACAAAATTCAATATTCATGAGTGTTTCAGAGATAGTATGGGGTTGTTGTCTTCGTTTTGGTTTTTGTTGCTTTGACAAGATATCCCAACAAAAGGAAAGATAGGTTTTATTTTGGTCACACTTGAAGGCACAGTCAATCAAAATGGGGAAGTCAAGGCAGCCGGAGCTTGAAGTGGTTGGTAACTTTACATTAGGTCAGGAAAAAGAAGTGTGCGCACTCAGCGCTGCGCTCTCTGTCTCTGTCTCTCTGTCTGTCTCTCTGTCTCTGTCTCTCTGTCTCTCTGTCTCTCTCTCTCTGTCTCTCTCTCTCTCTCTCTCTCTCTCTCTCTCTGTCTCACAACCACCCCATCCTCATCCAGGAATGGTCCTGCCCCCTCTAAAGATGGATCTTCCTGCATCCATTAGCTTTGCCGAGACCCTCACGTCCCTGCTCAGAAGCTCCCCCCCCCAGTCTAGCGAACCCTCACAGGCGTGCCCTGAGCACATCTGGGTGAATCGAGGCTGAAGGTAGAAGCACAATGGCAGAAGTAGGAACAGAAGTCAGTACCCGACGCTTTGAAAGCAACCGGGCAGTTCCGGCTGGACAGTTAAAGAAAGACAGTCGAACCGTTTGCGAGGACCCAGATCTGAAGAATAACGAAGACAGAAGATGACAAGAGAGAGCAGGAAGCGGATGCTGAAGGATAGACAGCCCCGGGGAACTACTGAGCTTCATAGACAAGGATCTCAGACCTGGGACTGAGAGCTGTAACAGTGGTTTCTGCCAAGGTCCAGGCACCTTGGGCCGAATGTGTATGGACAGCTTGCACCTCTTCTAGTCTCCGCAGGCACTGCACTCACAGGGAACATGCCCGCACAGAACTATGAATAATTAAAAGTAAAACGCAACAGGGCTCTTACAGCATATATCAATGCGTTCGCTCTCACTTTATGTGTCAGGCTAAAATGTGAATGTCTGAAATCAAACGTATTTATTAAAATGTATTTAATAAATGTGTCTTATTAGATGTATGTTTAAAATGTCATTTTCCATTTTGCTCCCTCCGAGGTAACATGTAGATCTGAAGTTTTAGAGACTATTTCATGCATGTATTTTGTGTATCCACCATAAATACTTAATAATAAATGACATAGAAATTAGTTTATATAAATTTCTATCTTCCAATTTGCAGAGATCTGCCTGCCTCTGTATAGAGTGCTAGGGTTAACTGTATGAGTCACTATGCCTGGTGAAAAGAAAAATTTTAACACTGTCTATCCCCACAGACTTCAGCAAAGTGTTATAGGCCTATTAATATTCTAGTGTTTAGCATACCTACCAGCCAGAATTACAAAGCCAGAGCCTCTTGGCTGCTAGCTTGGGACTTTCTGTGTTTTTTGTAAACTCTCTAACCCTAACCTACAACCATCTGTATAACGCCAGGCAAGCAGCTACTCCAGCTTCTACTTTTCATTATGGAGATGCAGCTTTCTGCTTTCGTTTCCTGTTGCCAGACTTATGTCATGCATTTGAGTTTCCTACTTCCACTTCTATGTGTGGCTTTCCTGACAAGTAATACGAGGGTGACACGAATGACCGCTCATTAGCAACTGACCGACCGAACAGTCACATTGCTTCATAAAAGGGGAACTCAGAATTTTGACTTCCAACAGCTGCCTTGTTCTCATCTACAGCCCTTTGTTTTCGATCACACAGAATTATGTGACCTATATTACACTGAAAAAAAATCAAATAAAATAGACACCATTATTAGCTTGGGAAAGACAACTTTTGGTTTTGTGTGTGCATGTGTGTGGTTTGGGGTTTTCTTTGTTCGCTTGTGTTTGAGAAAAGACCTTATTACAATGACCCAGCACGAAACTCACTAAGCAGCTCTGCCTGCCTCCCTTTCAGTGCTGGGATTAAAAGTTTGAGCCACTACAACCGGTGGAAAAAGGCTTTTTAATACTTTCTAGCCCCTGAGACTTCAGGCGGGTGGTATTGGCCCATTGATCCCCAGGTGATATGCCTGCCACCCGTAATTACAAAAGTCTGTTTCTAAGGAGATCTTTGTGGTTGGTATTTCCTGTGGAAACACACACACACACACACAAGTGACTTAGTTCAGTTTGCAGTGGAAAGTTCTACAGTTGGAACAGCAACACTTTTAGCCAACAGCTTGTTTTCCATCACAGTTTTGGCATTTTTCTGAGTGTTGGTGTGACTTTAGTACAGCAGAAGCTAGAGAAGAGCACTTGCTGTTTGAATGAATTTGCATTTAAAGTCTTATGCCAACCAGCAGTAGTTTCACTCGGTGTCTAGAAGTCATATTTTGGTTTTATTCTCGGGCTGCATACACACACACACACGCCTATATAAATACTTATACTTTCAGTTATGGCCCAGTCATATACGTACACAATATAGAATATAGATTATTCTAACCTGATCACACCTTGCTCAGTCAAGGTCCTGGCAGCTACCACTTTCTCACCTTAAGCCTTTCCTGTCCTGATACTTCCTTCACTAAAACACTCTGACAGAAGTTTACTACATTATGGTTCATGGTTTATTTTCATATTAGAGATCTCCAATTAAATCTTCAACTCAAACTTAACAGGGATAAAAATGCAAATCTTAATCTTATAAAAACTGTTTAACTTACTAAAAATTGTTAAAGATAATTAAAACATGCAAGTTAATTATCAGTTATTCACAAATAATCATATTCTTTAGTATGATTAGCTATACTTATATTTGATATGATAGCTATACTTACAGTCATGATTAACTACAAAAATAAACGTTATTTAGCCGTAAATATATGTGTCTGTGTTCAAAGTTAAGTCTTTGAAATAAGTAACTTGAAAAAAAATTATCTGGTCCAGGTATATTTAATAGATAATGGATCTCAAACTCCTCAGAGACCTGATGAATAAGGCATTTAAAATTTTTCAACCAAAACTTCCCACAGTAAACAGACAGACAGAAACACACACACACACACACACACACACACACCCTCCAACAAGAAAACTTTAAGGTCTCCAAGGAATCCAAGGAAGACAGATAAAACATTACACCAATGCCTCCTCCTTGACCGTGGTAATGCTAACCCCAAATGACTAAGTGATTCTCTGTCGTTTTAATTGCTACAACAGCCGTTTAAATTGTACTTCCTGGTCAAGTTTTTCCTCCCCAGCTCTCTGAAGACTTTGATGGATTAGCTGTAGCTTTAACCACAGGGAACACCCCAGTGCCTGGTCAATTCACCTTGCTGACAGGCTTCCCACTAACAAAACTATAAACTTTCTAAAGGTTGTGACAAATGGACAAGTAAGTTATGTAAGCCAAGGAAACAGAATGATACAAGGTTTGCAGGTCTAAGATCAGAAAGTTTAAGTCACAAAGCCTGAGTCATTATGAGTCCAATAAAGTAGTTTAAGGAATATGGAAAGTTATTCAGATTTCTTTCCTTCCTCTCCCTCGCCCATGGTCAGAAGACAAGTCCTCCATACCCCTCCCTTAACTTGCCCCTTTCGAGGCTTGTTCTCCTCGTTCCCTCACGCCCCATTCCCTCACTAGGAAAGGATGTCCTCTCCAGAACTGACATAAATTTGCCTCTTACCCCAACCCACAAACACCTCACTTTAGACCACCCTGCCCATCTCTGCTCCTTATCTCTGCCCTCATGGCCACTTTCCTCTGCTCGTGGATCCCTAAATAATCCTAGCACACCATCGATTCCAATGTTTCTGCGCTGCCCCCAGGAGCCTCTCCCTCCTATTCATAAATAATTCTTTAAACTCAGAAACACTCCCCCTGTCCGCCCCAGCCTTCCCCTTATAGATCTATATAAACTTTTCCATTCTTACACTTCCAAAATACATAAACACTTCCTAAGACTGACCTTTGCCCCTTAGCCCACTTTTCCAAAATTCTAGATAACACCACCCATGGCTGACCTCCCTGTCTACGTGTTCTTGCCACAGCCCCTCTCCTCATCACTAAATCTAGGATATTAACTCTGGGATCCCCTGTTGTGAACATTATTTTAACTATGCAAAGATGTGTTACATTTGTTTATGCAGCAGAACATGACTTTAACTAGGTAAAGGTGTGTTTATAGTGCGTCGGATTAATCATGTAAAGCAGTGTTGTGTTTGTTTCACCTTGCCTGCCTAAGGCACCTAATTGGTCTAATGAAAAGCTGAACGACCAATAGCTGAGCAGGAGAGAGGGATAGGGAGGCGCAGAGAGAATAAATAGGAGGTGAAATCTAGGCTCCCGAGAAGAAGAACAGAGGAAAGAATGAGGGAGATGCCTGGGGCTAGAATCCAGAAATAGAGAAGCAGTGTAAGATAGACAGAAGTAAGAAAGATAAAAAAGTCCAAGGCAAAATGTAGATAAAGAGAAACAGATTAATTTAAATTGAAAGAGCTAGCCAGAATCGTGTCCTAAGCTAGGCCGAGTATTCAAAACTGGAAAGTGTTTGGGTGGAAAGTTCCATCCCAAACCCTGTCCCCTGGGAGTTGTCTCAGTCCAGACTCCACCTCCAAGAAAGCCCTCCAAATGATGACCCCTTCCCAGAGATGCTCCAGACCACTCCCACAGGTTATTTAAACATCCCCCCAGAGAACAAACATGTGGTTTTCTGATTTCCTTCCCCCTTTTCCTCTCTGGGGGAGCTGGAGGGCTCCCTGGGAGCATTGGTATCCACTGGACATTTCTAATTTGGTTTGACTTTGTCGGATTTGCATTATTGCATCGGCATAGAGGTTTATCGGGACACAAAAACTTTTCATCTGGAGGTCCCACCAACAGGGGGCTATTTTTCCCATCAGCCCAGGGCCACGTTTTGGAAACCCCCCACGCACACCTGCTCTCTATCAGGCTAAGATGATCTTCGTATGGATAAGTTCTGAGTTCCAAGTCATTGCCTTAGAGGCCCAGGGCCCCATTCGATTCAGTCTGTCCTCCAAAAGACTCAGCCATGCCAGGCTCCTGACCTGACCTTGTTCTGGTGTAAAGAGGGCCTGCATTGTCCCTGCAGGGTTCTTTATCAGATCTGGCAGTGTGATCTGGTCAGGCTGGGATTCTCTCTACAGTGGATCCAGTTTCCCCCGTCCTTCCACTCTAAAACTACGTATGTTTTCCCTCCTTATGTTTCTGCTCGTCCTTACAGCGTCTACTGATCTGGCCCTTAATAGGACCACCTGTGTGCTCACCTGGCTTCTGCAGCCTACACCAGGATTTTAAGTTGGTCAGCTAACAACAGTTTCCTAGATAAAGTCTTATCTGTCTGTTAAAACATATATGTATAGATAATTTGACCATAGTATACTTGTTTTATGTCTGCATATACATGTGTGCTTGTTTTAAGATCTGTAAAACTTGTAACTCCAGATTACATCAGCTCTGGAAAAATACAAACACGTGCAGAGCCACCATTTTTGACCTCAGCGCCATCTTTTTTAAGAGTACTCATGTGCGCTGGGCCTACCAAGCAGACATTCAGCCTTCAATATTCTTTGGCTTGCTAAAACATTCCTTCTAATCTTCTTGCCTCTACTAGTACTGGCAAGCTGTAACTGATTGGGTAAACTACATGTCTAAATTTAACTTCTATGTCTAATTTGGATATAAATTGACATGTATGGTACCCTGACTCTCAAGTGCCTTTACAGATCTGAGAGTATGGCATTTAACAAAAGATTATGACAGAGAGACATGCCCTCCTACAGCTTCCTATAGCTCCTCCAAGAAGATGCAGAAGACCTTCCACCTGGAGGCTTGCCTTTGGATATGACAATGCCACCCACACAGTGAAAAGCTGCCTTCCTCCTCATCAACTTCCTGGACACTACACTAGGGGGATCGATCAGCTCATCCTGCCAAGACAGGTAGATTGAACCTTACTCCCACAGGAAAATCTTCAGGCCTCCCTGGGCTCAACAGCTAAAGGCAAGTACTGCTTCTAAAACTGGTATTCACCAAGACCACAGAGAGAATTGGGATTGCCTGCATAGAAAAAAAAAAAAAAAAGCTGTCTTATTTCTGCTTAGTTATCCCTCTCGGATCTGTCTGATGGCATTTGATGACTTAAGATACTGGTAGCTCATTACTTCACTTGTTAAGTTTCCTGCCAAAAATACAGACAGGTGTGTTCCTCTTTCACAGGCTTCATAGTCTGGGATTAACAGGTTTCAGGTGTATCTTCAGAGGGTTAGAGTTTCCAATTTCCTTTATCTGGTCTGGTAAAACCTAAGAGTCTCCAGAGCCTATTTAACCCCACCCATTTTCAAGCCCATTTACAGGTCACTCCTGCTGTCTAGGCCAAAACTAACTTATAGAGGGCCTTTCAGACAACGCCAGCACCTACACCCACTCCTGGAGCTTAACCATTGGTACGATCTCTCCTGGCACAAATGGACACCTATCTAGCAACTAAAATCTGGTTTTAAAGTGTATATCTGTCCTTGTGTCTCACTTATTCACCCGAGCCTCTCCTGTACAACCAGTGCACTTCTCTGTCCCATTCTTTTTGGCAGTTAATGACTCTTCCCATGGCTAGCCCCATTCATAGGGCTGATAATAACAATTTATTATTTTTTTCTCCTCACCACCTGCCTTCTCATCTCCCTCAAGGAACAGATACCTAAGGTCTCCAGGATGGCAGTTAACCAGATGCCTCTCCAGCCACAACCCCCACTGAGTGTGAGCCCACCAACTCCCTACTCTCCCTTCCCTCACATTGTCCCATATTTGAGCCAGCAACCTTATATCCAAAGAGTATGGGATGTTTAGGTTAAGATTTCATCTCAGCCCCTGGCATCCTATCCAAAGAGTCTAGAATGTTTGGATGAAGAGTTTCATTCCAAGCCCCTTACCCTGGGAGTTGCCTCAGTCTAGACTCCACCTCTGAGAAAGTCCACAACATGATGATCACTCCCCAGAGATGCTCAAGACAATTCCCACAGGGTATTTAAGCTAGCCCCCAGAGAACAAACATGTGGTTTTCCTGTCTTCCTTCCCCCTTTCCTCTCTGGGGACCTGGAAGATCACCTGGGAGCGCTGGTATTCATTAAACCTGGGCTTTTTCTAATTCGATTTCACTTGGTCTGCTTTGGATTATTGCATAGGTGGAGAGGTTTATCAGGATACAAAAACTTTTCAGTCGGTCTCTGTGTCATGTTTTGGAGCTGGTTGGTGGCCAAAAAGAAAAAACCTGGCACAATCCCCTCTCACGATCTGTTCCCACCAATGTATCCCTCAACTTGTAAATCACTTCCCCTGTCTTGAATTCCATCCCTCCAAACATCTCTTAACAAAAAGTCATCACTCACACTCCTTACCTACCCTCTCCTAATGCCCTCCACACTAATAACCATCTGCCCCAATGTTCCCCAGGTCCTCTACACTCCTGTCCCAAACGCTCAAAGACCTCCTCCCTGTGTCCCTCTCATACACTTGTACTCTTGATCCAAGTCCCCCTTTGGGAACCAAAGACAAGTTCTCTCAACCTTTTCACAACAACCCCCCAAACCTCTTACAGACCGTACCTCTCACCACTCACCAAGAGCCTCCTCACTCGCCGATGTTCCTAAAATAGTTCAATTGCAAAACCCACCTAAGCACCCCAGGAAAGACAACTCTGATGTAACTTTATATAGCCAATCTAAATTTTCCTGGCTCCTCTCCAGGACTCTCATGCTCCAGGTAAGTTCTCTTGCCAATCAACACCTAAGTTTTCCTGCCTATTACCTATTCCTAAGGGTAGGATCTCTCTCCCTTTCTTTGGAATCTCTCCCCCTTTCCCAGGTCTTGGGACTCCTCTTCCCACCAGGACCATGATCCTAACAGTTTCAAATGTACATCCAAGATAGTTCTTTTGTTTTATACTCCTTAACTTCACCTCTGTCCCTAGTCTACCTGTCCTAACAGTTTTCATACCACTCCAACAACTCAGGATCTACCTTCTAGTCCAGCCTCACAGACTGCACTTCCTTAGACTCAGATGGTCCTGCAGAACCTGAACATCAACTGACACAGCCTGAACTTCCCAACTTGACCAGCAGCCTAGCTTCTCTGTGTCCCTTAACAACTATACCCTAATGTCAGCAGGAAGCAGCCAAAGAGAATGACACCCACTTACCCAACATCCAGTCAACCAATATAAATCAAATAGGCGGGAATGAAGGGACACTAGCCCACTCAACACGTGACTCTGTCAGGCCTTGCCCTTCTCCCCAGTTCCCTCTGCTTTGCTAAAGACCTTTAGTTTACATTTCTGAAGCTAGCCCCAAGGTCCACTCCTTTATTTGACCAGTCCCTCCTCCTAAGACTAACAACCAAGGTCCAGTTAGCAAGTATTGAAGTCTAGCAATCAAAAGTTCCATTTGGCTCACCTAATTGGCATGCCCAATTAAAATTAAACACCTCATCATAAATGGGGTTTTCCCTTGTACCTTTATGAACTGCCATTTTTCTATGGCCCATGTCTGACTCCTCTCTATCCAGAGGTCGTCCTTTCTCCCTTCTCCCTTGTCCTCTATCTCCCATCTTTGTCTCTTGTTCCCTGCCCTCTGTCCCTCTGGGCAAATCTCCTTTGTGCTGAGAACTTGACCTTGGGGGTTCTGAGTCATAATTTTCCCTCTAGGAGACTCAGAATGTACTAGAGACAGTCTTCAAACAGCTTGTATCATTCAGTAAGTTGACATGAAGCTTGATGTGGGATTCTCCTTTGCATGCTGTAAACATGTTTTATTGCCATTGGTTAATAAAGAAACTGCTTTCAGCCAATGGCTTAACAAAGTAAAGCCAGGTGGAAAATCCAAACAGAGATGTAGAGAGAGAGAAGGTGGAGTAGAGGAGATGCCATGTAGCCGTGAAAGGTCTCAGACTCTGGCCAAAATCTTACCAGTAAACCACGAGCCACGTGGTAAAATATAAAATTATAGAAAGGGGTTAATTTAAGATGTAAGGACTAGCTAGAAATACACTTAAGCTATTGGCCAAACAGTATTGTAATTAATATAGTTTCTGTGTGATTATTTCAGGTCTGGGCAGCCGCAGAAATGAACAAGCAGTCTCCTCCGCCTACAGAAGCTTCTTTTATGGTTACCACTAGGGTGATAGCAAGGGTCTAGAGTGTGAATATACACTGGAGGGGAAAACACAAAGAAGTGAGAGGTCAGCACTGTGACCCCAGGAGAGGACTTTTGATGGAAACTCTGCCAGCGATCTGATTGTAGACTTTGTGTCCAGAACTCTGACAATTTGTTTCTCTTGTTTAAGCTATATCTAGTCTCCAGTGCTTTTTACAGCAAGCCTTAACTAATACAGAGAGTGATCCATAGCTGCTCTTCAGTGGAAACAGGAAAGCCAGGAAAGGCTTTCATTTAAGTTGATTCTACCATAACCACAAATTATTACACATATTTTATGTACAGAGCCTGAAGGAACACAGGGGAAGGAAGGTATAACATTAATTAATGCATTTATTTTTGGTGTTTTGATACAGGGTCTCATGGTGTAGCCCAGACAGAGTTATACAACTTAAGATAGCCTGGAATTTGCAAAAATCCTTCTGTCTCAACCTCCCCACTGCCCGTATTATAAGCTGATGGAATTACATCATACCTAGCCATTTTTATGGAATTCTGAAGCACCAAGGCAAAAACAACTAAAGTCTAATGAATGAGAAGCCAAGAGATGACAACCCACAGCCACTCAAGGTGAAGACTTTACCCAAGAGAGCTGTTTTCCAATTATGTAAATTTGGTAGGGCTCAGTCTTCTGTAACCACACTTGAATGAATGTATTAGCTGTGCACAAGGCTCACAGGCAGCATCTGCTGAGGCAGACTGCAGAGGACAGTATGTCCACACTCTTCAGCCGTCAAGATGTTCACCCACTCTCCAGTCTTTCCAGAAACCACGCTCTGAGTTTCTTCAGTGACTCGCCACTTTAAAATTTTATAGAGAATGAAACAGAAGAGTCCACTGATCATAAGGGTCTCACATCTCCGCTGTCAGGGACAGTGCTCTCTCTTTTTATTTATTGGGACCAAATACTAAGGCACAAGTTATAACAGTTCTTGCTGAACTATTTCTATTGTAGCAAAAAGTATATAATGTAAAATTTACAACTCTATTATGAGGTTGACAAAACTGAACTGTTAAGGGTAGCTATACTATCATGAAACAGGTTTTGTGGCTTGTTTTTTAATCAGGGTGTCAGGTAGCCTGGCATAGATTATCTTGGATTAGTGTCATGTGCCAGCATGCCAAGAAGTTCCTTTGTTTTCTGCAGTGTTGGAAAGTGGATTCAGGCCCTTGTATGCACTAGGCAAGCACTCTGCCACTGATCCCCAGACAGATGTCTGTCTTGCAAAACTGAATCTACAGGCCTGTAAGCAGTACTTCCCCATTCTCTCCTTCTCCAAACCCTGATGCCCTTCACCTTCTGTCTCTGCGAATTCACAATCTCTAAATGCTTCCTTTGAGTTTTTGACATTGCATAAATGGCTTCGTTCACTTAGCATGGTGCTCTCAGTTCATCCATATTGGAGCATATGTCCAACGTTCTTCCCTTTGGAGCCAAGTCATTCCTAGACACGGTAATTTCATCCATTTATCCACTGATGAACAATATGGGCTTGTCCACATTCTGACTCCAGTGAGCACTACATCCTTGAACAGTGCTGTGCAAATAGCTCCTCTGTTTGTCTTTGCTCTTTTTGTGGGACTATAGATACGAGCACACAAATTGTTTCTCACAGTTCTGGAAGCTGGCAAGTTCAAGGTTAAGACACAGGCATTTAGTGTCTAGTCAGGACCTCCATGCTGCATCCTTATACACTGGAAGGGATGAAATGAAGAAGGATGAATGTTGGGTCCACACACGGCAGTAGGTAGAAGAGCAAAAAGATCTTGAATGTGGTTAGTTCCATTTATGAAACCCTAATCCATTCGTGAGGGTAGAATACTTGTGACTTAATCTCTTACCTAACAGTTTCATTCTTAATAGTGACACAATTTCCATCATGGACTCAATTGCAAACATGAATTTTGAGAGCTACATATAAAATCAGAACAGAGATCCTGTTTCCTATATTTAAGGACTCACCACCCTGTTTTCCATAGAGGTGGCACCGTTTTGCTTCTCCAACAATGACTTATAACATTTTCAGCTCCACATGCTCACCCACCCTCAAAAAAAAAAAGGCTTTCATTTTCTTAGTGGGGAAATTGCTTGCTTGAGAGTAGTCAACGAACAGATAGCAGGTGATACCTTGATGTGATTTTCATTCTCAAGTCCCATGTTTTGTTTGGCTGTGCCTGGAGATTTTTCTGTGGTAACCAAGTAAAGGAGGTGCAGAATTGGAGTTTTACTGTGCTGGTGAGGTGCCAGGAGAGGCTAAGGTGCCAAGGGTGTTGGTGACCTTCTGCCTCAGACTGTGAACTCCAGCGTTTCTTCACTATTTCCGCCTGTCCTACACAGGGGACATGGTTAGCTAGAGCAACTGAGGTTGGCCACTTCCCTTTTCCACTGAGAAAACTACAGTGGGCAGACACTGGCATTTCCCTTCTCTATGATAAACATGGGTATCTCCTGTCCCTGATCAGTTGGGTTAAAACCCCAGCCACTAGCGTTCTGGACTTCTCCCTTTTTCTGAGAGCAGACATCAATTAGGAAGAGCAGAGGACTCCGTCATATTTCTTTAAACACATAATTGTTTCTCTTCCCTATGATGTTCTTAAGGGTATTTTTTGGGTGGTGGTTGCTATGAAAACAAGAACAAGTTCCCAGAGGCCAGTCTCATAAATGGTGGTTGTCTTTCCATGAACTATCACTGCTGTTAGTAACTGCAAAGTTAACCGCACCAAGTCCACACACTCTGTCCTTCACAACTGAGGTCTGCTGGTTCTGTAAGAGGTGGTTTGTATGAGAATGTACCCTTAGGCTCATCTATTTGAATGTGGTTCTCAGTTGGTAGACTGTTTAGGAAGGATTAGGAGGTATGGCCTTGTTGGAGGACGTGTGTCCCTGGAGCTGGACTTTAAGGTTTCCAAAGTTCACACCAGGCCCATGATGGAAATGGATTCACTCTCTGAAGCTGTAAGCAAGCCCCCGTTAAATGCTTCCTTTCATATGATGCCTAGTCAAGACATCTCTCTTAGTTAGAGTTTTATTGCTGTGAAGAGACACCCTGACCAAAGCAACTCTTATAAAAGAAAGCATTTAATTGGGGCTTTGTTACACCTCAGGAAGCATGGCAGCCCACAGGCAGACATGGTGCTGGAGAGGTAGCTGAGAGTCTAACTCTAGATCTGCAGGCAGCAGTAAGTGACAGTGACTCACTGGCCAGGCTTGACCTTCTGAGACCTTAAAGCCCACACCCTACTGACACACCTCCCCCAACAAAGCCATGCCTTCTCCAACAAGACCACACCTCCTAATAGTGCCACTTCCTGTGGGCCTATAGGGGCCATTTTTGTTCAAATCACCACAGTGACTCTTGACAGCAATAGAGTAATAACTAAGGAACTATATATATGTATTAGCTCTATGGTTACTATTGCAATTATATAATAAAGCCTCTCTTAAGAGTTATTGAAAATTGCTATTTAAATTTAAAGTGTGTGTGAACACATGTGGAGATCAGAGAACAACTTGCAGGAGTTGATTTCCTCTTTTTACCATGTAGGTTCCAGCGTCCCTCTTCAACTCAGGCTTGATGACACGTGCCTTTATCCATCTTGTCAATTCCTATATAAAGCTGTAGAATTTTATTTCGGAACTGGTATTGGCTTAATTTCAATCACAAATACCCCATTATTCACCCAAAACTTTCTTATTAATGTTACCGAAAAGTTTCTGCACCCTGATAAGCCTCTCCGCCAGTGTGATAATCCAAATCAGACCAAATCAAACCCAATTAGAAAAAGCCCAGGTTTAATGGATAAAGTGCTCCTGGATGATTTCCCAGCCCCCAGAGAGGAGGTGGGAAGGGAAAACTGGAAAACCCCATGTCTGTTTTCTGGAGGGGCAGTTTAATACCCGTGGGAGTGGTCTTGTGCATCTCTGGGGCAGGGGTTATCATTTGGCTGGCTTTCTGAGTTGCGGCGGGGTTTGGAGAGAGCTGGTGTGTGGGGGGGGGTGAGGTGGGGTAGGGTGAAGTGGGGGCTTGGGGTGGAGCTTCTTCCCGAACATTCCAGACTCTTTGGGTATATGGATGCCAGGGGCTGGGGTGAAGTATCCACCTGAACAGTTGTGTTTGACATTTTTAAGTATGATATACACATTTGATGTGGGGGTGATTTCTTATTAATAAAGAAACTGCCTGAGCTCATTGATAGGCCAACCCTTATGTGGGTGGAGTAAACAGAACAGGATTCTGGGAGAAGGAAGCTGAGTGAGGAGTCGCCATGATGCCCACACTCCAGACAGAGGCAGGCTAGAATCTCCCCGGTAAGCACACCTTGGGGTGCTACACACCTTATAAGAAATGGGCTAGTCCAGGTGCAAGAGCTAGCCAATAAGAAACTGGAACTAATGGGCCAGACAGTGTTTAAAAGATTACAGTTTCCGCGTAATTATTTCGGGGCATAAGCTGGGCCATGTGGGTGGCCGGGTACAGGGTCACAGCCGCGCCGCTCCTATTTCAACAAATTGGCACCCAACGTGCTAATGAACTCCACGTAAAACCTGAGAGGGCTTAAAAAGGACAGAGAGAGAGTTTAACACAGTGTTTTTTGCTGTTTCTGGGTTGCGTGCCACAAAGAAATTGTCCTGACTCAGCAGCAGGAAAAAACTGGCTGTTTTAAAATGCCGGCTTTCTGGGCTGTGCCGCCATTATGATCTCTGTCTGGCTCCTGTGGGAGACAGAGCTTTTGAATGGAGCATTTGGACTAAAGCTCTACGGCTTGCTTGATGGCAATGTGGAATGCTGTATGCCTGGAATTGTGCGCAGCTCAGGGGCACCAAATGGCTCTGAGGCAGGAGTGGCTCAGCTCTGCCATGATGAACTGAGCTGGTCTCAAGCAGGAACTACCGTAATTACTGTGATAACAGCGCACTTAAGGTTTAGACTTTACAGGACACAAGCAGTACCATATTACCCCTATATGGTGCAACTTAAGTTTTTAAGAAGTGCTTAACATTTTAAGAAATGCTCCTGGATAGTAAAAAAATTACAGATTCACAATAAAACAGATTCAGACAGACCAATAAATGGATCACAGTGTTGGATGAATGTACGTAGGCTTGAGAGAGAGATAAATATATATATAGAGAGAATAAAGTTAATGCCTTTAAAAATAAAAAAGGTAAAGTCTTTAAAGAGACAGAATACAGGTAGTTAAGAGAGTAAAAGAAATAAATAAAAATAAGCCACGTAAAAATGGAAAATTCACAGAGAGTCTGGATTATGTACATTGTGTTTTCTTTAAAATTTTTGACTGTAAAGGAGCTAAATACAGAGAGACATTTCATTATATGGGCTACCAAGTGGAACCAGAATGGATATCATGAGGATATGACTTCAGAATTTGGGTCTAAGGATATGATACTTCGGAAAGGGTCTTCTTTTGTTTTCACAGAGGATGAGACCCTGTGGATTTCTTCTATTCCAATTTGGTATGATAGACCACGTCCTCCTGAAAGGTTGCTGTGAACACCCTCAAAAAATTACTTCACTCAACTGCCAACTGAGATGACCCTGGCACACAGGTTACACCATGAAAGACCTAATTAACGACGCCCCCATTCAGCAGGAAGCAGTTTGGAGAGAAAAACTACGCCCATGTTCCCAAATACTGTGTATAAATGTTCTTTTAAATTTAAAGGAGGATATGATATAGATATGAATAATTTGCATTGGTATGGATTTTAAAGTCAATTTTATTATATGTATATGTATTTCTGATCTTGATTAAGGTATTGTGATTATGTAGTTCATTTAAAAATGTAATGTATAATTAGGAAATATAGGTTGTTGATGAATAATCATAAATAATAGTCAAGCTTGTAGTCATGTTAGATTTTCTAGATATATAGAGATATATTTCAGTTAGATAGACATTCTTCATATCTCTCAAAGATTGCAGAATATGGCATTTAAATATTTTAATAACTTAGGGTTTTTCATGACAATGAGACATGTCTGCTCCTGGCAGCACCAATCTACTTCAAGAGGAAGATGGGCATCGAAGAGGATCCTTATGGAGTTTGATAGCCATTTGGGCAAGAAACTGCTCTTGCCTGGACTGATGCATAAACTGGACACAAAGAACCCGCAGAGAGAGGACTGCTGAACTTGCCTAAAGGTGAGATGATCTTTCAGGGTTCCTGATTCATAAAAGAGTCTACAAGACATTCTGCAGGACGCAGGACACAGCAGAAAGTGACTGAACTGTCTTTGGAATTTCCTGCTTCATGGAAATATCTGCTGGATACTATGGGCCTGGAGGCCAAAGATGGATGCCCCAACGGTACAGAGGAACTTTGGGTGACTGTCTAGGCAGCGAGATGTCTCTGTCATTTCTAGAGTTTTCTTATTTCTTGTTTAGTGTTATATCCTTCTGGAGTCTTTGATGGAGTTGAAGAATGGATAGATAGTTATAGTTTTCCTTAGTTATGATAAAAGATAAAGTAGATATAAATATTGTAACTGTAATTCTTACTTGATAACTGTTTTGTTATATGTAATTTTACTATGTTAAAGTTAAAGCCTTTCTTTTTTGTTTAAACAGAAAAAAGGGGAAATGATGTGGGGGTGATTTCTTATTAATAAAGAAACTGCCTGAGCTCATTGATAGGCCAACCCTTACATGGGTGGAGTAAACAGAACAGGATTCTGGGAGAAGGAAGCTGAGTGAGGAGTCGCCATGATGCCCACACTCCAGACAGAGGCAGGCTAGAATCTCCCCGGTAAGCACACCTTGGGGTGCTACACACCTTATAAGAAATGGGCTAGTCCAGGTGCAAGAGCTAGCCAATAAGAAACTGGAACTAATGGGCCAGGCAGTGATTAAAAGATTACAGTTTCCGCGTAATTATTTCAGGGCATAAGCTGGGCCATGCGGGCGGCTGGGTACAGGGTCACAGCCGCGCCGCTCCTATTTCAACACACATTGCCATACAAGTATAACTGTTTTCTGTATGTGCTTGTCACTTAAAATCTACGTACCAGTATTAAAGTAGCCTGTGCTGTCATGTGTGCTGGAAACATATGACAGCGTTTTTCTCCTTACTGTCCTTTCTCTTTGACCTGAAGACCACTGGGTTGTCTCGTGTGCAGCAGGTACAGTGCTAATAAACTCCTTCAACAAATGGACTCATACAGATGACGTCTTCAAAGCTGTGAAATATTAATTCCAACTGAAAAGATTGCAGTAAGCAAAATTATTCTGCAAAAATGAAGAAGAAACTGAGACTTCCCAAATATTCAAAAGGTAAAGGAGCTGGGCGGTGGTGGCGCACGCCTTTAATCCCAGCACTCGGGAGGCAGAGGCAGGCAGATCTCTGTGAGTTCTAGGCCAGCCTGGTCTACAAGAGCTAGTTCCAGGACAGGCACCAAAAGCTACGGAGAAACCCTGTCTCGAAAATCAAAAAAAAAAAAAAGTATCCCTTCCTTTCTCTGACTTGGCCATGATCCCTCTTTTTGTTTTGTTTGTTTTTGTATCTGTGTAAATTTTTCTGTGATTTTGACATTTGAAATATCACTCGCTTTCCATAGCCTTTTTTATAATTATGGAGACAGTTAAACCAAGCTCATGGGAGCTCACAAATTCTCTGCATGTGGAAGACAGTTGTGTAGTGTGGTCTATCTGAGGGGCCCCTGCAGTGGGACCAGAATCTATCCCTGGTGCATGAGCTAGCTTTTTGGACTTTATTCCCTATGGTGGGATGCCTTGTTCAGCCTTGAGGCAGGGTGGAGGAGCTTGGTCCTGCCGCAACTTGATGTGTTAGGCTTTGTTGACTCCCCATGGGAGGCCTTACCCTTTGGGAGGAGTGGATGGCAGGGTAGGCTGTGGGAGGAGGAGAAGGGGACAGGAGGAGGAGTGGGAAGGAGAATTGTGGTTGGAATGGAAAATTACATTTAAAAAAATATTAAATTATTTTGATTTAATTTTATGTGTGTGAGTGTTTTGTCTGTGTGTACATTTGTGTAGCATGTGAGCACTTGGTGGCCAGAGGAGCTAGAGGAGGGTATCAGGACCCTTGGGACTGGAGTTACAGTTTTGAGCTGCCTGGTGGATGCTGGGAATCAAACCTTTGACCTCTGGAAGAGCAGCCAGTGCTCTTAACCACTGAACCATCTCTCTATCCCTCCTTTTATCACTGTTTTTTTTTTTTTACAGCCTCTTTATTTCTTCACGTTCAAGGTAATGTTGGTCTTTCACTCTATTTTTCTGTACATTCTAACTTCCACTATGAAAATAAGAGAGTTCAATATCAAAGCAGGCTACCACTGGGATGCTTGTCTTTCTTAAACCTTGAGATTTTTAATAAGACTTTAACTACAGCCACTTTGAAACTCAGTATCAGGATCTGCAGAGATAGCTCAGCAAATAAAAAAGATACAGCAAGCCAGATATGGTCCCTGGAAGACTGTAACCCCAGCATCCAGAGGGGAGGAGACAGGGGGATCACTGAAGCATGTTGTTTTCCAGACTGTCTGGAAAAACAAAGAATATCAATGCAAGGTCCAGAGGAAGCCCTGCCTCAAAGGTACAAGGAGGAAAGAATATCCCACAGTCCCGTGTGGCCACTAGGCATGCACATGGCTGTGTACACACTCAAACACACGCATACGTATACCACACAAGCATACACTGTATTCACACACACGCATAAACACATACGTGGTTAAATAAAAATATATAAAGCCCAGGATCACTTACACCCATTCACCATTTGAATTCTTTAGCTGTTATCGCATCATGAATGGTTAGTATCACATTGTACTCTCTTGTGCACACAAATACATGTCTGCTTACCCTGCTTGTATTTTAGAGCAACAAGATCAATGTAATCCTGCAATCTGACATTTTGCAGTAAAACAATTGTTTGGGCAATTACGTGATCAGTTGACTTAAGTAGGCAGATGCTTTCCCCAGATGTGAACTCTCAGGAGGGTTTTATTTTTATCTGTACAATGATGGCTACATAACAAAACTCTCGTTGTATTTGTAACTGTGTGGTCATTGTCATGGCTCCTGTCACTCCATCACAGGAAAAGTGGGCTATCAGCTGCGTGAAACACACAGACCAATGGTGATGTGTTTGGTTGTTATTTATAGTTTCTTTACGCTTTGTGGCTTAGAGACTTTTGGAAGCACCTGCTAATCAAAACACCTCCCCCTCAAATCTCTTGCATTTAATGAGGTCATTGTAGAGACATCAGAACAGGCTTCAGAAATGTTAAATTTCAGTGTTGGACCTGAAGAGATGGCTCAGTAGTCAAGAGCACTGGCTGTCCTCCCAGAGGGCCGCGTTCAGTTCCCATCTTACAAAGCAGCTCACAACCACAGAACACCAACACATAAAATAATAGAGTAAGACAAAAAGAAAGAAAGAAAAAAAGAAACTTCAATATCATTCACTCTTTTTTCAAAGCTTAATTCTTCATCTAAATACAGAATCAGACTCCTTTTTACCCTGTTGGTCTAATATATCCCCATAGTCACTGACCACAGCGTTGTTTGCTTAGCCATTGCCCATGACCCACCTCAAATATTTGGAATGTTCTTCATACATTTAAGCCCTGAAGTGTATGATATCCCGGAAAGAGAGGGAGATTGTTGGTTAGAAAATGAATTATTATTGAACTTTTAAATAATCCTTATTTAAACAAAAGCATGAGGACCTGATGTATATGAAATTTACTATATTAAAGTTGAACACTGGTTGAAATCGACACCCTTGTCTACCAGAGATTATAGTAATCTGAGCGAAAGAAATAAATAGAATCACACAAGATGCACAGCTCTGGACAGTCTTGCACACTTGTTGAAATCTTAGGTTTAGATGGAGAATGAGACAGAACTCTGTGCCTGGTGTTGGGTGAAATGACTGTCAACAAAGAGTGACAGCTGAGGAGGTTCCACTGAGTCACGATGTGTGCTCTGAGACCCGCACCTGGGCTTCACCTCACTTTGTCATCATCAATGGCCTCGGGAAATGAATGTGCTCTCCACGCCCTGAAGCGTGCACCTGACTCCTGGAACACACAGCCTGCAGACTGCTGCCACGCTCATGTAACTGTGCGCACCTGCACAATTTCACTCCGACCATAGAAAGTGACTTTAAGGAAATCTTTGCTTTTCTTCTTCTTTTTCACTTGTGATATGAGACTGTCTGATTAGGTGTGGTCCTTGCTCTAAGGCTCTGGGTCTAGAAATCCATGGAGGAGTTAGCACATCGCATAGACCTGTGTCCTCCACTCCCTGTCCTCTGACAGATGAAGTCCTCTCACTCAGGACTGCTCTGAGTGGCTCACACTGCTCCTATCACTGCTCTTCCTACTGTGTCCGTCACGAGGTTTCCCCGTGTTCCCGTCTGCAGCTCCACAGCTCCTTTCACAGTGTGGATATTTCAGGAGAGTTTCAGAGCTTCAACCGGTGCCAAATATCATCATAGGCTTTCATGTATAACCCTCAGTCTCATGACACAGCACAGAATGGCATACATCTGAACCCTGCGAGTTCAGAAGCAAGGTAAATTTGAATTCAAGATGAATATTTCATCGGAGTTCTGAGGGGATAACTTATAACCGACAGAGGGACAGGAACGAAAAAAGACCGTCCCAGAAATGTGTTTAAAAACCAAACTCTTGTCCTGTATGCTGCAATTCTTTCTTTAAAAAAAAAAAAGTAAGCTCTGTGATCAAGACAGGCACCAAGGTCAGTAACTAAGGAGAAACCCTCAGCTACCAGTGTGGGTGGGTGTGGACACACACAGCAGACAGTTCGCAGTGGACTTCCTTTTTCACTTATTTCAACTCACAGACCTTGGAGTCTGTTCCTGTCCACAAGTTCACTGTCAAGTCCTTCCACCTACAATGGATGCATCAGTGGTCTACGCTGACTTAAACCTAGACAGGACCCAAGAGCCTAAGCAGACATCCCCTCCAACTCCTCCCCCAGGTAAGCAGCTTTTCTTCTCTGGCATTTGAATTATCTTCCAGAGTTAAATTTTCCTCTGAAATGTGTGGGTTTAAGTCACTGCTTTGAAGGAGAGAATCAGGTCTACATCTACGTTAGTGTTAAATACTGTGGCAGTCTGCCTGCAGAAAACCACAGTTCTGGGAAGGTCATGCATTCCATTTTTATCTGATTAGGCAGCAGGAAACCTGAGCATCACTTCCCCTACTCAGACTTTGTTGAAAATCCTGAAGAAAGAATATTTTACTTACATGAGCAAAGTTGTGTTTCAAGAGCTGTTGATGCAATCAATTGCCAGTTCCGAGTTCACCTACAGAATGTGGACACTGTGGCCCAGCTGTACTTCACAGCAACCTCAGAGTCCCTTCACAGTGCAGAGTGTAGATTTAATGGCTAATGTCTTTGTCTCCCAGAAAGGAGGGTAATCTTGGGGAAACGTCACAGTCAAATTCAAAGACTTGAATTAAATCAAAAGCTGCTGCTGCTGGGGTGTGTGTGTGTGTGTGTGTGTGTGTGTGTGTGTATAATTTTATTTAATATTTTTAAAAGCTGGCTGTTTCTATCTTGCAAAGTATAACAGTTTAAATGGATGTACCACACAAGGTACCAAAGCCAGTCACGAATTCACCCTTCAACACTGACTGAAAGTAGCACTCTTGTCTACCAGAGGATTTAGTGATACGAGGTAAAGAAAAGGGGAAGGTTGTTCAGATGACGCACACGACCTGAGGATGGCCGAGATGTAAGAGGTCAGGAGCTCAGGCAGAAAGTCTATAAAATGATGATGACACACTATTCCGTTCTGCTGGCTAACTGAACCCACCGACATCCGTCTTGAAGCAGTTACTTTCCAACCTGACGATTCTATGTGTTATGACTCGTGGACTTCCAACTCCAGAGCTTCTTGTTAGAATTGTGTACATTGCCAACGGTCTGAGTCAAGAAGAAAGTCTTCGAGTCAGCAAATAAGCTTCATTATAATGTTTACATAGGGTGAACAGAAAGTGGAGGGAATTGCTGTTTTGATAAGTGTAGGGGGAATTCATAGCAACAGTTGTTGTTGTTGTTGTTGTTGAGAAAAAGCAAGTCTTGGTTTTCCCCTCATGTCTAGCAAAACTGGAGAAAGAGTGTAAGAAAATGAATATAAAGATATGGAGGCTCTTCTCAAACTCTACTGTCTAAGATCCCAAGTCAAGAGGACTAGGAAAAATGTATCTAGAAAGAAAAAAAAAGGACTAGGGGAAAAAAATCATTAATTTAAACTTCAATAATCTGGGAATAAAACTGAGGAAAAACAAAACAAACAGTAGTAGAACAGACACAGAACATAGCGTTCGAATAGAAAATGTTGACGCAGAAGCATAATAACTGTGAAACCACTGGGACCCATTTAGCTATAGGGCTCACACCATGGTAAATTCGAAGCACGGTGATTAGATCTGCTAGCAAAGAGAACCGGAAAGGGGAACGTGAGTAGTAACCTATTTTGTTTGTGGTCAAATGGCCAAAGGTTTGTTTTGATGGTATTATGGTCATGTTAAAATGTAATTGTAATAAGTAAAATTGCCTCTGGAGTTTATTTATTCACTCAGAAATAACCAATTACTATGAGACAAACATTGCTCTAGACACTGGGGAAACAGCCATGAAGAAACAGGAAAACATCTTTCTCCCTGTAGATTTTATATTATTGTGAAAGTTTAAAACAGTGATATAAACTCCTGCATCAGATACAGTGTGATTTAAAACGACAGCGAGAAAGCATTTAAATGGAAATTAAGATTCTTATTATTAGAGATGGCATCCTGTCAAACAGAGTGATCAAGGCAGGCCTTTCTGAGAGATGACGCAGGCCTCAGGTCCTGGAAGTATCTGGAGACCAAGGCTGAGTATCTGAGAGAGGAGCCTTCTAGGCAGCTGCACCAGCAAATGCAGAGGGAGAACAGGACTGCGGATGTGGAAATCATGCATGCCCGGTGTTCTGTGGAGATCAAACCAGGAGGAATGGTGACCAGTGGAGGGATTTGGAGGGCATTCCATAGGTTCAGATGTTGATGAGAAAGCCATTGAAATGCCTGGATATGACTTGGCATTCTGTGGGTACCAAAGCAGGTACTGCCGCATAACCAGTGTTTACATAGCCTCTTCTGTAAACTAGAAGTAGTACTCCAGATACTATTGGGAGCCGGGGGAGCCCAACTCTGAGGACAGGAGCTCTTTAAATTTTGTCATGAATGGATAAAGATTTTTTTTAAAGTCACCTAAGTGCCTTTTTACCTATAATTAAAATAAAAACAAACAAAAAACTCACTTTTTGGAAAAAAGAAAGGAAGAAAGTAAGGAAGCAAGGAAGGAAGGAAGGAAGGAAGGAAGGAAGGAAGGAAGGAAGGAAGGAAGGAAGGAACCGATATTTATTGCCAATTACCACAGGCCAGATGCTATGCTCAGGAATTTAGAATAATTGTTGCCTACAGCCCTGCCTCCTGTCCAGGACACTCACGACCTGCACAGCAGCGGTGGTCAGCCACTGGCCATATCCTCAAGTCTAACACACTGCTTCCTTCCATGAGAGTTCCGACACCTCTCTCCATACAACCCTGCTCACTGTCCACAGAAGGTTGCTTCCAGACCTCTGCATGCATGCTGGTCTCTTACACAAAATGTAGTCCATATAAGTAACCTGCTTCCATATTGCTGCATGCTTCATATAATCTATAGATTACTGACGGCACCGAGGACGCTTTCAGAGCCAAGGGAATGGCTGCTGTGGTGTATTTGTTAGAGACTAAAGATGGAGAAAGGAAGTGTGCTTTCCACACAGAAGCAGCTTTCTGTGTGTGACTGTCTTCCGTCTGTAGCTAGTTGGGTCTACAGATACCAATCCAAACACGTGTTAGACTGTCTGTGTCTTTTCTGGAATGCCTTTGTTCTTCTCACCCTCTCCATCCCTTCCTTTTATTCTTTCTCTAGAGGAAAATATGCAAAGGAACTAACCCATCTAAGTGACTGTCCTGTCTCAATGCTGGTCTAGAGACTAGAGATAGTTGGTCCTTGTCTTCAGTCTGGGTTAAACTGTTCACTTGTCTGCGATAATGTAAAAAAATAAAATAAAATGTATCTAGAAGAGGTAGAATTTCATAAATAAACAATTCTGGAAAATACAATGAATAATAAAAGACAAGTATAGTAAATAACAGCACATCTGATTTTAAAAATTTAACATGAATTCAAAACATGTATTCATTTACATTAACTTTTATATTACAATGACATTAATATTTAGAAAGTTATAAAGCCAACAGGAAATATATGTAAATCATAAATCAAAAGGTACTTTGCAAAAATAAGGAAACCTTAGGCAGGTATGTGGTTCATAACTATGATACCAACCAGAACCTGGGAGGCGGAGGCAGAAGATCAGGAGTTCAAGGCCACTCTCAACCACATAGAGTTAGAGGTCAACCTGGATGACAGGAAACCCTAGAAAGTACAGCAAAAAAGCAACTAGGAAAGTTTTCTTAGAATTTATAAGAACATTATGAATGTAGATGCTAGAAAGCAAATAAGATCAATCTGGTATTTTAATTAAACTAGAGTGATAAAAGCTAGCTAATGGTTTGCCACAGTATTTTCATAAATAAACCAAAATGATTGTTACTATGTTTCATATGACACCCATGCTTTTAAAGTTGTCTAAAGTCAAAATAAACTGTCCAAATCATGATACTTTATGAACACATTTATAACTTGATGTATTTGAATTCCTGATATATATAAGATATTTATTGTGTAGTAACTGCTATGGTCACCAAGAAAATCGCAGATACAGGACCTGGTATTTCACCAAGGCAGTATTGTAGATGCATGTGTTATAGCAGAGAACACCCTTAATCAACCGTTTCAATCTGGTGCACTTTCCTAATTTGTAGTCAACAAGTTGATAAATATTAATCCAATGATTGAATAGAAAATTCCAGGAAGAAATAACTCTGTGTCTTGAGCTGGACATTGTTGTGAAGAGCAGAGTGAGCTCTCCCGCCCTCTTGGTCAAGGCATGAGTCACTCCTCACCACCTTTGTCACGGCTCTTCTTGGTTGTCAACTTATGTCTGGAGTGAACTAATCCAGAAATGAGGGCACGTTTGTAATCCAGATGTTAACACAGGAAGACATCTGGCCTTTAAGGCTGGATGACACACACCTTTAATTCAGACCTGGAGACTGGAAGGCACACCTTTGATCTGGGCCACACCTTCTGTTGGAAGCCCATAGAAGGACAATGGAAGAAGGAAGGGTGGGGGAAGGGTTGCTTCACCTGCTTGCCCTCACCCCCATCAGCACATTTATCTCTTTCTTTGAGATCCCAGCAGAGCAGCTGAGACGCCAGCCTTGTGGGACTCAGCAGCTACTAGAGTCGAGCTCTCCATTCATAGTTTGTTGGGCTGCAGCCTGAAAGTCCTCCCAGTGAATTTATATATATCTGAAGAGAGAGAGAGATTCATTCTGTAAATTCTGTGACCCTAGATAACGCTGACTAAAATAGCCTGCCAATCACCCAGGCTTGTGCTCAAATACTGCTCATTTTACTGAATAGTGGCTTTAAGTTGTGAACTCTCTGAACGCTGGCAATACTCCTGTGTCAAAGGGAAGCCACACTTGCTTCCTCTACATGAAAAGGTGAAAAGACTCCATTTAAGGAAAGGGAAAAAAAGAAATATAAAAACATATTTTGCTAGTACATAGCAAGCTGTGAAAGGCACAGCCACACTTATGCATGTACTCAGTTAAGATGCAAACCGCCATTGTGTTTGCATGTGCGAAGCAATATTCATAGAGATGGCTTCTAACCACAGCTCAGCTCTCCATTTAGAGTTGGAGAGCTCGATCTGTGCAGATAATGGGAGAATAATGTATTTAAAATCCTGTAAACAGCACGGCGGCCAAGGCCACTGGTGTCTGCTTAGAGTTCCAGACCAGCAAGGGCATCATATTGAAACTCTGTCCAGAACAAACAAACCACACAGGTGCCTAAGCTTTGTTCCAAGATGGAGAAGATCATTACAGACAACAGTGAAGCAGGCCCATGTTAAATAATAGAATTGCTATACACCACCAGTGCCATAGGTGGTACTTAGTACAAAACTGAGGTGTGTGTGTGTGTGTGTGTGTGTGTGTGTGTGTGTGTGTACCTCCTATAAACGAAGATACTCCTTCTTGGAGCAAATGCCATAGCAGAACACATACTTTATTTTTGTACAGCACTCAGAAATTTTTAGGACATCTTCTCCATCATCAAGTTTGACCTTCCTAACACCCATTTGACCCAACTGTGGAATTCGTAGTAAGGAGGCTAAGAAAGGCTCTTTCTGTATCCCACCCTCAACATGAATCCAATTGTCCATGTTGATCAAACTACCTCATTGATTGCAAATGCTCTCAACTAGATTAAAAGTATGTTTTCTTTTACTTCTCAGACAGCTGCCGGTGCCCACGCTGGCATCGGTTCGCTCTGAAACTTGGCTGTGTTGGGTTGATCCTTCTTGTCCTGACTGTGATTGGACTCGGTGTCTTAGGTAAGTGAGACAAAAGCTTTTACCTTAGAATTCTCTCTCTAGCCTGGCAGTGGTGACACAGGACTTTAATCCCAGCATTCTGGAGGCAGAGGTAGGAAGATCTTTGTGAGTTCATAGGCCAGCCTGGTCTACAGAGCGAGTGCCAGGACAGCTAAGGCTACACAGAGAAACCATGCCTTGAAAAACAAAACAAAACAAAATCTTCCTCTAGTTCCACTGTGAGTATTCTGAATTCTTCACCCGAGCTGGCCACCCTGAGCCTGGGGGAGGAACAATGACGGGCAGTTACAGGACAATATCCCCTTGCATTTCTCGTGTTTTGGAGAATCACTATGGGGATGACGCATGTGCACCTAGAACTCTAAAAAATGTCACAAGTGTGACAAGAAAACAATAACAATGAAAACCACAATGCCTAAATATGAGTTTATTAGGTGTCTGCCGAACTCCAGAAGACAGCCAGCAACCTTATGCTTGGTGCAGGTGTGAGCATCCTCACACCACAGGGGTGAAGTTCAGAGGTGGGAGAGGTGCATGAGCTTCACAATGCCCTTAGAAGCTAGCCGGGCAGCCAGAACAAGGGGCCCTGCTCCCTACAGCACTTAGATGTGGTGTAACCAACAGCAATGTGAACCCATTTGTTCTGTGCTCTTCTGGTTCTCTGTCACTCTGTCTCCAAAGTGGTCCCCTGTTAACATGTCGCTATCCCTGTCCATTCATGTTGATTACTTCGTTTCCTGAAGTGATAGATACAATATCCTTCTATTGTAGTAAAATGTACATTTCACTTTCTTCCTGTGTTTTCTATCTACCGTTATTACAAAAAATGCCAGTAGGAAAAGGCATTCAAGAGAACAAGATGAAAACAACAGGCAAAAAATGCACTGTGAACGTTTCAGAGAGCAGTACGAAGGCAACAGGTAATTTTGATATCCTGATTTGATCAATATCACATTACCTTTTTCAAGGCTCACATCATGGTGGGTCTTATGTTTGATAAAATGGAAGCATAAAGGCCAAGCGGTGGTGGTGCCCGCCTTTAATCCCAGCACTCGGGAGGCAGAAGCAAGGGGATCTCTGTGAGTTCGAGGCCAGCCTGGTCTAGAAGAGCTAGTTCCAGGACAGGAACCAAATGCTACAGAGAATCCCTGTCTCCAAAAAAAAAAAAAAAAAAAAAGGAAGCATAAAGCGGTGAAGAACTTGTCAAAAGTCATGTGACTGCTAAGTGATGCCTTTGGAAACTGAAGATATGTGATCTTAAAATCTAGCACCTTAGCCTCCTGATCATGTTGCCTCAGCCTGATAGCACAGTTCGTTACTACAGACGAACAGCAACTTAAAAAGTAAAATATGGAGCTTCAGAGACAGCTCAGTGGTTAAGAGTGTTTGTGTGCAAGCGTGGAGACTGTAATTACAGCCCCGGCCTCAATGTAATGAACACCCCAGGACAGTCACTGAGGTCTGCCTGCTTCCAGTTTTGGAGAAATCAGTATTAGTTTCACATTCAATAAGAGACTCTGCTTCTAAAGAATAGGTGGAGAGGGATAGAGGCGGAGACCTTACATCCTTCTCTGGCCTCTGCACATGCATAGGCACATGTACTTGTACACATGCAAGTAAACCACACACACACATGCGCACACACACACAGAGATTGAGAGAGAGAAACAATTTCTTTTCTTTTCTTTTTTTTTTTTTTTTGCTTTAGAGGAATGTTTTGGAGTCAGTGTTCGAATGCTGTGCAGAGACACCATGACCATGACAACTCTTAAAAACGAAAGCATTTACCTGGGGCTTGCTTACAGTTTCAGAGGTTGAGTCCATTGTCATCACAGTGAGAAGCATGGCAGCATTCAGGCAGACATGATGCTGGTGAAGTTGCTGACACTGCTATATCTGGATCTGCAGGCAGCAAGATGAGAAGGACTCTGGGCCTGGTTTGAGCTTTTGAAACCTCAAACCCCACCCCCATGACACACATCCTACAACAAGGCCACACCTTCTAAAGTAGTACCACTCCCTGATAACTAAGGACTCAAATATATCAGCATATGGGGACCATTCTTATTCAAACCACTACAATGAATACTTGGTTGTTTTAATCAAAATTTCATATAGTTAATTTTGTCTGAAGTTAATTAAAAGAAACAAAAGTAAAATAATTTCTATGTACGTCATTTATATTTCTTTGATGTGTCATAACTGTGATCTTGTCGCAGCACATGTTACTGTGTGTGTAAAAGTGTGTGTTAGCAAAGCAACTACTGTGTGTTACTGGCTGTGGTGCAGCAGGGACAGGGTAGAAATTTACCATGTCTGCTCCCCACTTCAGAGAGTCCAGTTCAGCTAAAGTGCCCTAACGACTGGCTGCCACACCGAGAGAAATGCATACAGTTTTCTCAAGAGAACGGTGTTTGGAAGGACGGTCTATCTAACTGCACTAGAAAAGCAGCCACTTTGCTGCTCATTCAAGACCAAGAAGAACTGGTAAGTTTTTCTATAAAATAGAGGTGTAAGCATGTCTCCTGATTTACCAGATCTTCCATGCAAGAGAAGTAGAGGCTTTACATTATGGAAGCTCATAGTCTGAGAGACTAATGGGACATGTGAGCCAATACCTGCATATGTAAGGTGAGTGTCCTAGGATCGTAATGCTGGGCACAGATTCCTGAAGGGAGGAAGAATGAACTATGCTGAGGACTCGGGACAGACACAGGTGACACTTGACCTAGGTGTCAGGAGACTGTGGAATACAAGTCACAGTACACAGGCTCAGGTTAAGTCCTCTCCTCTGCTTTGATTGTAGAGATTCGTAAAGGACTCGATAAAGGAAAGAGGACATTTATTTTGGATTGGACTAAATTATCCTTGCCAGACAAGCACTGGAGATGGATAAACGGCTCCACTTTAAGTTCTGATGTGTGAGTATTGGAGGAGCTCCCTCGAATGTTCATTTCAGGTCATCTCACTGTAGGGCTCTAACACTGATACCAAAGGTTACAGATGTTCAGAACAGTCTGAAAATATGATTTCAAAGGTTGGCTGAAAATTTCCATGTTTAAAAAGATATCAGCCTTTTATAAAGTCATGTGTATGCATATATGTATATATGCATGTAGTATGTATGAGATGGAGTTTTAAGGCCAGGAAGCAGACTAACTCCTTCGAAAAACGACTGCTTAGAACCTCAGCGCACATTGCTCTTTCTTTTATCTCCTATCCTTTTCTACACTTTGCATGGAATGTTTTAAGCAGCACATTAGCTATTTGCCCCTTGGTGTCTTGTTTTCTCATTGTGTGAGATTGTCTACACAATCACAAACGCAATGAAAAAGCTGATGCTTCATAGTTAAGTTGTTTATTTTAGCAGGATTCATGATTATTGGCATAACAATGAGCAACTTGTCCCTGATCCAGATGTGGTAGGAGCTGAGAGAATGGAGCCAATAAATGAGGTGGACTAAAGCCTCGTGCAGCAGCCGGCTTTGTACAGAGCAGCAGCCATCTGTACTCTGAGGGTTGAGACAGTTCACATGAGCAAAGTTCACAGGCTTTAGCTGTACACAATAACAAAGAAAAGCCAAGCATGACAAACATGCTCTTACAGAGACACACACAGAGGACAGCTTGAATATTATTGCTTACCAATAGTAAGTACTAATAAGTAATCTGAAATAAGCCCACTCCTTTCTGTTGTGCCTGGAGGAGCGAGAAAATGCATTCCAACAACATTTCCATGTTTGGAAGTAAATGAGTCACAAGTGTTCCCATAATCTCTCAGACTTCTCCTTACCTGAGTCCGTTCCTGGACCTTGTCCCAACAGCAACGTGTTTCTGTTTTTCATAAGCAAAAGCAAGCAGGATTCAATCAATTTTTTGTACAGAGCTTTCAATGATTTTTTTCAGAAGAAATGATGTTGAGAATCATATTTTAGTAACTGTGCTAGTGAGTTTTATTTTATACCAACTTGACACCAGCTAGAGTCATCTGAGAGGTGGATCTGAGAACATCCATTGAGAAAATGTTTCCATAAAATCAGGCTGGAGGCAACCCTGTAGGACATTTTCCTAATTAATAATGTAAGGCCCAGTTCATTGTGAGTGGTGTCACCCCCTGACCTGCAGGTCCTGGATTCTATAAGAAGCAGGCTGAGCAAGTCACAGTGAGCAAACCAGTAAGCAGCATCCCTCCATGGCCTCTGCATCAGCTCCTGCCTCCTGCCCTGTTCGTGCAATGCTTAAGTTCCTGCTCTGACTTAGCCTCAGTAACTATCAGTGAAATAAACCCCTTTCTTCTCGAGCTACTTTTGGTCATGCTTTTTCATCACAGTAATGGTAGCCTTAGCTAAGACACAAAACGAGTAAATTTGTGCACATTGCTCAAATCAAAACTTAAAATATTCCTTTTAATCATTTAGAATAAAAAGGTAGAATTAAACAACAAAGCATATGTAGGCTTATATACAATATAATGATAACATATTAAGTATAGAGATTGTTAAATAGAGAAAATTTACCTAGATAGTAAATGTTGACACTATACAGGACCACATTTTGAATTTTTTTTCAGTAAAAGAGATGTTAAAGTGAGGATTATTTAAAAACAAGTGTTGTTTCTAGAATATATTTATGAAAACAAAAATGAAATATTTTATTTCATAACATCTATCCTGATTTTTCCTAATGCTTTCTGAAGTTTCTTACTTAGAGTTATTATTGCGGTGGCCAAAAGAGAGTTGAGGAAAGGGTTTATTTCCTCACTGTTCATCACTGAAGGAGTAAGGACGGGCACCTAAATCAGGACAGGAACCTGGAAGCAGGAGCCAATGCAGGGGCCATGGTAGTATACTGCTTACTGACTTGCTCCTCATGGCTTTCTCAGCCTGCTTTTTATAGAACCCAGGACCACCAGCCCAGGGGTATCCCTACCCACAATGAGCTGGGCCCTCCCATGTCAATCACTAATTAAGACAATGTCCCACAGGCTTGTCTGCAGCCCTTTCTTATGGAGGCATCTTCTTATTGAGGTTTCCTCCTCTCAGATGGCTCAGTGGTGTCAAATTAGCATAAACCTGTGACACTGAAGATTATTTTCAACATAGTACCTATAAAGAAATAAAACTATTTGATGTTAACTTATACTTTTCATACAAAGCAAGGTTTGATTTGTGAGATGTTCCTTACTAATTTCATCCAAATATTCAGTGAATCTGGGTCATTTTCATGTACCGTTTCCTTCTATCTCTTCTACTAAAATTCTTCTTATTCCCAACAAACTCCTCAAGTTCCTCTCCTACTGTGTGTGTGTGTGTGTGTGTGTGTGTGTGTGAGAGAGAGAGAGAGAGAGAGAGAGAGAGAGAGAGAGAAGGAGAGAGAGAGAGTTATGTGATGCTATTTCTGTGGAGATGTAGATAAATGTCTACTGACCCCAGATAGGGAACCAGTAACAGATCAAAATAACAATACTACAAAAGTTCAACATGGCAGCCACTGAGTTAATTGAAATTACTTGTAAGAGTATGAATGAGGGGGTATTTACTGAACATAAACAACACAAAGGCAGCTGATCACTGAAAACCCTTCCCCCAAAACTTGTGATGACAAATAAAAGCTGGAACGTTCAAGCTCTCTGCACAGATTGTAGGCAGTTCGACTGGTGAGACAACTTCCTCTTCTCAGCAGTCCTTACTGTTCATATAACCTTTGGGTATAAAATGTGTCCTGCGTCTGATCAGTTTCAGGAGCTTGTTAAGACTTGTGAGTTGTTTATTTTCTGAGTTTTAAGGAGTTTCCCTTTAGAACTTTCTGAATCTGAATGAGTTTCCCTCCAAGATGAAATGTTTCATTTCAGAGGAAATTGCTATACAACAGTGTGTGTGTGTGTGTGTGTGTGTGTGTGTGTGTGTGTGCGTGAGCGCGCGCGCGCGCATGTGATCTATTTAGTTTAATTGTGCTTGCTTGCATGAATATGAACTGGGGGTTATTCCCTGGAGTATGGGCAGATGAATAACTACTATGTTGTTGATGAAAATGACATCTCCTCACCCAGCAACTATTAACTACCTGTATCCTCAGGGAAGTCTGGGGTCTGAGATCTCCCTTTCTACCTGTGATGGAAAGATTGCCGTCCAGTCCCAATCTTGTCCAGGTCTCGTGCAGGTAACCATAGCAGCAGTGGCTTCATGAGTACTTCAGCCACATCAAGTTCAGAAGACACGTTCATGGACATCATCTCCACCCTCCGGCTCTTACATTCTTTCTGCCCCTTTCCATGATGTTCCCTGTCCCACTTAGGGCTGAGCACTCAGTGACCACTTCCAGTTGTCAAATCACTTCTTACTGCAAAAAGAAGTTTATGTGATAAAAATTGAGAGCAGCAATAATCTGTAATAAAAACTTATGTATTTGGAAGGCAATTGAAACATATTTGTCTAGCAATGCAACAGCAGTGTGTTCCCATATGGGTTTGACCAGACTTGCAGTACAGTCATGAATTCCATCCTGTTGAGTGGGCCTCAGATCCAATCAGAACAGAGAGTGGTTGGTTACTTCCATAATAGTCTTGCCACTATGGCTTCAGTGGTTTAAGCAGGCTGTTATTGTAGTCTGTGGGATCCACAGCTAAGTTGAACATTGATGACTCGTCTTACCTAGAAGCTTGCATAACACTTGTGTGTATGTGTGTGTGTGCGCACACACACATGTGCATGTATGTGATGTAACATGCTTATTTTATTGTGATCACAGTGATAAAACTGTAAGACACATGAAGAGTATGGATTAAGCTCAGTCCATCTGTCATTTTTACCCTGAGTGTAAAATGATGCTTTGATTATATGGCAGCCATCAGGTAAGCCCAGAGCCTGCTGAGCTATAGCAGAAAGAGCATTGGTGAAGCCCTGCTTTTGTTTTAGCTTCGACCCTGATTTTCAGGTAAGGAAAAAGTAACCATTTTCCCTGAACTATTATTTGAGGAATTAATAAAATAACGTTAGAGGTTTCCCAAGGCCTGGTAGGTGAAGGCCTAGAAAGCCTCAAAGACATTTTGAACAGATCAGTCCTAAGGAAATCATCTTTAAAACTGAATAAAACCCCAAAGCATGGAAGAAATAAGACAAAGGAACCTTTACAGTGGAGAGAGTCTATGGTATGACTGGCATCCAGGCAGCTGGGTGAGAGCGATTTCTCTCTCAGACCCAAAGGGCTACATAAAGAAATGACCAAAGGAGAGACAGCATCTTGGAGGAAGTCCCGCCCACTGTCACACACCCCTTGTATTTACCATTAGTCAGTGCATTTAGAACTCATTTCGTCCTTACAGTCAACTCTAATTTCACCTGCGCTGTTTGAATTCTTGCTTTGTTTACACCTGCAGTGTATCATGGGAGTCATGGGAGCCATGTATGAGAACTAAATCAAATACTCCCAGGGAATAAAGGGACCACGACGGTCACACAGTCTTAGCCTCTTTCCTCTGTGGACGCTGAGAGTCTGTAGAGTCACTAGGCACCTGCTGTGTTTACCTGTTGTCACATTTTCATGTATATATGAGCTACTTCCCCAAACATTGGTTGGTTATAGCCTATATATTTAGGAGATGGAAGCTCAGCAAATTGAGGCAACTTTTTTCCTTGCATGAGATGTTAGCAGTAGAATAAGAATCAAGTGTGTTTCTAAACCTTCTCCTTTTTATATCATATGAATGTCATTAATATTATCATCATTTGCTGCATGAATTCTTCTCCAGTCGTAAGTAAAGTTGAAAAATATGCTGGAGAGTTGTTCACGCAAACCTGTTTCTTTAATGTCAGTTCATGTTGTTATTCTAGATTTACTATGAGTAAGAACTATGTATTCTACAGTCTTTAGAAGTCCAGAGGAAAACATGGCCAACTCAAGATAACTATGAGAAAATCCTAAACACTAATAGTTTCTGTTCTCTTCCTCCTCAGACTGAACATCGATGGTGACACTAAAAAAAACAGCTGTGTCGCCATCTCAAAGGACAAAGTGGTTTCTGAGGACTGTGATTCAGACAACAAGTGGATCTGCCAGAAGGAACCAAAACATCTCTGAAACCAGGTGTAACGACTCCTGCCTGCGAATCCCGTCTCGATTACTTTACCATACAGATCTCTGCCCTCACTCTGTCTACATTGCCGCCCCTCCCATTGTACAAAAAATTACTGTGATTCTTCCAGATGCCCTTTTCCGGTTTCTTTATTCTGTAAAGGGGACAAGATGCTGTTGCAGGAGGTCCTTCCACTCCTCCAGCCTATAGCCGTGGTCTCTCTCCCTTTAAAAAAGCGGCTACTTCCTTTTTCGCTCTCTTTGCTTCCTGCTCCGTTTCCGGCGACTAGACTCCTTCCTGATTGCGCAGAGGGCTGTTGTCTGGGACGGTTATCTGTAAGTTTTTTCCCCTTTAAATAAATACCACCCTATTCATCATAATTCCAAACTGGTGTGGCATTGTTTGTGACTTACGCCTTCACCTGGCGCCCAACATTTGGTTTTAGGACCTCTCCTTCCCTAGATCAACTGCTGGCAGCGAGTTTGGGTTGGCGAGCCCCTCCCTTCCTCAGCCGCAGCCTGTGCCTTGCGGCCTGTGCCTTGTGCATGGAGCTCTTGCTGCAGTTCTTTATATTTTCCTTTTAGACACCTCAGATTGACTTCAAGTCCCCATGAACCCTATCGTCTGCCTCCCCACGTGGATTTAAACTCCACAGGCCCGTGTAGTCTCTGCCTGTGTGGTTTGCTCTTTTCTGAGTCGTTTTTAAATCTCCCTTGCAAGCACAGCTCTTAAGTGGCACGAACCAGAGCACGCGGTTGCCGGTTGCCGAAAGCTGCAACCCCTCAGGGGTGACTCTGTCACGTGGAGGCATACATGGCTTCCGGGTTACTCTTTTCTACCCTTGGATTCTGGGTTTATGGTTCTGTGTACGGAATTGATTTAATTACATTTGCTTTGTTGAGCAACTTGCATTTCCCAGTTTTTAACAAATACTAGGTGGACACTGAAACAGGACCCCGTTTTCATCGCAACTTGGTAACAGCGCCACCTGCTGGATAATAGGCAATGTGGCAGTTTTCGTTTCCAACATGAATTTTACTGTTTTGATTACCAATACAATGGATTATATCATGTAAGGTTTATATGACTATGGGGATAACTTAATTTCAGTATTCTTTTGCATATTCTATCATTTAGGAAGAATATGGCACTCCTAAGAACCATACAATCTTTACTAGAAACTCATGCAGGTCAGGAGATTCAGGATTCAAAAGAGACAATAATAAAAAGACTTGAAATGATTGAAGAAATTATTGGAGCTGGTGAACAGAGTAATAAGGCACAAGGACAGGATACAAACCCAACACCAGCTATTAGAACTGGCTTACCCAGGGTTTTAGCAACATATCCTATACTTAATTCTGACAAAGCATCAACTTCTAAAGGTTCAAAGGGAGTCAGAGAAGCTAGATGGACGCCAATAGCAATGAATGATCTAAAAGAAATTAAGCAACCTATTGTTAATTTTGGCTTGCAAAATGCATTTGTAAAGGAAATGATAGGGACTTAGGCTTCTAATGCTAGAGCTACAATCCCCCGCATGATTTCCATGAGTTAGTGTCTACAGTTTTAGGTAATGGACCTTCCTTGGTGTTTAGAATTTATTTCAGAGAAGAATCCAAACATATGGAACAGCAAGGAAGAGCAAAAGGTGTTGAGGTTTCCCAAGATCAAATTCTTGGTGCAGGAGAATATGCTGATCCACAGGTCCAAGCTCTTTATGACGATGAAGTACTGTGTCTATGTCACCAAGCAGCTTTAAATGCTTGGAAAAGGAAACAAGATACAGCAAAAAGGGTTGAATCATATACCAGAATTAGGCAGGGACAGAGAGAACCCTTTATTGACATTTTGCAAAGATTAATTAAGGCTCTGGACACAGGGGTAACAGACCCAGAATCTAGACGAATACTTCTTGAATCTTTAGCTTTTGAGAATGCAAACATAGAATGCAAAAAGATAATTGGGCCTTTAAAGTCTAGATCAGCACCTATGGATGAATGGATTCAGCATACGATGAATGTTGAGACGTTTAGCTATAATGATGAATCTTGGGTAGGAGAAGCGATTTCCAAAGCTATGAGGAGGCATCAAACTACAAGGTGTTTTATTTGTGGTAAATTTGGACATCTGAAAAGGGATTGCAGGCACAGAATTTCTAGGAATAATATCTCCTCTGGGAATGACAAAAATAGGAGACCTCGGCCTTCAGGTATATGTAGGAGATGCTGTAAAGGCCGACATTGTTCCAACGAATGCAGGTCAACATCAGACAGACAAGGCAACCCGATACCATCAGGAAACTCCTTGAGGGGCCTCTCGCAGGCCCCCAAGCCAACAGTGGCCCAGTCATTCCCAGTCACAGTGGAGAATGTGCCTCACCAAGAAAATTAAAAGCTCCAATTTCTGCTGTAAAAAGTAATACTGGTTTAAATGATGAATTACGCGTAGAGGATTAGTCAAAAAAAATCCAGTAGGACAGAGTAAACGTATATTTTGGTAGACTTCTATTAATGATCAAAGTCCAAAGCTAAGAATCTGTATAAATGGCACTTTTATTGAAGGCTTATTAGATACAGGTGTGGATGTAAGTATCATTACTTCAGAATCTTGGCATCCGAATTGGCCTCTTCAAGAGGTAGATGTTCAGTTTCTGGGAATTGGAACCCTATCTCGTGTAAAACAAAGCAAAAGATGGGTTGAATGCATAGTGCCCAAAGGGCAAATAGGAAGACTAAGGCCATATATAGCCAATATTGCAATAAATTTATGGGGCCGTGACCTGTTACAGCAATGGAATACCCAGATTAACATTCCTGTAGTTCCAGGAACTCATAATTCTGGGAAGGATATGATGAGGTATTATGGAAAAAGGTCACCAGCCATTCAGACTGTACAAGAACATACAGCAAATACCAAACCTTTAGAGGTACCAACAGCCCTACCTTTAAAATGGCTAACTGAGAAGCCAATATGGATCAAAGAGTGGCCTCTAGCTGAAGATAAATTGCAGGCATTGGAACAGCTGGTGCAAGAGCAACTAGATGCTCACCATATTGAAGAATCAACCAGCCCTTGGAATTCTCCTGTGTTTGTTGTAAAAAAAGAAATCTGGTAAATGGAGAATGGTGACAGATTTAAGAGCTGTCAACAAGGTAATTCAACCTATGGGCCCACTACAATCTGGAATTCCTTTGCCTTCTCTGTTATCAAAAGGATGGCCTCTTATAGTTATTGATTTGAAAGATTGTTTTTTTCACTATACCGTTACAAGAAAAGGATAGAGAAAAATTTGCCTTCATAGTGCCTACTTATAATAATTCTCAGCCTAATAGGAGACATCAATGGACTGTCCTCCCACAGGGTATGCTCAATAGTCCCACATTGTGCCAATATTTTGTAAGTAAGCCATTGGAAATAATTCGTAAATAATTCCCCAAGTCCATAATTTATCATTACATGGATTGTTATCTGATTCAAATAAAGATACTTTAGAAAGGATATTTGAAGAAGTAAAGAAAGTCTTGCCTAGGTGGGGATTACAAATTGCCCCTGAAAAGATTCAAAGAGAAAATTCTATTAATTACCTAGGTTACAGAATAGGGTTAGAGAAAATCAAAACACAAAAGGCACAAATTAGGAGAGACCGGTTAAAGACTCTTAATGACTTCCAAAGATTGTTAGGAGACTGATGTGGGAGTGTCATATGTCAATCTGTTGATTTCATCGGTTAAGCAATAAAGAAACTGCTTGGCCCTGATAGGTTAAAACATATGTGGGAGGAGTAAACAGAACAGAATGCTGGGAGGCAGAGGAAGTGAGCTCAGAGACACAATAGCTCTGCTCTCTGAGGCACACGCAATGAAGCTCCGACCCAGGATGGACGTAGGCTAGAATCTCCCTGGAAAGCCACCTCATGGGCTACACAGATGATAAGAAATAAGCTAGTCCAGGTGCAAGAGTTAGCCGAGAAGAGGCTAGATATAATGGGCCAAGCAGTGTTTAAAAGAATACAATTTGTGTGTTGTTATTCCGGGGCATAAGCTAGCCAGGCGGCCACGGTGCCAGGGATGCAGCCCCGCCGCTCATATTACTACAGGAGACATTTCCAGTCTACGACCAGCTGTTGGGATAACACCTGATCTAATAGTTCATTTAAACAAAACCTTAGATGGTGATAAAGATTTGAATAGTCCAAGAAAACTGACAGCTGAAGCAGAAAAGTAACTGACAATGATTGAGGAAAAATTACAGGAGGCACATGTGGATAGGGTGAACCCAAATCTTAGCTGCATCCTAGTCATATTGCCTTCCAGAATTTCTCCTACAGGGATTCTAATGCAGAGGGAAGATATTATTTTAGAGTGGATATTTATACCTAATAAACGAAGTAAAAAATTAAAAACTTATGTGGAAAAAGTCTCTGAATTAATTATAAAAGGTAAGCTGAGACTTTGTCAACTAGCAGGTATAGACCCAGCAGAAATTATAGTGCCTTTTACTACTGAAGAAATAAAAAAGTTATGGGAAGACAATGAACCATGGCAAAAAGCTTGTGCTAATTTTTTGGGAGAAATTAATAGCAACTATCCCAAAAGTGGTAGACTTAACCTCATAAAAAGAACTTCTTGGATTCTTCCTAGAATTGTACGTGATGCTCTAATAACTGGAGCCCATACATTCTATACTGATGCAAATAAATCAGGGAAAGCAGGTTACAAGTCAGATGAATTGAGTAAGGTGGAACAAAGCCCTTATAATTCTGTCCAGAAGGCAGAATTATATGCCATTCTTATGGTGCTAAGGGATTTTAAAGAACCTCTTAATATAGTTACAGATTCACAATATGCAGGAAGAGTTATCTTGCCTATTGAAACCGCTGAATTTATACCAGATGACACAGAGTTGACTTCATTGTTTATCCAGGTACAAGACATAATCAGGAACAGGCTTTGTCCGATGTACATAACACTCATCTGGTCCCATACAGGTCTGCCTGGTCCTCTAGCACAAGGCAATGCTGAGATTGATCAATTATTGATTGGAAGTGTGTTGCAGGCCTCAGAATTTCATAAGTAGGATCATGTCAATAGTAAAGGCCTAAAGAAAGAATTTTCCATTACTTGGCAACAAGCTAAGGACATTATAAAGAGATGTCCTACTTGTTCTTTCTATAATCAAACACCGTTGCCTGCAGGGAGTAACCCAAAGGGTACTAAGAGAAATGAAATCTTGCAGATGGATGTGTTCCACTTTATGGAATTTGGTAAATTAAAATATGTACACCATACCATAGACACATATTCAGGTTTTCAATGGGCTACTGCCCTGAGCTCAGAAAAGGCTGATTCAGTAATCACACATTTATTGGAAGTTATGGCCATCATGGGTATACTTGCACAAATAAAGACAGATAATGGTCCAGCATATGTATCTAAAAAAAATGAAATGCTTTTCTGATTATTATAATATAAAACACATTACAGGTATACCAAATAATCCTACAGGTCAGGCAGTTATAGAAAGATCAAATCGTACTATAAAGGATATGCTGAACAAACAGAAAGGGACCGAAAATACCCCCAGAAATAGATTACATACTGCTTTATTAACCTTGAATTTTCTTAATGCTAATGAGAAAGGAACGGCAGCAGCAGAAAGACATTGGATAATGGAAAAGTCTACTGAACTAAATCAACCGATTTATTTTAAAGATGTGCTGACCTCTCAATGGAAGCCAGGAGATGTGCTACGTTGGGGAAGGGGTTTTACTCTTGTTTCCACAGGAGAGGAAAAATTGTGGATACCATCAAAATTAATAAAGTTTCGATTTGAAGAGGAGAAACCTCTTGGAAAGGAGAAATGACAACTCATCCACAATGATGATATTCATACAGGTGGTAAGAAAAACATATAGAATGGGGGCAGGGTTCTGTTCTTATCTCCACAGGAAAACACTCACCTTTGAAAAATTCAAGGGATCCTGGATGTTTGGATACTGACAGACGGAAAAATACCTGCCCAATAGGAAATATCAAAAACTGAATAGGTTGTGTAAGTAAAATATATTAAACCATATTTCTAAATTCATAAAGCTGGTTTTGAAGTTGAACTCTGGCTCAGTCCCTCTCCAATTCCAAGCCTGTTAGTAAGAGAAAAACCCAGCGTTTCTGGAGTTTTGTCTCATGAAAAGAGCCATGATATGGGACAGAAAGAAATATGAGTTTAGAAAACACCTTTGCTTTTCTTCATATCTATCATACTTTTCATTGAATATATCTATCATGCCTTTCATTGTATATATATATATATATATATATATATATATTAATGTTTAAGTTTTTCACAATGAACAATGAGTTTTTTCTGAAGTGACATTTGAAGCTTCCAGGAAGAAGATGGGGCCCCATAACAACTCCACCTGGTTGATATGACGTCATGATACTGATAGCGCTCCTACAAGACCTGCTTTGGGTACCAGCCTCACAAGACAGTTCCAACTTGGTTAGCTGAAATGTTGCACATCTTATACAACATTTTGGCCAGACCTGCACAAAATACTCAGAGACTATTTGCAATTTTAAAAGACATTGATCTTGAAATTTTACCATCATTTTATTTTCACAGGATCCCCCAGAAAGAACGTTGCCCCCATGACAGCTGGAAGTAATTCTAGAGGGATTATAGGCGGGGCCCCTACCCCTGGCCCCAGAACGCCAGTATGTGTCTTGTTACTGTTTTGTGAATCCTGTCAGGGCCCCTGCGTTCTAAGGCATCTTTGCACATTTCATTTCCTAGATCCAGCAACGGAAGACATTGTCTTAGGAAGTTTTTACTTTCACACGGGAGTGTTAGCTCATAAATTCAAAGGAGAGTATTCCTCCATCATGCGTCCATAATGCGCAACTGCAACTTTGAAAGTTTAGCACATGGGGAGAAATTTCACTTTTATCACCTGGTGGAAACTTGGCAGCCCCTGTGCTGAAATACAGTCATAAAACGATTGATGTTTCAATCCAGAACGCTTTGGAGGGATTTGTTCAGCAATAGATAGTGCTTTTTAATACAACAGATAATCAGAACAGTGGTGTGGGATAATGTTCTTGTACACTGTAAAAGTTTTCACTTGTATTGTTTTAATAAAATGTTGACTGGCCATTAGCCAGACAGGAAATATAGGCAAGGCAATCAGACTAAGATAATTCTAGGAAGAGGAAGGCAGAGAGACATAGTCACCAACCTGATTCAGAGGAAGTAAAATGAGAACGACTCCCTGAGACAATGTACCAAGCCACATGGATAAAAAAGGATTATGGGTTAATTTAAGTTATAAGAACTAGTTAGTAATAAACCTGAGGTAATAGACCAAACAGTTTGTAATCAATATAAGCCTCTGAGTGTGTCTTTGGGACTGAATGGCTGTGGGACCAGTAGGACAGAAGCGTCCATCTACAGAACAGCTTTATTTGCTTGCTCTTTTAGCCCTGAGTTCAGCTGTCTGGTTGCTTCAAAGATGCGTGAACATCACATTTATGTAATTTCTAGTTACATAAAAACAAATTTAGAGAACGTCTTGGTCTAAAGGAACTCATTTCTTAACCTCTTACCCACTCAAGCAGTTATAACACCTGCTGCTTCCAACAAGTACATCCTCAGTGAAATTTTGTTTCCCATTGTGGAGGCCCAAAAATGTCTACGTTTACATGGACCGAAGGTAGAGAGTTGGAACTTTCCTCTATTCCTTCAAGGTTATTGTGTTTCTACCTCAAACAAGGTCCCACCAAGATTCAACTCAGAGAGTTATGCTCTCTCAAGGTTATTGTCCACAGTGTGGCTAATATCCAGACCTTGTGCTTCAGGAATAGAGAAGTACATATGTTTCTGCCCCTAACAAAAGTCTAGGATCCAACTAAAATTCCAGTTTCTTTAAAGAGATAACATTGGATTCCACACAGGGAGTGGTTTGTCTACAGAATGTTTTGGTCTAGGGTGTGAGTGTGACTTGTTTTGTTCTAACAACATAATGTTTAACTATGGAAGTAGCTCCCAACCTTCTATTAGTGCTTGTTTGTCCTGGCCACCCAGCTAGCTTAGCCCCGAAATAATCACACAGAACCTGTATTAATTAAATCACTGCTTGGCCCATTAGCTATAGCTTTTTATTGGCTAACTCTTACATCAATTTAACCCATTTCTATTAATACGTATATTGCCATGTGGCAGTGGCTTACTGGGAAAGATTAGGCATGTCTGACTCTGGCAGGTCCATGGCATCTCTCTGATTTTGCCTTATTCCTCCTAGCATTCAGTCCAGTTTTTCCACCTACCTAAGTTCTGCCCTATCAACAGGCCAACACAGTTTCTTTATTCATTTACCAATAAGAGTAACACAGAGAAAGAAGGACCTCCCACACCATTTCCCCTTTCCTGCTTAAACAAAAAAAAAGCTTTAACTTTAATATAGTAAAATTACATTATCAAAACAGGTATCAAGCAAGAATTACAGATATAAATATTCTATCTACTTTTTGATCATAACCAAAGAAAACTAAATATCTATCTATTCTTCAACTACATCAAAGTCTCCAGAAGGATAAAATATTATCCAAGTAAACAGGAAGTGCATTGTAAGCACCTTCCAAAATGCAAGAATTGACAGAGACATCTCATTGTCTGGACAGTCACCCAAAGTTCTTCCCCACCATTGGGCCATCTGTCTTCAGCCTATGGACCCAGAGTATCCAGCAGACTTTTCCATGAAGCAGGAAATTTCAAACACAGTTTCACCTGTATTGGCAGTTTGTCAGTCACTTTCTTCTGTGTCCCGCAGACTCCCTCGTGAAGCAGGAACACTGAAGGATTGTCTCATCTTTATGTAAGTTCAACAGTCATTTGTCTGTGGGTCCTGCATGTCCAGTTATGCAGTCCAGGAAGAGCAGTTTCTTGCCCAAATGGCCGACAAACTCCATAAGGAGCCTCTTCGATGCCCACCTACCTCATGAAGAAGCTGGTGATGCCAGGAGCAGACATGTCTCACTGTCATGAAAGTCCTAAGTTATTAAAACATTTTAAATGCCATATTCTGTAGTCTTTGAAAGGTTAGAAGAATGCCTACGTGAAATACATCTCTGTAAATCTAGAAAATCTGGACTATTATAGGTGATTATCTATTAACCTATATTTCTTAATTATATATTACATTTTTAAATGGATTAGCACAATCACAATACCTTAATCAAGAGTAGAAATATACATATAACAAGATTAACCTTATATTTTTATCAATAAGCCAAGATCCATACCAATGCAAATTTCCATAGCATATCCTCCCAGATGTAAATAAGCACCTGCAAACATTATTTGGGAATATGGGCATAGTTTTGTCCAAACTGCTTCCTGCTGTTTGGGAGCACTGTTAATCAGGTCTTTCATGGTGTATCCTGTGTGCTAGGTTCATCTAAGTCAGCAGTTGGGTGGTGAGTGCATAGGCAGGACTGGGCATTCTTCAGCAGCAAGGGCCTCCCACCCACCATCCACACCTAGGAAGACCTGGAGATTCCAGAACCACATGAACCACTGTCCACCTCATTCCTACCCGCTAGCAGCAGAAGCACAGAGGACGCTGGGGCCCTGATGGCTGCACACCTGAGACATAAACAAAGTCAGAAGGAGGCCTGAACACTAGGAACAACACAGGGCTCCTCCCCAAAGGTCAGTCTTGACACAGTGGGGCCTTTGTCAGGGCACAATGGCTGCCATGACACCAAGACCTGGCCCCTGAGGCTACTACAGGGGTCTGGGAAGGGAGAAATCCCTAAGGACCGGTGAGGGACAGCTCAGCACAAGAAACTTCGGAGATGAAAGATGATGAGAACGCGCGTGTCCTGATGACTTGAGGGTATTCCTGAGCTACCGACGGTTGTTATTATCAAAGGAGAGGTGTAGGAGGAGGAGAGGGGCATAGGGAGAGGCTGTGGGGTCACCAGCCAGAGCTGGGGACCAGAGGGAGAAAATGCACCGGGCACAAAGAAGATAAAAAGAGGTCATCATGCCAAGTGAATAGGGCACACAGGAGAGGGCAAAGCTGTGTATCAAAGGCCATGCGGAGCTGACCGCGGGCTGAGTGAGGATCTCTGGCTGGATGTGCCCTGTGACCCCACACAGTGAGCCCTGGGCAAAAGGGCTTGTGAGCAGCGCTGTGGAGAGGGCGCCTGCACGTCTGCAGGAGCTGGAGAAGGCTGGGTGCCGATAGCCGAGCGCAATCAGGGTGAGAGGAGAGTGCGGAGAGGCTTGATGGGTGTTGGATTTTTAGTGGGTGTTGGTACTTTAGTGTATCTTGTACTGTGGCTATTTTCTTGGCGGAAAAAAATGTGTAGTCCAGGCTGGCCTCGAACTCCAGATCCACCTGCCTCTGCCTCCTTCACCGGCCTGCGCCACCAGAGCCGGCGAGAACTACGCTTCATAAAATGTTACTTGAGGAGCAATTGCAATGACGCCACTGGCCCCGCCCTCGCAGGAGGAGGGCAAAACCTTAGGTGTAGTTTTGAACCCAACCTTCCTCTAATCCAAACCTCAGTACTTTCCACGTCTTCCGCACACTCCCATGCTCGCCTCTGTCTCTAAGGAACCACAGCCTCACAACTCCTGGAGACAACGCCCGCTCGATACCCGTGCCGGCCTCCCCGGGAAACACTCCCGCACCGCCCGACAGCTCCTCAGCCTAAGCCGCAGCTCTGCAGTCAATCTCAACTCTCACCGCAGAAAAACACCTTCAACGTTCACCGAGCCTCGTCTCCCACTTACTGTCTTCACAGTGCTTTTCACCACACATCCAACGAGTCAGCGCAAAATACAATCTCATTAGTACTTTTATTCCTTTTCTTACAGAAATTTACAATCGTACGCTTTTAGCTCCTTAATTCATTCTGACTTCATTGCTGTATATGGTGAACAATAACACCCAAACCTGCGTGCTCATCAAGATCTCCCATCCTCATTGTCCCAAGAGACTGTCCCCCTCACTCCACGGTGTCAAGATCCTGTGACCACAGACGTGAATATTCAATAATACTCATTGTTCTGTAATCTTTTACTTTGGTTTATTTTGCTCTATGTAAGTATCATACATATTTTGTTTCTATAGGTTGCCTTGTTATATAGGTTGCTTTGTTTTTATAGGTTGTTTATATTTTCACATAAGCCTACCTAAGTCCTCCAACTTTGTGAGTTTTCCAAGTGTTTTGTATGTTTCAAATCTATGCAGTTCTAGTAGACAGTATTAGGTTTTGATAGGGATTGCTGTTAATCTGTAGATCGCTTAGTTAGTATGGCCGTGCCAATATTTTTTCATACAATCCATTAACCCAAGATATCATTTATTAGTGTGCTTTAACTTGAGTCCTCAGTGTTTCCTGACTTCCAGTATAGAAAACACATTATGTGGTATAATTTCCCTTGGGCACCAGGCCAGAGGGAGAGCAAGCAAAACCTTCAGTAGCCCTTAGACTCCCCTGGGTTATACCTGGACTGGACCCAGAATTTTCACACAGCCCCTAGGACTTGTATTGTGTCACAAAGACCTTTTGCTGCCCTGTGTGAATATTACGTGGGCTGGAGTCCATTAAACCTGGGCTTTTTTTAAGTTTTATTTGATTTGGTCTGATTTGGATTATTGTGTCGGCGGAGAGGTTTGTTGGGCCATAAAGACTTTTCATTTCCCATGGATACAAAACCTATGCAAAATTGGTTTAGAGGAAACCCGGAAAACCGGTATCTCATGAATTAGGTATTTGCACCTGGCATTGTATTGTCAGAAGTTTCTATCAGTTTGTTTTGAGATATGGAAATCGACCAGCTAAAATGTAAACACGGCGGGGAGGGAAGATGCTGAGAGGCAAGGGAAAGCGCTTCAGTTCTCTGAGACTGAGCCTCCTGAAGTAGCAGAGGCTACGTTCATTCTCATGTGTCTCTGAAGTCTTCATTTCTCAGACCTGCGCCAAAAATATTCGCGTCATTTTGTCGCCCAACTGGGGCTTGAACGACAGAGAAGCTGGGGGCTTTGAGAACTAGGAGGAATGCTCTCATGGTCAGAGGACCCCAGGACTGGCAGGGTATGTTCAGGTTGATTGGAGACCTATAGACTTAAAGGTCTGAATGGATTAAAAGAAGCAGGAGTAGCTTATGGAATGCATTCTCTTTGTGTAAGACAGGTTGTAAGCCACTGGGCTACTCAGAATAGAGTTATTCTGCAAGATTGGAAGGACCTCTTGGCAGCTATACTAGAAGCTAATCCTCAATTGGCTTACTTGATGGAGAGAGGAAGCAGTGGCTGTGGAACAGGGCAGTCAGACTAGAGGAGTAAAGAGTAAAGGATCAATTACCAGGAGAGGGACAGTATGCTAATCTCCAAAGACAAACGCAGTAGGATGCCCCTGAAGTGAGTGCAGTGTCACCTATGGCTTTAAGGGCACGGGATCAGATCAAAATCCGCACAAAGAGCAGGAGACATCTACACTGCCTTTGTACAAAGATTCACTTCAGCAGTGCATAGAACAGCAGCTGATCCAGATGTTAGAAAGGTTTTATCTGAATCTTTGACTATTGAGAACGCTACTACAGAATGCCAAAGGCCATAAGGCCCTTGAAATCTCATGGAGCTCCTTCAGAGGAGTGGGTTAAAGCCTACTGCTGATACTGGCTCTGCAGAATATGATGCTGATATGGTTGGGTAAGCTATAGCTAAAGGCCTTAAATCCTGAACACAAGATGTTTCAACTGTGGGAAGACAAAGACATTTAAGGAAAGCCTGTTACCGTTCTGTTACTAAAAAGAATACCTCTTCAGAGGATGATCCTATAGAAGCCTCATTCCCGGGAATTTGTAAGAGATGTGGGAAAGATAAACACTGGAGATGGAAGAGAGATGTGCATGGTAGTCCTTTACCTTCAGGAAACTGGGTGAGGGGCCTAGCTGGGGCCCATTAACAGACAAGAGCTCTCAGGTTCCCGTCAGCAATTGTGTGGCTCATCAACAGAGCTACCAGGGGAACACAGACTCAGCATTAGAGGTTTAATGTTTGCTGCTTCAGGGAGCGCTGCTTTAGAATTGGCAGTGGGCAGACATCTATCTTTGTCCCCACAGATCCCTTGTTATAAGATAGCCACTGGGGTGTATTGCCACATTAACTCCAGTGTCGTCTGTGTGACATGACATACGTCATTAGGCCGGTGGTGAGCTACGCGTCCTAAGGGACTAGGCTTCCTGGGGGTCAATAGCAGATGGCCTGGTATTGGCCACCCTTGAGGCATAGACGGGTTTCTCGATTAGCTGGCTATGCGGGATATGAGCTTTGCTCAATATCTTTTATAATAATGATATTCTATAAATCTACAAGACAAGGATTATCTCTTCAGGAACAGCTCTGGGATAGGGAAGCACAGTATGGGAATGTATAAGACTACAGTAGAACCCTTGCCATACACGGGGGTGTATGATGAGCAAGGGAATAGATGGGTTAATGTTGATGGACAAAGAGTGTTATATTAAACTTTGAACTTTATGGATAGGCTTGCTAGATCCCAACCCCCATTAGTGTCCTCTGCATAAGAAGGTACTAAAAAGTATAGTTCAACAGGTGCAGAGAACTGATTAAGTATATTTGGTCACTAGATGAAATAAAGGGTTAGGAAGAGGAAGGGCCATGATAGCCATAATGAGACAGAAACTTTCTATTCATAAGATGAAACCACTTGTCTGAGGTTTACATTCCCAAGGACAAGATTTCCTCTTCTAAGGATGATTTATGTCTAACATCTGTTCCTGATAATGTACTTTTCTTAAATATCGCTGATGTGACTATAAAAAGCTTTCATACTTTGCCAACCAATGATACATGAGCGTCTGATTTGTTCTTTGTTTGAATACTATATAATGAAAACATGAATTCAGTAAAATTACAGCAGATTCCAACGAATCTCTTGTGTGTTGTGTCTGTCTGTCATTCGCCAAACTAGTGCCTTCCTGTGTACCAGGATCCTGCTTCTCCCACGGTCTGAGTGGCTCCCCTGAGCCGGTCCGTGGCAGTGTATAGTCCCCTTCCCCCAAGGAACAGTAAGAATGATTTTTGGTAGAAGCGTCCAATATCTAAAGGATTTATTGTACACCCAGAAATTATAGATGAAGATTACCAGGGAGAAATTACAATTATGGCACATGTAGAAAGGAGTGTGCAGAATGAAGCTGGTGATAGAATCGCTCAGTTGCTGACACTCCCATAGCTAAAAGTCTGAGCAGCTCCAGTGACTAGAACAGGAGGCTTGGGAAGGACTGAAAAGGGCATTTTGGCAAATGGGCATTAATGATGAAAGGCCTAAATTGAAAGTAAAATTAAATGGGGTTAAGATTAAAGGATTATTGGATTCTGGTGGTGATGTATCTATAATTTCACAAGAATCCTAGGAACTAAACTGGCCTCTACAAGAAGTCTCCACTCAATTGTGGGTATTGGAGCCTTATCTCGAGTAAAACAGAATGTAAAATGGATGAAATGTATAGGGCCTAAAGGACAAGTAAAAATTTTGAAGCATTATGTGGCTGATATGGCCATAAATCTATGAAGAACAAATTTGTTACAACAATGGGGAGCTCAAATTAATATTCCTACAATTTCAGAATCAGGTTGTAATTTGATTTTTAAATTGTGATATATTTCTGAAGGGCATCAGGAAAAAGTGTAAAGGAAGGTCACAGGCTCTGCAAGTTATACAAAGGCAAACAGGACAGCAATCGGCTGTCCAGATTTATAGCAGGGGCCACTGCTGACAGCCCCACTGCTCTGCCTTTCAAAGGGCTAAGAAAGAGGCCTGTGTGGATAGAGCAGTGGCCCTTAACTAAAGAACAATTGCAGGCGTTTTAGGAACTTGTGAAAGAACAGTTAGAAACAGTTAGAAGCAAACACACTGAGGAAACTACTAGTCCTTAAAATTCCCTAGTATTTGTTTAAAAAAAAAAATCAGGCTGGAGAAATGGCTCAGAGGTTAAGAGTTTGGGCTGTTCTTCTAGAGGTCCTGAGGTCAGTTCCCAGCTTACAAACAATGAGATCTGCTGCCCTCATCTGACCTGCAGGCATGCATGCTGTGTACAAAGGGAAGGGAGTGGAGAAAAAAAAAAATTAAAAAAAAAAATACCAGTTCTTTAAAAAAAAATCTGAAAAATGTTAACTGATCTAAGAACTATTAATGAAATAATTCAACATTTGAGACCTTTACAGACTGGGATCCCTTTACCTTCTTTATTGCCCCAAACTGGCCTATTATAGTTGCGTTTTTACTATTCCTCTACAGGAACAGGATAGAAATAAATTTGCTTATACACCTCCCACTTATAATATTTCTCAGTCAGTAAGGAGATATCACTGGAATATCCTCCCACAGGGTATGGTAAATGGCTAAGCTTTGTGACAATAGTTTGTAAATCAACCACTAAAAGCAGTACATAAACATTTTCCTCAATTTATTATCTTTCATTATCTGGACACTATTCTACTGGATGTTTCTGATACAGATATCTTAAAAAGAATGTTTAATGCAGTAAACAAAAATTTACCTTATTGGAGATTACATATCTAAAAAATTTAAAAAAAGTACAAAGAGGAGATTCTCTAAACTATTTAGGCTATAAATTAAGTAAGCTAAAAATTCAACCACAGAAGGCACAAATTAGGAGAGATTGATTGCATATTCTTAATAATTTTCAAAGGTTATTAGGAGATGTCAACTAGTTGCTGCCTACAATTGGATTGTGTACTCAAAAATTAACTAATTTCTTTCAAATATTGCCAGGTGACTCAGAGTTAAACAATCCAAGACAGTTAATAGCCGAGGCTGACAAAAGAAATTGTCCCTAGTATAACAAAAATTACAAAACCCTATGTGGATAGATTAGACATCACAAAGAGGTTTATTTTAGCAATTTTACCTTCAAATCATTTCCATACTGGGCTTGTTATGCAGAGAGAGAATAATATTTTGGAATGGATTTTCTTAGCTCACAAACAGTAAAAAATCAAAGACCCATATAAAAAAGTTTCTAACTGATTATAGAAAGAAGATTAAGACTTTGTCAATTGTCAGGTATGGATCCAGCTAAGATTATGGTATATATCATATACCAATGCTGAAATTAGGCAAAATTGGGGGATTAATGATGATTGGCAAAGAGCTTGTAGTAATTTCTTAAAAAATATTAACAACAAGTATCCAAAGAGTAAGCAAATTCAGTTTATAAAAAGAACTAACTGGATTCTTCCCTGCATAGTGAGAAGGGCACCTATTTCTGGGGCTGTTACATTTTATACTGGTGCAAACAAATCAGAAATGTCTGTTTATAAAGCAGGGACCAGCAGTAAGGTTGTTCAAAGTCCACATGACTCAGACCAAAACTCAGAGCTGTATGCCATTCTGATGGTTTTACTAGATTTTAAGGAACCTCTCAACATAATTGCTGATTCTCAATATGCAAAAAGAGTTGTGTTGCTTATGGAGACTGTTAAACCTATTCCTAATGATTCAGAATTAGCTTTATTATTTGTGCAACTACAACAGACAATCTGAAAAAGAAATTGCCCACTTTATATTACTTATATTCGATCTTATACTGGATTGCCTGGATCATTAGCAAAAAAAAAAAAAAAGCAAAACTTGATCAATTGCCGGGCGGAGGTGGCACACGCCTTTAATCCCAACACTCGGGAGGCAGAGGCAGGCAGATCTCTGGGAGTTGAGGCCAGCCTGGTCTACAAGAGCTAGTTCCGGGACAGGCACCAAAGCTACAGAGAAACTCTGTCTCCAAAAAAAAAAAAAAAACCTTGATCAATTACTGTGGAGGCCCAAATATATGAGCCTATTTCTACCTTGACCAAAGGTCAGCGAGTTGGAACTTGACTCTATTCAGAGACTTGGAACTAATCTCTATTCTTTTAATGTTATTGTGTTTTTACCTCAAACAAATGTTTCATCTAGATATAGATCAGAGAGTTTTGCTCTCTCAAGATTATTGTCAACAGGTGTGGCTAACATCCAGCCCTTATATTTTAGGAATAGAGAAGTAGATATGTTTTACCTCAAACAAAAGTCCAGAGAGTCAACTTGGTCCCAGTTCCCTTAGAGAGATAACAATGGAGTCCACTCAGAGAGTGATTTTCCTAAAGAATGTTTTGGTCTTGGGTGAAAGCCTGATTTGCTTCATTCTAGCAACAAAATGTTTAACTATGGATGTAGCACCCAACCTTCAACTGGTCTGTCCATTTTCTTGTATCATGGTAATGCAGTGCTTTTTGTTTTTTTGTTTTTGTTTGGTTTGTTTTTGTTTTTTGTTTATTTGTTTTATCTTTCTCCTACTTTAGGGTTGGACATTTTCAGGAATTGGAGATTAAACGTGGACAATTTCAGTATTCACTGGAACTCGCTCCCATTATTAATAGGAAGTGTGTTGAAAATCTCTACATTTCATAAGATACATCATGGTAACAGGAGGGGATGAAAGAAAAAAAATTCTGTTACTTGGCAACGAGCTAAGGAAATTATAAAAAGCTGTCCTGTTTGTTCCTTTTATAATCAAATTCCTTTACCTGCCAAAACAAATCCTAAAGGTATGCAAAAATAAAATTAAAAGTTGTCAAATGGATGTATTTTATTTATTATATTTTGTAAAGTTATAATATGTTCATCATACCATTATGACTTATTCTGGGTTCTAGTGGGCATCTGCCTTAAACTGTAAAAGGGCAGATTCTGTAGTCTTAGAGACAATGGCTAGAATGGGCATGAGTGAGAGTCGGAAGAGTGCATGGGCAGGGGCTTGTGAGCAGCACGTGTAGCAGGCGCCTGTGCATCTGGAGGGGCTGTTGGGGGAACGCGGGTAAGCGAGTAGGATCCCGGTGTAAGGAGAACGATGATCGGCCTTGTGACTGTTGGGCGTTAGTTGTTAGTTAGCTGTTTGTGGGTGTTACAGACATAGATTAAAGAATTTTTGATGAAAATTGAAGAAAAAAAATGTGTAGTCCAGGCTGGCCTCGAACTCCAGATCCACCTGCCTCTGCCTCCTTCACTGGCCTGCGCCACCAGAGCCGGCAAGAACAGTCTTTGATAAATTGCTACTTGAGGAGGAATTGCAATGACGCCACTGGCCCCGCCCTCGGAGGAGGAGGGCAAAATCTTAGATGCAGTTCTAAGCCCACTTTCCAGCAATGCAAACCTCTGTACAGCGCAAGACTGGAGGTTGTAGGTGTATGACCCAGCCACGACAAGCTCAATAGTGATCTGAGTCTCAGTATTTTACCCTAAGGCAATACTTGGTTCCAAGAAAGACCAGAAACCGAAACCATTCAGAAACAAAGGAAATTCCTGCCAGCACACACGCATCCCTTTCCACCAGGACACCCCTAGACAAATGTCAGCCAATCAGGGGTCCTGAACTTTTAAAATCCCTCACCTCAACCTCTGCTATTATTTAAAAAACAAAACAAAACAAAAAAACCCACCCAGCTGTGCTCAGGTCTCTCAGATCACTAATCCATTGGACACACTAGAGTTTGAGTTTGCCAGCTTCTGTATGAATAAAGACTCTTTGCTTTTACATATGGGACTCGGTCTCCTTGTTAGTTTTGGGGGGATTCCGCAGATCTGGGTGTAACAATAGGCACATAAAAGAGGTAAAAAGCAAAGATATCTCTCTTAGAGAATATATAAAGCCATTCTCTGTTAGCAGGGAACAAACTCTTTAAAAGTTACATTTATTTATTTATTTATTTATTTATTTATTTATTTATTTATTTGTGTGTGTGTGTACATGCGTTTACCTGTATATATGTCATGGCACACATGTGGAGCTCAGGGGACAACTAACAGAAGTCTACTACATGGATTCTGGGGGTCAAACTCTGGGTCCTCTGGCTTGGCAGCAAGCACTCTGGTCACCGACCCAACTTGATGGACCTAGAAAATATTATGCATAAAAACTAAAAGATCTGTGTGTCTGTCTGTCTGTCTCTGGGAGATTAGAGTCCATAGTCGCAGGGCAGAGGTACCAGGAGGACATGGTAGCTGGAGCAAGAAGCTAAGATCTCACATCTTGAAACACAAATATGAAACAGAGCAAACAGGAAGTAGGGTGGGACTTAGGATAGCAAAGCCTGTCCCCAGTGACATACTTCCTCTAGCAGGGTCACATCTCCTAACCCTCCCCAAACATCACCACCACCTGGGACCCGGGTGTTCAAATGCTCAGGAGCACGCAGGACATTCTTATTTAAAACACTGCAGTCACCTGTGTACATCACTTACCATGAGCAATTCGAAGGGAAAACTAAAATAACTCCATTAACAATACCATGGAAGAGGCTAAAATTGGAACCAAATTGTAATGTGAATACTTTATATAGTGGAAGTCAGAAAACAGATTCAAATTAAAGCAAACACTAATAAATGACATCTTGGGTTAATGGGTTGGATGAATAGATATTGGGGATGACCATACTAACAAAATCATCTACAGATTCAAAGAAATCCCTGTCAAAACCTTAATAACGTCTACTAGCACTGCAGGTATTTGAAACACTCAAAACAGTTTTGGAAGCGCACAAAGCTGGAGGACTTAAGTAGGCTCATGTGAAAATAAATACATTAGCAACCTATAATAATAAGTATTGTACTGGCATAGAGCAAAATAAACCAAAGTAAAAGATTACAGAACAATGAGTATTATTGAATACTCACGTCTGTGGTCACAGGATCTTGACACCGTGGGAGTGAGGGGGACAGTCTCTTGGGCCAATGACGATGGGAGAACTGGATGAGCACACAGGTTTGGGTGTTATTGTTCACCATATACAGCAATGAAGTCAGAATTAAGGAGCTAAAAGCTTACGACTGTAAATTTCTGTAAGAAAAGGTAGGAAAGTATTAATGCGATTGTATTTTGCGCTGACTCGTTGGATGTGTGGTGAAAAGCACTATGAAGACAGTAAGTAGGTGACTGAGGCTCGGTGAACGTTGAAGGTGTTTTTCTGCGGTGAGAGTTGAGATTGACTGCAGAGCTGCGGCTTAGGCTGAGGAGCTGTCGGGCGGTGCGGGAGTGTTTCCGGGGAGGCCGGCAGGGGTGGATCTAGCAGGCTTCGTCTCCAGGAGTTGCGAGGCTGTGGTTCCTTAGAAACAGCGGCGGGCATGGGAGTGTGCGGAAGACGTGGGACGTATGGAGGTTTGGATTAGAGAAAGGTTGGGTTCAAAACTACACCTAAGGTTTTGCCCTCCTCCTGCGAGGGCGGGGCCAGTGGCGTCATTGCAATTGCTCCTCAAGTAGTACTTTATCAAGCTTAGTTCTCGCCGGCTCTGGTGGCGTAGGCCGGTGAAGGAGGCAGAGGCAGGTGGATCTGGAGTTCGAGGCCAGCCTGGACTACACATTTTTTTTTTTCCCCGCCAAGAAAATAGCCACAGTACAAGATACACTAAAGTACCAACACCCACTAAAAATCCAACACCCACCAAGCCTCTCCGCACTCTCCTCTCACCCTGATTGCGCTCGGCTACCGGCCCCAGCCTGCTCCAGCTCCTGCAGACGTGCAGGCGCCCTCTCCACAGCGCTGCACACAAGCCCTTTTGCCCAGGGCTCACTGTGTGGGGTCACAGGGCACATCCAGCCAGAGATCCTCACTCAGCCCGCGGTCTGCTCCGCAGGGCCTATGATACACAGCTTTGCCCTCTCCTGTGTGCCCTATTCACTTCGCATGATGACCTCTTTCTATCTTCTTCGTGCCCGGTGCATTTTCTCCCTCTGGTCCCCAGCTCTGGCTGGTGACCCCACAGCCTCTCCCTATGCCCCTCTTCTCCTCCTACACCTCTCCTCTGATAATAACAACCGTCGATAGCTCACGAATACCCCTCAAGTCATCAGGACACGCGCGTTCTCATCATCTTTCATCTCCGAAGTTTCTTGTGCTGAGCTGTCCCTCGATACTCACCGGCCCTTAGGGATTTCTCCCTTCCCAGACCCCTGTAGTAGCCTCAGGGGCCACATTCAGGGGGGCAGGACTTGGTGTCATGGCACCCACTGTGCCCTGACAAAGGCTCCATGTGTCAAGGCTGACCTTTGGGGAGGAGCCCTGTGCTGTCTCCTAGTGTTCAGGCAGCCATCAGGGCCCCAGCGTCCTCTGTGCTTCTGCTGCTAGCGGGTAGGGATGAGGTGGACAGTGATTCCTGTGTCTCTGGAATCTCCAGGTCTTCCTAGGTGTGGATGGCAAGTGGGAGGCCCTTGCTGCTGAAGAATGCCTATGTGCTCACCGCCCAACTGCTGACTGAGATGAACCTAGCACACAGGATACACCATGAAAGACCTGATTAACAGTGCTCCCTAACAGCAGGAAGCAGTTTGGACAAAACCACACCAATATTCCCAAATATTGTAGGTGCTTCTTTACATTTAGGTGTGGGGATATGCTATGGAGATTTGCACTGGTATGGATCTTGGTTTATTGATAAAAATATAATGTCAATCTTGTTATATGTATATTTCTACTCTTGATTAAGACATTGTGATTGTGCAATCCATTTAAAAAATGTAATGTACAATTAAGAAATATAGGTTAATAGGTAATTACCTATAATAGTGAAGATTTTTCTAGATGTACAGAGATGTATTTCAGATAGGTAGGCATTCTTCTAACGTTTCAAAGACTACAGAATATGGCATTTAAAATGTTTTAAAAACTTATGGCTTTCATGACAATGAGACATGTCTGTTCCTGGCATCACAAGCTATTTCAAGAGGAAGATGGGTATCGAAGAGGCTCCTTATGGAGTTTGCTGGCCATTTGGGCAAGATACTGCATAACTGGACATGCAGGACCCACAGTAAAATGACTCCTGAATTTGCCTAAAGGTGAGATGAGATGATCCTTCAGGGTTCCTGCTTCATGAGGGAGTCTGTGGGACATTTTGCAGGACACAGAAGAAAATGGCTGAGAAAATGCCAATATAGGCAGAATTGTCTTTGAAACTTCCTGCTTCATGGAAAAGTTTGCTGGATACTGAGGGTCCATAGGCTGAAGACGGAGGGGCCAATGGTGTGGAAGAACTTTGGGTGACTGTTCAGGCAGCACAATGTCTCTGTCAATTCTAGAGTTTTGGAAGTTGCTTACAATTCACCTCATATATACTTGGGTAATATTATATCCTTCTAGAGTCTTTGATAGAGTTGAAGAATAGATAGAGAGTGTTATAGTTTTCCTTGGTTATGATTAAAAGGTAGATAGAATATTTATATCTGTAACTATTGCTTGATACCTGTTTTGTTATACATAATTTTACTATGTTAAAGTTAAAACTTTCCTTATTGTTTAAACAGAAAAGGCGAAATGCTATGGGAGGTCTTTCTGTCTATGTGTTGCTCTTATTGGTTAATCAATAAAAAAAAACTGCCTTGGCTTGTTGCTAGGACTGAACTTAGGTAGGTGGAAAAACTGGACTGAACGCTGGGAGAAAGAAGGCAGAGTCAGAGAGACGCCATGGAGCCAACAGAGTTAGCCATACCTAATCTTTCCCGGTAAGCCACATGGCAATATACAGATGAATAGAATTGGGTGAAATTAATGTGAGAGTTAGCCAATAAGAAGCTAGAACTAATGGGCCAAACAGTGATTTAATTAATACAGTTTCTATGTGATTATTTTGGGGCTAAGCTAGCTGGGTGGCCAGGACAAACAAACAGACCATCCACCAATAGAAGGTTGTGAGGGGCTGGAGAGATGGCTCAGAGGTTAAGAGCACTGGCTGCTCTTCCAGAGGTCCCAGCAACCACATGGTGGCTCACAACCATCTATGATGAAATCTGCTGTGCAGGCATACATGCAGACAGAATGCTGTATACATAATAAATAAATCGTTTTGGGGCTGGAGAGATGGCTCAGAGGTTAAGAGCATTGCCTGCTCTACCAAAGGTCCTGAGTTCAATTCCCAGCAACCACATGGTGGCTCGCAACCATCTGTAATGGGATCTGGTGCCCTCTTCTGACCTGCAGGCATACACACAGAAAGAATATTGTATACACAATAAATAAATAAATAAATACATAGTTAAACATTCTGTTGTTAGAACAAAACAAGTCACACTCACACCCTAGACCAAAACATTCTGTAGACAAACTACTCCCTGTTTGGAATCCAATGTTATCTCTTTAAAGAAACTCGAATTTTAGTTGGATCCTAGGCTTTTGTTAGAGGCAGAAACATATGTACTTCTCTATTCCTGAAGCGCAAGGTCTGGATTTTAGCCACACTCTCGACAATAACCTTGAGAGAGTAGAACTCTCTGATCTGAATCAAGGAGGGACCTTTGTTTGAGGTAGAAACACAATAACCTTGATGAAACAGAGGTAAGTTTCAACTGTCTGACCTTTGGTGAAGGGAAAAATAGACATTTTGGGGCCTCCACTCTGGTAAACAAGATTTCACTGAGGACGTACTTGTGGGAAGCAGCAGGTGTTATAACTGCTTGAGTGGGTAAGAGGTTAAGAAATGAGCTTGTTTAGACCAAGATGTTCTCAAAATTTGTTTTTATGTAACTAGAAATATGCTGTGATGTTCATGCATCTTTGAAGCAACCAGACAGCTGAACTCAGGGCTGAAGGAGCAAGCAAATAGAGCTGTTCTGTAGATGGACGCTTCTGTCCCACGTGTACCTCAGCCATTCAGTCTCAAAGAAACACTCAGAGGCTTATATCGATTATAAACTGTTTGGTTTATTACCTCAGGTTTATTACTAACTAGCTCTTACAACTAAAATTAGCCCATAATCCTTGTTTATCCACGTGGCTTGGTACATTTTCTCAGGGAGTCGTTCTCATTTTACTTCCTCTGAATCGGGTTGGTGACTATGTCTCTCTGCCTTCCTCTTCCTAGAATTATCTTAGTCTGATTGCCTTGCCTATATTTCCTGTCTGGCTAATGGCCAGTCAGCCTTTTATTAAACCAATACAAGTGAAAATTTTTACAGTGTACAAGAGCATTATCCCACACCACTGTTCTGATTATCTGTTGTATTAAAAAGTACTATATATTGCTGAACAAATCCCTCCAAAGTGTTCTAGATTGAAACATCAATCGTTTTATGACTGTATTTTAGCACAGGGGCTGCAAAGTTTCCACCAGGTGATAAAAGTGAAATTTCTCCCCACGTGCTAAACTTTCAAAGTTGCAGTTGCGCATTATGGACGCAAGATGGCGAAAGATTCCCCTTTGAATTTATGAGCTAACACTCCTGCGTGAAAGTAAAAACTTCCTAAGACAAAGTCTTCCATTGCTGGGTCTAGGGAAAAAAATGTACAAAGATGCCTTAGAAGGCAGAGGCCCTGACAGGATTCACAAAACAGTAACAAGACACATACAGACGTATTGGAGCCAGGTTTAGTGGCCCCGCCTTTAATCCCAGCACTAGAACCTCAGAGGCAGGAGGATCTGAAGGCCATCTTTGAACTAATAACGACTAACTAATTAAATCCCCTTATCTCTTCCTTTTCCATCCTCCATTCTTGAAAATTAAAAGTAAACCATTTCACAGTTTTTCTTTTATTAGGATATAGGCACAGAATGAGATTGTGTGATGGTAAAGTGGATGTGTCTCGAATTTTTGAGGACTCCCTTGCTGTTGTGCAGAATGGCCACGACAGCTTTCATTCCCACCAGTGTAGGCACTTGATCTTTTCTCCGTATCCTCATGAGCACTCATCTCTGTTTTGTTTTATAATTGACAGGAGGCAGGCTTGGAACTGCATCCTCTGGATGTGACTTAGAGGTGCAGACAGTTTCTGTGGACAAACACTGACTCCGATCTGACAGGGCTCAGTGGCCGCCTGTGACATCTGAATTAGACCTGAGGTTTCACAAGCCTTCCTGGTGGAATTTCACCCCCATAGCTGGAGTTCAGAGATGATCTCAGTAGGATCCGATCCAATAGTAAATTAAGGCTGCAGCAGAAATGATGGAGACAGGAAATCTAACTATTTCAGGTCATGGGAAAACATTCCATCCAATGTGCCTTGAGGATCACTTGATTTCATATGTAATATCTGTGTGTGAGAGATGACTCATGAGCCATCAGAAAGGACTCAGCTGTCATGTACAGTGCCAAAAAGTTGTCGCCAATACCATGACAGGAGATAAGAATGTAAATGATAGGGGAGGACATTCGGGAGGGTGGTGGCTCCTTTGTCTAGGTGGCCGGCCTGCACCAAGCGGGGCCGGCCCTTTGTTCGCGGGACGCCCAGGCAGCGGGGAGATCGGATCCGGGTGCCAGGAGGGCCATCGCTGGGGTGAGTGAGTTTCTGGCCGTGGCGGCAGCCCGGGACAGGGAGCTCAGACGTTCCCCCACCCCTCCTGCACTTCCTGGTCAGTCTGCGGGGGCTGTACTCCTTGATACCTCTTCTCCATTCCTGTCCCACCCACCTTGCACCCAAGGCCCTCCCCCACTACCTCTGACCCCCCTCCCCTCTTTGAACCACACAACAGCTCCCAGCTCAGCCTGTTTGGGCGCTGGGACAGGGTCCGAATTGGGAGGGCATTCGGGAAGGTGGTGGCTCCTTTGTCTAGGTGGCCGGCCTGCACCAAGCGGGGCCGGCCCTTTGTTCGCGGGATGCCCAGGCAGCGGGGAGATCGGATCCGGTACCAGGAGGGCCATCGCTGGGGACGGTCCCTGCTTCTACACTGAAGAGATACACCCAGAGACTCAGGCACAACAAAGACAGGACCAAGACACCAGGCCTCTCTTGGCTTCATTTGAAAGAGGAGATGGGAAGGCGCCAATGCAAGAATTCCTCCAACAACCTGAAAGGCAACATGACATCACCAGAACCCAGGGATCCCGAAATAAGAAGAATTGTACACCCTACTCCAGAAGAAGTAGAAGAAATCGACTCAAAAGTGAATTATTTGAAAATAATAGAAGACCTTAAACAGGAGGTGAAAAACTGCCATAAACCATTAGAGATTACAAACAAAAAGGTAGAGGAAATGAATAAATCGCTCAAAGATACCCAAGAAAACCAAGAGAAACAAGAAAATGCAATCAAACAGGTAAGGGAAATGGTTCAAGACCTGAAGAATGAAATGGAAGTAATGAAGAAAACTCAAACCGAGGGAAGGTTGGAGATCGAAAATCTGGGTAAACGAACAGGAACTACAGAGACAAGTACTACCAACAGATTACAAGAGTTAGAAGAAAGAATGTCAGACACTGAAGATACCATAGAGAAAATTAACACACTGATCAAAGAAAACAGCAAAACTAACAAATTCTCATCACAAAATATTCAGGAAATATGGGACACAATAAAAAGACCAAACCTAAGAATAATTGGTATAGAAGAAGGAGAGGAAGTACAGCTCAATGGTTCAGAAAATATATTTAATAAAATTATAGAAGAAAACTTTCCCAACCTAAAGAAAGATATTCTTTTGAAGGTTCAAGAAGCATACAGAACACCAAATAGACTGGACCAAAAAAAAAACATCTCCTCGCCATATAATAATCAGAACACAAAACATACAGAATAAAGAAAGAATATTAAGAGCTGCAAAGGAAAAAGGTCAAGTTACTTATAAAGGTAAACCTATCAGACTTACACCTGACTACTCTATGGAAACCATGAAAGCCAGAAGGTCCTGGATAGATGTACTGCAGAAGCTAAGAGAACATGGATGCAAGCCCAGACTACTATACCCAGCCAAGCTTTCATTCACTATAAATGGAGAAAACAAAATTTTCCAGGATAAAAACAAATTTAAACAATTCGTAGCCACAAATCCAGCCTTACAGAAAGTAATAGAAGGAAAATCACAAACCAAGGAGACCAACAATGACCACAACAACTCAAACATCTAGACACCCTTCACCAGCACAACTAAAAGAAGGCAAACACACAAACTCTATGACTAAAAAAGTGACCGGAGTTAGCAACCACTGGTCATTAATATCCCTTAATGTCAATGGACTCAACTCACCTATAAAAAGGCACAGGCTAAGAGATTGGATACGCAAACAGGATCCAACATTCTGCTGTTTACAAGAAACACACCTCAACCACAAAGACAGGCACCTACTTAGAGTAAAGGGATGGGAAAAGGTTTATCAAGCAAATGGGCCTAAGAAACAAGCAGGTGTGGCCATACTAATTTCTAACAAAGTTGACTTCAAACTTAAATCAATCAGAAGAGATGGAGAGGGATATTTTATACTCATAACAGGAACAATTGATCAGGATGAGGTCTCAATCCTGAATATCTATGCCCCTAATATAAAAGCACCCACATATGTAAAAGAAACACTACTAAAACTCAAGGCTGCCATCGAACCGCACACACTAATAGTAGGAGATCTCAACACTCCTCTTTCACCAATGGACAGGTCAATCAGACAGAAACCTAACAGAGAAATAAGAGAATTAATGGAGGTATTGAATCAAATGGACTTAACAGACATCTATAGAACATTCCACCCAAATAGGAAAGAATATACCTTCTTCTCTGCAGCTCATGGAACCTTTTCGAAAATTGACCACATCCTCGGTAACAAAGCAAACTTCCACAGTTACAAAAAAATATCCATAACCACATGTGTCTTATCAGATCACCATGGACTAAAGTTAGAATTCAACACTAATGCTACCCCTAGAAAGCCTACAAACTCATGGAAACTGAATAGTCAACTATTGACCCACACCTGGATCAAGGAAGAAATAAAGAAAGAAATTAAAGTCTTCCTTGAATTCAATGAAAATAAAGAATCAACATACTCAAACTTATGGGACACTTTGAAAGCAGTCCTAAGGGGAAAGTTCATAGCCCTTAGTGCCCACTTAAAGAAAACAGAGAAAGCATACATTGGAGACTTAACAGCCCATCTGAAAGCTCTAGAAAAAAAAGAAGCAGACTCACCTAGGAGGAGTAGAAGACTGGAAATAGTCAAACTGAGGGCTGAAATCAACAAAATAGAAACACAGAAAACAATCCAAAGAATCAATGAAACAAAAAGCTGGTTCCTGGAAAAAATCAACAAAATTGATAAACCCCTATCCAAACTAATCAAACGGCAGAGAGAGAATTTGCAAATTAATAAGATCAGAAATGAAAAGGGGGACATAACCACAGACATAGAGGAAATTCAGAGAATCATTAGATCTTACTACAAAAGCCTGTATGCCACAAAACTGGATAATGTAAAAGAAATGGACACGTTTTTAGATAAATACCATATACCAAAGTTAAATCAGGACCAGGTGAACAATCTAAATAGACCTGTCAGTCGCGAAGAATTAGAAGCTGTTATCAAAAAACCTCCCCACCAAAAAAAGCCCAGGACCAGACGGCTTCAATGCAGAATTCTACCAGAATTTCCAAGAAGACCTAATACCTATACTCCTTAAGGTATTTCACAATATAGAAACAGAAGAGTCATTGCCAAATTCCTTTTATGAAGCTACCGTCACTCTGATACCAAAACCACACAAAGACTCAACCAAGAAAGAGAATTACAGGCCAATCTCACTCATGAACATTGACGCAAAAATCCTCAACAAAATACTGGCAAACCGTATCCAAGAACACATTAGAAAAATTATCCATTATGATCAAGTAGGCTTCATCCCAGAGATGCAAGGCTGGTTCAACATTCGAAAATCTATCAATGTAATCCATCATATAAATAATCTGAAAGAAAAAAACCATATGATCATTTCATTAGATGCTGAAAAAGCCTTTGACAAAATTCAACATCCCTTTATGATAAAAGTCTTGGAGAGATTAGGGATACAAGGGTCATACCTAAATATAATAAAAGCTATTTACAGCAAACCGACAGCTATCATCAAACTAAACAGAGAGAAACTCAAAGCCATCCCACTTAAATCAGGAACACGACAAGGCTGTCCACTCTCTCCATACCTCTTCAATATAGTGCTTGAAGTTTTAGCAATAGCAATAAGACAACATAAGGGGATCAAGGGGATTCGAATTGGAAAGGAAGAAGTTAAACTTTCGTTATTTGCAGATGATATGATAGTGTACATAAGCGACCCCAAAAACTCCACCAAAGAACTCCTACAGCTGATAAACACCTTTAGTAATGTGGCCGGATACAAGATCAACTCCAAAAAATCAGTCGCCCTCCTATACACAAAGGATATGGAAGCAGAGAGGGAAATCAGAGAAGCATCACCTTTCACGATAGCCACAAACAGCATAAAATATCTCGGGGTAACTCTAACCAAAGAAGTGAAGGATCTATTTGACAAGAACTTTAAAGCATTGAAGAAAGAAATTGAAGAGGATACCAGAAAATGGAAGGATCTCCCTTGCTCGTGGATTGGTAGGATCAACATAGTAAAAATGGCAATCCTACCAAAGGCAATTTATAGATTCAATGCAATCCCCATCAAGATCCCATTAAAATTCTTCACTGATCTTGAAAGGACAATAATCAACTTTATATGGAATAACAAAAAACCCCGGATAGCCAAAACAATCTTATACAATAAAGGTACTTCTGGAGGCATTACCATCCCTGACTTTAAACTCTATTACAGAGCTACAGTAATGAAAACAGTGTGGTATTGGCATAAAAATAGAGAAGTTGACCAATGGAATCGTGTAGAAGACCCGGATCTTAACCCACAAACCTATGAACACCTCATTTTCGATAAAGGTGCTAAAAATATACAATGGAAGAAAGAAAGCATCTTCAACAAATGGTGCTGGCACAACTGGATGTCAACCTGTAGAAGAATGAAAATAGACCCATACCTATCACCATGCACAAAACTCAAGTCCAAATGGATCAAAGACCTCAATATCAATCTGAACACACTGAACCTGATAGAAGAGAAAGTGGGAAGTACACTACAACAGATGGGCACAGGCGATCGCTTCCTAGGTATAACCCCAGCAGCACAGTCAGTAAGGGCATCATTGAATAAATGGGACCTACTGAAACTGAGAAGCTTCTGTAAAGCAAAAGACACTGTCACTAAGACAAAAAGGCAACCCACTGACTGGGAGAAGATCTTCACCAACCCCGCAACAGACAAAGGTCTGATCTCCAAAATATTAAGAACTCAAGAAACTAGATTTTAAAATGCTAATTAACCCAATTAAAAAATGGGGCACTGATCTGAAGAGAGAATTCTCAACAAAGAAGTTCAAATGGCCAAAAGGCACTTAAGGTCATGCTCAGCCTCCTTAGCGATCAGGGAAATGCAAATCAAAACAACATTGAGATATCATCTTACACCTGTCAGAATGGCTAAAATCAATAACACCAATGATAGCCTTTGCTGGAGAGGCTGTGGAGAAAGGGGTACCCTCATCCATTGCTGGTGGGAATGCAAACTTGTGCAACCACTTTGGAAAGCAGTGTGGCGGTTTCTCAGGAAAATTGGGATCAACCTACCCATGGACCCAGCAATGCCACTCTTGGGAATATACCCACGAGGTGCCCGATCATATGACAAGGACATTTGTTCAACTATGTTCATAGCAGCATTATGTGTAATAGCCAGAACCTGGAAACAACCTAGATGCCCTTCAATGGAAGAATGGATGAAGAAAGTGTGGAATATATACACATTAGAATACTATTCAGCGGTAAAAAACAATGACTTTGCGAAATTTGCATGCAAATGGATGGAAATAGAAAACACTATCCTGAGTGAGGTAACCCAGACCCAAAAGGATGAACATGGGATGTACTCACTCATATTTGGTTTCTAGAAATAAATGAAGGTCAGTGAGTCTATAATTTGATATCCTAAAGAATCTAAATAGGAAGGTGAACCCAAAGAAAAACATATAGCTATCCTCCTGGTTATGGGAAGTAGACTAGATTGCCGAGCAAAAAACGGGGATCTTGGGGGTGTGGTGGGAGGGGGGTAAGGGGAGAAGGGGAGAGAAATGTGAGAAGGGGAGGGTGGGGGGAACTTGGGGAAACGGGATGATTGGGATAAAGGAAGGTTGGTTAGGGGAGCAGAGAAGCACACATCTTAATTAAGGGCGCCATCTTAGGGTTGGCAAGAGACTTGGATCTAGAGGGGCTCCCAGGTGCCCAGGGCAATGTCCCCAGCTAATTCCTGGGGCAGCTGAGGATAGGGAACCTGAAATGACCCTATCCTATAGCCATACTGATGAATATCTTGCATATCACCATAGAAATTTCATCTGGCGATGGATGGAGATAGAGACAGAGACCCACACTGGAACACTGGACTGAGCTCCCAATGTCCCAATGAGGAGCAGAAGGAGAGAGAATATGAGCAAAGAAGTCAGGACCACAAGGGGTGCGCCCACCCGTGGAGACAGTGGGGCTGATTCTTTGGGAGCTCACCAAGGCCAGCTGGACTGTGACTGAAAAAGCATGGGATAAAACCGGACTCTCTAAATCTGGCGGACAAAAAGGGCTGCTGAGAAGCCAAGGACCATGGCACCGGGTTTTGATCCTGCTTCATGTTCTGGCTTTGTGGGAGCCTAGCCAGTTTGGATGTTCACCTTCCTAGACCAGGATGAGGGGGGAGGACTTTGGACTTTCCACAGGGCAGGGAACCCTGACTGCTCTTCAGGCTGGAGAGGGAGGGGGAGGAGTGGGGGAGGGGAGGAGGAGAGGGAGGAGTGGGAGGGAAATGGGAGGCGGGGAGGAGGCTGAAATTTCTTTTTTTTTCCAATAAAAAAAATAAAAAAAAAAGAATGTAAATGATAATTTATGGAACTATTTCCTTCAGATTTGTGCTCTGATGGTGTCATTGTGTTACTGAAAAGACAAAGGCAACACCGTGCTGTCCCAACATTACTTTGTGCCTGTCTGGTCACTTCTCAGCCTTCCACCTTCAACAGCCACATTCACGGTGTTGATGCCTCTGGGGCTGTCCACTTGACTATGATTGGGAGGTATTATGTCAGAAAGATACCGACAAACCTTGTAAACAATGAAGATGTTACTAGGCAACTCTGAATTTCTTACTTATATACCCCTCCCAGCACTGATGTAATTATGGCTTTGTCTTTTTAAATGCTGTACTCCTGAGCTCAGGCACCAAGAAACATTCCAGAGTTGTGAGTTCATTCATGTCTGGCTCTTAATAAAAGCTCAAACTGTTTAATACGTTTTTTTAAAGATTGACTTATTATGTATTGTGTTCTACCTGCATGTATGCCTGCAGGCCAGAAGAGGGTGCCAGATCTTATTACAGATGGCTGTGAGCCACTATGTGGTTGCTAAGAATTGAATCTCAGACCTCTAATCCCTGAGCCATCTCTCCTGTCCGACGTTCATGCATGTCAGTAACTATCTCATGTAGATCATTTTTTTAACAGCTATCTAACCAGGTTTTTGTTGCTATGATAAACACCATGACCAAAAGCAACTTGGAAGGGAAAGGGTTTGTTTTAGTTTATAGTTTACAGTAAGCCTTGGAAGGAAAGCCAGGTTAAGAATTCAGGGCAGGAATCTGGAGGCAGGAACTGAAGTAGAAGCCAAGGATGCGGGCTGCTTACTGACTTGTTCCTCCAGGCTTGCTCGGTTTGCCTTGTTATTCTATGCAGGATCACCTTCTCAGGGAGCCTACATCATCACCTACAGTGGGTGCCCTGTCATATCAATCGTTAATCAAGAAAATGCCAAACATGCTAGCTTACACTACAATTTCATGGAGCTGTTTTCTTTTTTTCTTTTTTTTTATTATTTATTTATTCATTTATTAAAGATTTCTGTCTCTTCCCCAACGCCACCTCCCATTTCCGTCCCCCTCCCGCAATCAAGTCCCCCTCCCTCGTCAGCCCAAAGAGCAATCAGGGTTCCCTGCCCTTTGGTAAGTCCAAGAACCACCCTCCTCCATCCAGGTCTAGTAAGGTGAGCATCCAAACTGCCTAGGCTCCCACAAAGCCAATACGTACAGTAGGATCAAAAACCCATTGCCATTGTTCTTGAGTTCTCAGTAGTCCTCCTTGTCCGCTATGTTCAGCGAGACCGGTTTTATCCCAGGCTTTTTTCAGACCCAGGCCAGCTGGCCTCGGTGAGTTCCCGATAGAACATCCCCATTGTCTCAGTGTGTGGGTGCACCCCTCACGGTCCTGAGTTCCTTGCTCATGCTCTCTCTCCTTCTGCTCCTGATTTGGACCGTGAGATTTCTGTCCGGTGCTCCAATGTGGGTCTCTGTCTCTGTCTCTTTTCATCACCTGATGAAGGTTAATATTCAGGAGGATGACTATATGTTTTTCTTTGGGTTCTCCTTCTTATTTAGCTTCTCTCGGATCACTAATTATAGGCTCAATGCCCTTTATTTATGGCTAGAAACCAAATATGAGTGAGTACATCCCATGTTCCTCTTTTTGGGTCTTAACTGAGTTTCACTCCTCGCAGATGAGCCTGGCTTGTGTCAGGTTGGTAAAAGGTTAAGTAACACACCCGGGTAAAGAATTCTCCTCTCATTTTGTCTTTCTACAGAAAGAAGTCAGGTAAGACACAGTTTAAGCTCAATTTTATTTAGCAAAGCAAAGGAACTCAAAGCAATAACAAACTCCAGAACAATATCAAAGCAGGTTAGACAGAAGGTGGCTGGCAGCCCACTGGGCTCTACATGGTGGAGCTTTCTAATGTTCCTCATGGTCCCCTCTCTCTTATACCAATGTCAAGTTCCTCCCTGTGGGAGCCAGCTTCATTTATCTTACTCTGCTGAAATTGTTCCAGGGCCAAGATGTCTGCACGGTTATCCCTTCCCTGCTCATCAGCACAATTGTTGTGACATCCATGGTCATTGGGAAAGTCCCCTGGTGCCTTAGTTTCTTACATGGCAGTAGGAGCCCAGCTGCAGCTTCAAAGGTCTCTGTCCACAAAGGAGCATTGCAACACCAAGAGACACAGCAACCAAGACACAGCCATAGTCCCTTTGATTGCCTCCCTGGTAAGGAAGAAGCTCATCTCTGCCAGTTCTGGAGCTGTGAAACCCAACACCAAGATGCCAGCGTTGGCCCAGGGTCTGCTGGTGCACCATGTCGTGGTGAGGACATCACATGACCAGTGTTCAGTTTATCTAGGCTTTTGTAGGTGCCATTCAAACCACTGTCAGGCCTTTCCCTAAGTCCCTTAACCAAGGCTTCTGGGGTCAGGCAAGAGCAAAGGCTTTCATCAGTATGTGCTGGCTTGGCCGAGGGGGTGGAGAATAGAGGACTCTGCAAACAGTTTTCTGTAGACTATCTCAGGAACAGAGACCAGCGAAGTTCACACAGACTCTAGGATTAGAATCCAGTGCCCCTCAGCTTGTTTGGGCTTCTTTCCACAAAGCATCTCTCTTAGAAGGTCCCCTTTACAGAATAAAGAAACCGGACAAGGGCATCTGGAAGAATCACAGTGATTTTCTGTACACTGGGAGGGTCGGCAGCCTAGACAGAGTGAGTGCAGAGATCTGTATGGTAAAGTAATCGAGACAGGATTCGCAGTCAGGAGTCGTTACACCTGGTTTCAGAGATGTTTTGGTTCCTTCTGGCAGATCCACCTGTTTTCTGAATCACAGTTCTCAGAAACCACTCTGTCCTTTGAGACGGTGGCACAGCTATTTTTTTTAATGTCACCACTGATCTTCAGTCTGAGGAGGAAGAGAACAGAAACTATTATTGTTTAGGATTTTCTTATAATTATCTTGAGTTGGCCACGTTTTCCTCTGGGCTTCTAAGGACTGTAGACTACATAGTTCTTAAAGTAAACCTAGAGTAACAACATGTACCAACATTAAAGATGCAGGTTTGTATGAACAACTCTCCAGCGCAATTTTCACTTTACGTACAACTGGAGAAGAATTCATGCAGCAAAATAATAATAATAACATTCATCTGATATAAAAAAAAAAGAAGAAGGTTTGGAAACCGCAATTGAATCTTATTCTACTGCTAACATCTCATACAAGGAAAAAAGCTGCCTCAATTTGCTGAGATTCGATCTCCTAAATACATAGGCTATAACCAGCCAATACTTGGGGAAGAAGCTCATATATTCATGAAAATGTGACAACAGCTAAACACAGTGGGTGCTTAGTGGCTATACAGACTCTCAGCGTCCACAGAGGAAAGAGGCTAAGGCTGTGTGACAGCCATGGTCCCTTTATTCCCTGGAAGTGTTTGATTTAGTACTCATACATGTCTCCCGTGGCTCCCATAGTACACTGCAGGTGTGAACCATACAAGAATTCGAACACAGCACAGGAGAAATTAGAGTTAAAGGACGAGATGAGTTCAAAATGCACTGACTGATTGTAAACAAAAGGGGATGTGTGACAGTGGGCTGGACTTCCTCCCAGATGCTCTCTTTCCTTTGGTCATTTCTTCATGGAGCCCTTTGGGTCTGAGAGAGAAACCGCTCTCACCCAGCTGCCTGGATGCGAGTCATAGCATAGACTCCCTCCACTGGAAAGGTTCCTATGTCTTATTTCCTCCATGGTTTGGGGTTTTCTTCAGTTTTAAAGATGATTTCCTTAGGACCGATCTGTTCAAAATGCCTTTGAGGCTTCCTAGGCCTTCACCTACCAGGCCTTGGGAGACCACTAACATTATTTTCTTAATTTCTCCAATAATCATGGCAGGGAAAATGGTTACTTTTTCCTTATCTGAAAACCAGGGTCGAAGCTAAAACAAAAGCAGGGCTTAACCAATGCTCTTTCTCCTGTAAGTCAGCAGGCTCCGGGCTTACCTGATGGCTGTCATATAATCAAAGCATCATTTTACACTCAGGGTAAAAAAGACAGATGGACTGAGCTTAATCCATACTCTTCATGTGCCTTACAATTTTATTATCACTGTGATTACAATAAAATAAGCATGTTACATCACACACACAGAAAAGTGTTACGCAGGCTTCTGGGTAAGAAGAGTCATCAATGTCCAACTTAGCTGTGGATCCCACAGACTACAATAACAACCTGCTTAAACCACTGAAGCAATAGTGGCAAGACTATTATGGAAGTAACCAACCACTCTCTGTTCTGATTGGATCTGAGGCCCACAAAACAGGATGGAATTCATGCCTGTACTGCAAGTATGGGCAAACCCATATGGGAACACACTGCTGTTGCATTGCTAGACGAATATGTTTCAAATTGCCTTCCAAATACATAAGTTTTTATTACAGATTATTGCTGCTCTCAGTCTTTAGCATATAAACTTCTTTTTGCAGTAAGAAGTGATTTGACAACTGGAAGAGATCACTGAGTGCTCAGCCATAAGTGGGACAGGGAACGTCATGGAAAGGGGCAGAAAGAATGTAAGAGCCGGAGGGTGGAGTTGATGTCCATGATGTGTCTTCTGAACTTGATGTGGTTGATGGACTCGTGAAGCCACTGCTGCTATGATTCCCTGCACAAGACCTGGACAAGATTGGGACTGGATGGCAAACTTTCCATCACTGGTAGAAAGGGAGATCTGAGACCTCAGATTTCTCTGAGGATACAGGTAGTTAATAGTTGCTGGGTGAGGAGATGTCATTTTCATCAATGACATAGTAGTTATTCATCTGCCCATACTCCAGGGAATAACCCCCAGTTCATATTCATGCAAGCAAGCACAATTAAACTCAATAGATCACACACACACACACACACACACACACACACACACACACACACACACACACTGTTGTATAGCAATTTCCTCTGAACTGAAACATTCCATCCTGGAGGGAAACTCATTCAGATTCAGAAAGTTCTAAAGGGAAACTCCTTATAACTCAGAAAATGAACAACTCACAAGTCTTAACAAGCTCCTGAAACTGATCAGACGCAGGACACATTTTATACCCAAAGGTTATATGAACAGTAAGGACTGCTGAGAACAGGAAGTTGTCTCACCAGTAGAACTGCCTACAAGCTGTGCAGAGAGCTTGAAGGTTCCAGCTGTTATGTGTCATCACAAGTTTGGGGGAAGAGTTTTCAGTGATCAGCTGCCTTTGTTCTGTTTATGTTCAGTAAATACCCCCTCATTCATACTCTTACAAGTAATTTCTGTTAACTCAGTGGCTTGTCAAGGTGGGCTTGGGTAGTATTGTTATTTTGATCTGTCATTGGTTCCCTATCTGGGGCCAGTAGACATTTATTCACATCTCCTCAGAAATAGTGTCACATAACTCTCTCTCTCTCTCTCTCTCTCTCTCTCTCTCTCTCTCTCTCTCTCTCTCCCCTCTCTCACTCTCTCTCTCTCTCTCTCTCTCTCTCTCTCACACACACACACACACATACACACACACACATTCTCTCTCTCTCTCTCTTTCTCTTTTTCTCTCTGCCTCTCTCACACACTCACACAGGCACTCTCTCTTTCTCTCTCTCTCACACACACACTCCACCCCCACCCTCTCTCAATCACACACACACACACACACACGTGGAGAGGAACTTGAGGAGTTTGTTGGGAATAAGAAGAGTTTTAGTAGAAGAGATAGAAGGAAACGGTACATGAAAATGACCCAAATTCACTGAATATTTGGATGAAATTAGTAAGGACCATCTCACAAATCAAACCTTGCTTTGTATGAAAAGTATAAGTTAACATCAAATAGTTTTATTTCCTTATAGGTACTATGTTGAAAATAATATTCAGTGGGTTTGTGCTAATTTGACACCACTGAGCCATCTGAGAGGAGGAAACCTCAAGAAGAAGATGCCTCCATAAGACATGGCTGCAGGCAAGCCTGTGGGACATTGTCTTAATTAGTGATTGACATGGGAGGGCCCAGCTCATTGTGGGTAGGGATACCCCTGGGCTGGTGGTCCTGGGTTCTATAAGAAAGCAGGCTGAGAAAGCCATGAGGAGCAAGTCAGTAAGCAGTATACTGCCATGGCCCCTGCATAGGCTCCTGCTTCCAGGTTCCTGCCCTGTTTTAGGTGCCCGTCTTTACTCCTTCAGTGATGAACAGTGAGGAAATAAACCCTTTCCTCAACTCGCTTTTGGCCACAGCAATAGTAACTCTAAGTAAGACAATCAGAAAGCATGAGAAAAAAATCAGGATAGATTTTATGAAATAGAATATGTCTTCTTTTGTTTTCATAATTATATTCTAGAACACAACACTTGTTTTTAAATAATCCTCACTTTAACATCTCATTCACTGAAAAAAAATTAAAATCTTGTCCTGTATCCAGTCAACATTTACTATCTAGGTAAATTTTCTCTATTTAACAATCTCTATACTTAATATGTTATCATTATATTGTATATAAGCCTACATTTGCTTCATTGTTTCAATTTCTACCTTTTTATTCTAAATGTTTAAAAGGAATATTTTAAGTATTGATTTGAGCAATGTGCACAAATTTACTCAAGATTTGTGTCTTAGCTAAGGCTACCAATACTGTGATGAAAAAGCATGACCAAAAGTAGCTTGAGAAGAAAAGGGTTTATTTCACTGATAGTTACTGATGTTAAGTCAGAGCAAGAACTTAAGCAGGGCAGGAGCAGGACAGGATGCAGGAGCTGAGGCAGAGGCCATGGAGGGATGCTGCTGACTGTCTTGCTCACTGTGACTTGCTCATTCTGCTTTCTTATAGAACCCAGGACCTCCAGACCAGGGGTGACACCACCCACAATGAACTGGGACTTAAATTACTAATTAGGAAAATGTCCTACAGGCTTACCTACAACCTGATTTTATGGAAGCAGTTTCTCAATGGATGTTCTCAGATCCACCTCTCAGATGACTCCAGCTTGTGTCAATTTGGTATAAAATAAAACTCACTAGCACAGTTACTAAAATAAAATTCTCAACATCATTTCTTCTGAAAAAAATCATTGAAAGCTCTGTAGAGAAATTTGATTGAATCCTGCTTGCTTTTGCTTATGAAAAACACAAATACATTGCTATGGCAACATGGTCCAGGAATGGACTCAGGTAAGGAGAAGTCTGAGTGATTGAGGGAGCACTCCAGGAGAATAGGACAAGAGTCTTGTGACTCAGTTCCTTCCAAACATGGAAATGTTGTTGGAACGCATTTTCCTGCTCCTCCAGGCACAACAGAAAGGAATGGGCTTATTTCAGATTACTTATTAGCACTTACTATTGGTAATCAATAATATTCAAGCTGTCCTCTGTATGCGTCTCTGGAAGAGCATGTTTGTCATGCTCGGCTTGATTTGTTATTGTGTACAGCTAAAGCCTGTGAACTTCGCTCATGTGAACTGTCTCAACCCTCAGAGTACAGATGGCTGCTGCTCTGTACAAAGCCGGCTGCTGCACGAGGCTTTAGTCCACCTCATTTGTTGGCTCCATTCTCTCAGCTCCTACTACATCTGGATCAGGGACAAGTTGCTCATTGTTATGCCAATAATCATGAATCCTGCTAAAATAAACAACTTAACTATGAAGCATCAGCTCTTTCATTGCGTTTGTGATTGTGTATACAATCTCACACAACGAGAAAACAAGACACCAAGGGGCAAATAGCTAATGTGCTGCTTAAGACATTCCATGAAAATGCAGAAAAGGACAGAAGGTAAAAGAAAGAAAGAGCAATGTGCGCTGAGGTTCTAAGTAACCATTTTTCAAAGAAGTTAATCTGCTTCCTGGTCTTAAAACTCCATCTCATACATACTACATGCATATATACATATATGCATACACATGACTTTATAAAAGGCTGGTATCTTTTTAAACATGAAAATTTTCAGTCACTTTTGGAATCGTACTTTCAGACTGTTCTGAACATCTCTAAGCTTTGGTATCAGTGTTAGAGCCCTACAGTGAGATGACCTGAAATGAACATTCGAGGGAGCTCCTCCAATACTCACACATCAGAACGTAAAGTGGAGCCGTTTATCCATCTCCAGTGCTTGTCTGGCAATGAGTAATTTAGTCCAATCCAAAATGAATTGCCTTTTTTCTGCATTGAGTCCTTTACGAATCTCTACAATCAAAGCATGGAGAGGACTTAACCTGAGCCTGTGTGTTGTGACTCATATTCCACAGCCTCCTGACACCTAGGTCAAGTGTCACCTGTGTTTGTCCTGAGTCCTCAGCACAGTTCATTCTTCCTCCCTTGGGGAATCTGTGCCCAGCATTTATGATCCTAGGACACCCACCTTACATATGCAGATATTGGTTCACATGTCCCATTAGTCTCTCAGACTATGAGCTTCCATAATGTAAAGTCTCCACTTCCCTTACATGGAAGATCTATTAAATCAGGAGACATTGATATAGCTTCCAGAACATGCTTACACCTCTATTTTATAGAACAACTTACCAGTTCTTCGTGATCATGAATGAGCAGCAAAGTGGCTCCTTTTCTAGTGCAGTTAGATAGACCTTCCTTCCAAACACCGCTCTCTTGAGAAAACTGTATGCATTTCTCTCCGTGTGGCAGCCAGTCGTTGGGGCACTTTAGCTGAACTGAACTCTCTGAAGTGAGGAGCATACATGGTAAATTTCTACCCTGTCCCTGCTGCACCACAGACAGTTACACACAGTAGTTGCTTTGCTAACACACACTTTTACACACACAGTAACATGTGCTGGGACAAGATCACTGTTAATGACACATCAAAGAAATATAAATGAGACAGAATTTATTTTATTTTTGTTTCTTTTAATTAACTTCAGATAAGGTTAACTATATGAAATTTTGATTAAAACAACAAAATATTCATTGTAGTCGTTTGAATAAGAATGGTCCCCTAATTACGGCATAAATAAAAAAGCTGGGAACTAGAAAAAAATGGTCACCATAGGCTGATATATTTGAATGCTTAGTTGTCAGGGAGTGGTACTACTTTAGGAGATGTGTCCTTGTTGGAGGAAGTGTGTCATGGCGTTGGGCTTTGAGGTTTCAAAAGCCCAAACCAGGCCCAGTGTCCTTCTCATCTTGCTGCCTGCAGATGCAGATATAGCAGTGTCAGCAACTTCACCAGCATCATGTCTGCCTGCATGCTGCCGTGCTCCTCACTGTGATGACAATGGACTAAACCTCTGAAACTGTAAGCAAGCCCCAGGTTAATGCTTTACTTTACAAATGTTGTCATGGTCATGGAGTCTCTTCACAGCATTAGAATACTGGCTCTAAAGAATTCCTCTAAATCAAACTATTTTTTTTTTGTCTTCCGGGTCTGTGTCTCTCTGTGTGTTTTACATATATGTGCGTACAAGTACATGTGCCTATGCATGTGCGGAGACCAGAGAAGGATGTAAGGTCTTTGCCTCTATCCCTCTCCACCTATTCTTTAGAAGCAGAGTCTCTTATTGAATGTGAAACTAATACTGATTTCTCCAAAACTGGAAGCAGGCAGACCTCAGTGACTGTCCTGGCGTGTTCATTACATGGAGGCCGGGGCTGTAATTACAGTCTCCACGCTTGCACACAAACACTCTTAACCACTGAGCTGTCTCTGAAGCTCCATATTTTACTTCTTAAGTTGTTGTTCATCTGTAGTAACCAACTGTGCTATCAGGCTGAGGCAGCATGGTCAGGAGGCCAAGGTGCTGGATTTCAAGATCACATATCTTCAGTTTCCAATGGCATCCCTTAGCAGTCACATGACTTTTGAGAAGTTCTTACCCTTGTTTTTTTTTTTTGTTTTTTTTTTTTTTTTTTTTTTGTTTTCGAGACAGGGTTTCTCTGTGGTTTTGAGCCTGTCCTGGAACTAGCTGGTCTCGAACTCACAGAGATCCGCTTGCCTCTGCCTCCCTAGAGTTGGGATTAAAAGGCGTGTGCCACCATCGCCCGGTAGTTCTTAACCTTTTTATGCTTCCATTTTATCAAACATAAGACCCACCATGATGTGAGCCTTGATGAAAGGTAATGTGGTATTGATTAAAATCAGGATATCAAAATTACCTGTTGCCTTCGTACTGCTCTCTGAAACGTTCACATTGCATTTTTTGCCTGTTGTTTTCGTCTTGTTCTCTTGAATGCCTTTTCCTACTGGTGTTTTTTTGTAATAACGGTAGATAGAAAACACAGGAAGAAGGTGAAATGTACATTCTATATACAAAAGAATGGATATTGTATCTATCCCTTCAGGAAACGAAGTCAACTCAACAAGCTTGAGTACGGACAGGAGACAATGTATTAGCAATATGTTAACAGGGGACCACTTTGGAGACAGAGTGAATAGAAAACAAGAGAAGCACAGAACAAATGGGTTCATACTGCTGTTGGTTACACCACATCTAAGTGCTGTAGGGAGCAGGGCCCCTTGTTCCGGCTGCCCGGCTAGCTTCTAAGGGCACTGTGAAGCTCATGCACCTCTCCCACCTCTGAACTTCACCCCTGTGGAGTGAGGATGCTCACACCCGCACCAAGCATAAGGTTGCTGGCTGTCTTCTGGAGTTCGGCAGACACCTAATAAACTCATATTTACGCACTGTGGTTTTCATTGTTATTGTTATCTTGTCGCACTTGTGACCTTTATTAGAGTTCTATGTGCACATGCGTCATCCCCATAGTGATTCTCCAAAACAAGAGAAATGCAACAGGGGATATTGTCCTGTAACTGCTCGTCATTGTTCCTCCCCTAGGCTCAGGGTGGCCAGCTCATGTGAAGAATTCAGAATACTCACGGTGGAACTAGAGGAAGATTTTGTTTTGTTTTGTTTTGTTTTTCAAGGCATGGTTTCTCTGTGTAGCCTTAGCCGTCCTTGCACTCGCTCTGTAGACCAGGCTGGCCTATGAACTCACAAAGATCTTCCTGCCTCTGCCTCCAGAATGCTGGGATTAAAGTCATGTGTCACCACTGCCAGGCTAGAGAGAGAATTCTAAGGTAAAAACTTTTGTCTCACTTACCTAAGACACTGAGTCCAATCACAGTCAGGACAAGAAGGATCAGCCCAACACAGCCGAGTTTCAGAGCCAACTGATGCCAGCGTGGGCACCGGCAGCTGTCTGAGAAGTTAAAGAAAACACACTTTTAATTTAGTTGACAGCGTTTACAATCAATGAGGTAATTTGATCGACATGGACAATTGGATTCATGTTGAGGGTGGGGTGCAGAAAAGAGCCTTTCTTAGCCTCCTTAGTACAGAATTCTACAATTGGGTCAAATGGGTGTTAGGAAGGTCAAACTTGATTGATGGAGAAGATGTCTTGAAAATTGCAGAGTGGGTGCTGTACAAAAATAAAGTATGTGATGGAGGAAGGTCATTGGTTAATTAATAAAGAAAATACTTGGCCCTGACAGTTTAGAACATAGGTGGGTGGAATAAACAGAACAGAATGCTGGGAGGAAGAGGAAGTGAGCTCAGACGCCATGCTCACCTCTCCCGGGCAGACGCTATGAAGCTCTGACCCAGGATGGACATAGGCTAGAATCTTCCCTGTAAGCGCACCTCAGTGCTACACACATTAATAGAAACAGGCCAGGCAGTGTTTAAATGAATACAGTTTGTGTGTTGTTATTTCGGGGTATAAGCTAGCCAGGTGGCCAGGAGCCGGGCTGTGGGAAGAGGCCCACAGCTCCTTCAACAAGTATGTGTTCTGCTATGGGAATGAGCCAGCAACTCCTCCAAGAAGGAGTGTCTTCGTTTATAGGAGGTACACACACACACACACCTCAGTTTTGTGCTAAGTACCACCTTTGGTGCTGGTGATGTATAGCAATTCTATTATTTAACATGGGGCCTGCTTCACTGTTGTCTGTAATGATCTTTCCATCTCCTGTGTAGTTTGTTTGTTCTGGACAGAGTTTCAATATGCTGCCCTGGCTGGTCTGGAACTCTAAGCAGACCCCAGTGGCCTTGGCCACCGTGTTGTTTACAGGATTTTAACTACATTATTCTCCCATTATCTGCACAGATTGAGCTCTCCAACTCTTAATGGAGAGCTGAGCTGTGGTTAGAAGCCATCTCTATGAATATTGCTTCACACACGTAAACACAATGGAGTTTTCCATCTTAACTGAGTGCATGTGTAAGTGTGGCTGTGCTTTCACAGTTTTGTATTTACTAGAAAAATCTGCTTATGTTTTTCTCTTTTTCCCTTTCCTTAAATGGATCCACCTTTTCATGTAGAGCAAGCAAGTGTGGCTTCCCTTTGACGCAGGAGTGTTGCCAGCATTCAGAGAGTTCACAACTTGAGGCCACTATTCAATATAATGAGAGGTATTTGAGCACAAGCCTGGGTGATTGGCAGGCTATATTAGTCAGGGTTATCTAGGGTCACAGAATTTACAGAATGAATCTCTCTCTCCATGTATATATGAATTCACTGGGAGGACTTTCAGGCTGCAGCCCAACAATGGTGGCTATGAATGGAGAGCTTGACTCTAGTAGCTGCTGAGTCCCACAAGGCTGGCATCTCAGCTGCTCTGCTGGGATCTCGAAGAAGGAAATGAATGAATGTGCTGATGGTGGTGAGGGCAAGCAGGTGAAGCAACCCTTCCCCCACCCTTCCTTCTTCCATTGTCCTTCTATGGGCTTCCAACAGAAGGTGGGGCCCAGATTAAAGGTGTGTCTTCCAGTCTCCAGGTCTGATTTAAAGGTGTGTGTCATCCAGCCTTAAAGGCCAGATGTCTTCCTACCCTAATATCTGGATCGCAAACGTGCCCTCATTTCTGGATTAGTTCACTCCAGACATAAGTTGACAACCAAGAAGAGCCGTGACAAAGGTGGTGAGGAGTGACTCATGCCTTGACCAAGAGGGCGGGAGAGCTCACTGTGCTCTTCACAACAATGTCCAGCTCAAGACACAGAGTTACTTCTTCCTGGAATTTTCTATTCAATCATTGGATTAATATTTATCAACTTGTTGACTACAAATTATGCAAGTGCACCAGACTGAAACGGTTGATTAAGGGGGTTCTGTGCTATAACACATGCATCTACAGCACTGCCTTGGTGAATTACCAGGTCCTGTATCTGTGATTTTCTTGGTGACCATAGCAGTTACTGCACAATAAATATCTTACGTATATCAGGAGTTCAAATACATCAAGTTATAAATGTGTTCATAAAGTATCATGATTTGGACAGTATCTTTTTACTTTAGACAACTTTAAAAGCATGGGTGTCATATGAAACACAGTAACAATCATTTTGGTTTATTTATGAAAATACTATGGAGAACCATTAGCTAGCTTTTATCACTCTAATTTAATTAAAATACCAGATAGCTCTTATTTGCTCTCTAGCATCTACATTCATAATGTTCTGATAAATTCTAAGAAAACTTTCCTAGTTGCCTTTTTGCTCTACTTTCTAGGGTTTCCTGTCGTTCAGGATGACCTCCAACTCTACGTGGTTGAGAATGGCCTTGAACTCCTGATCTTCTGCCTCCAAGTCCCAGGTTCTGGTTGGTATCATAGTTGTGAACCACATACTTGCCTAAGGTTTCCTTGTTTTTGCAAAGTACTTTTTGATTTATGACTTACATATATTTCCTGTTGGCTTTATATCTTTCTACAAATTAATGTAATTGTAATATAAATGTTAATGTAAATGAATAAATGTTTTGACTTCATGTTAAATTTTTAAAATCAGATGTGCTCTTATCTATTATATTGACTTTTATTATTCATTGCATTTTCCAGAATTGTTTATATATCCAATTCTACCTCTTCTAGATACATTTTATTTTATTTTTTTTTTACATTATCCAAGACAACTGAACAGTTTAACCCAGACTGAAGACAAAGACCAACTGTCTCAAGTCTCTAGACCAGCACTGAGACAGGACAGTCACTTAGATGAGTTAGTTCCTTTGCAAATTTTCCTCTGGAGAAGGAATAAAAGGAAGGGGTGAAGAGAGAGATAAGAACAAAGGCATTCCAGAAAAGACACAGAGAGTCTAACACGTGTTTGGAGTGGTTTCCATAGACCCAACTAGCTACAGACGGAAGACAGTCACATACAGAAGGCTGCTTCTGTGTGGAAAGCACACTTCCTTTCTCCATCTTTAGTCTCTAACAAATACTCCACAGCAGCCATTCCCAAGGTTTTGAAAGCATCCTTGGTGCTGTCAGTATCTACAGATTATCTGAAGCATGCAGCAATATGCAAGCAGGTTACTTATAAGGACTACATTTTGTGTAAGAGACCAGCATGCATGCAGAGGTCTGGAAGCAACCTGCTGTGGACAGTGAGCAGGGCTGTATGGAGAGAGGTGACGGAACTGTCATGGAAGAAAGCAGTGTGTTAGGCTTGAGGATACAGCCAGTGGCTGACCACCACTGCTGTGTAGTTCGTGAGTGTCCTGGACATGAGGCAGGACTGTAGGTAACAATTTTTCTAAATTCCTGAGCATAGCATTTGGCCTGTGGTAACTGGCAATAAATATTCCTTCCTTCCTTCCTTCCTTCCTTCCTTCCTCCCTCCCTCCCTCCCTCCCTCCCTTCCTTCCTTCCTTCCTTCCTTCCTTTCTTCCTTCCTTTCTTCCTTGCTTTTTTCCAAAAAGTAGGGTTTTTTTGTTTTTGTTTTCATTATAGGTAAAAAGCCACTTAGGTGATTTTTAAAAAAATCTTTATCCATTCTTGACAAAATTTAAAAAGCTCCTGTCCTCCCCACACTATCTGTTCTACTATTGGAATTACATAGAAGAGGCTATTTAAGCACAGAATGCTAAGTCATATCCACTGTTCCAGGCATTTCAATGGCTTTCCCCTCAACATCTGAACCTATGGAATGTCTTCCAAATCCCTCCACTGGTCACCATTCCTCCTGGTTTGATCTCCACAGCACATCGGGCATGCATGTTCCCCACATCACAGTCCTGTTCTCCCTCTGCATTTGCCGGTGCAGCTGCCTAGAAGGCTCCTCTCTCAGTACTCAGCCTTGGTCTCCAGAGACTTCCAGGACTTGAGGCCAGCGTCATCTTTCAGAAAGGCCTGCCTTGATCACTCTGCTTGACAGGATGCCATCTCTAATGGCAAAAATCTTAATTTCCATTTAAATGCTTTTCAGGGACATTCAAAATCGCACTGTCTGACACAGGTGTTTATATCACTGATTTAAACCTTCACAGTAATATAAAATCTACAGGGAGAAAGATGTTTTCCTGTTTCTTTATGGCTGTTTCCCCAGTGTCTAGAGCAATGTTTGTCTCATAGTAATTTTTTATTTCTGAGTGAATAAATAAATCCCAGAGGCATTTTTACTTATTACAATTACATTTTAACATGACTATTGAACCATCAAAACAAACCTTTGGCCATTTGACCACAAACAAAATAGGTCACTACTCACGTCCCCCTTTCCGGTTCTCTTTGCTGACAGATCTAATCACCGTGCTTCGAATTTATCATGGTGTGAGCCCTTTAGCTAAATGGTCCCGGTGGTTTCACAGTTATGCTTCCGCGTCAACATTTTCTATTCGAACGCTATGTTCTGTTTCTACTCTACCATTGTTTGTTTTCTTAAGGTTTATTCCCAGATTGTTGAAGTTTAAAATAATGATTTTTTTCCCTAGTCCTTTTTTTTTTCTTTCTAGATACGTTTTTCCGAGTCCTCTTGACTTGGGATCTTAGACAGTAGAGTTTGAGAAGAGCCTCCATATCTTTCTCTATATTCATTTTCTTACACTCTTCCTCCAGTTTTGCTAGACATGAGGGGAAAACCCAGACTTGCCTTTTCTCAACAACAACAACAACAAAAACTGGTGCTATGAATTCCCCCTACACTTATCAAAACAGCAATTCCCTCCACTTTCTGTTTACACTATGTAAAGATTATAATGAAGCTTATTTGCTGACTCGAAGACTTTCTTCTTGACTCAAACCTTTGGCAATGTACACAATTCTAACAAGAAGCTCTGGAGTTGGAAGTCCACGTGTCATAACACATAGAGGATGTCAGCTTGGAAAGCAACTGCTTTAAGACAGATGTCAATGGGTTCAGTGAGCCAGCAGAATGGAATAGTGTGTCATCATCATTTCATAGACTTTCTGCCTGAGCTCCGGGCCTCTTACATCTCGGCCATCCTCAGGTCGTGTGCTTCATCTGAACAACCTTCCCCTTTTCTTTACCTCGTATCACTAAATCCTCTGGTAGACAAGAGTGCTACTTTCAGTCAGTGTTGAAGGGTTAATTCCTGACTGTCTTTGGTACCTTGTGTGGTACATCCATTTAAAACCGTTATACTTTGCAAGTAGAAACAGCCATCTTTTAAAAAAATTAAATAAAATTACACACACACACGCACACACATGCACACACACGCACACACACACACATAGACACACACACACACACATACACATACCACCACCACCAACAGCAACAGCAGCAGCAACAGCTTTGGATTTAATTCAAGTCTTTGAATTTGACTGTGATTTTTTCCTGAGATTATCCTCCTTTCTAGGAGACAAAGACATTAGCCATTAAATCTGCATTCTGCACTGTGAAGGGACATTGAGGTTGCAGTGACGTACAGCTGGGCCACAGTGTCCACATTCTTTAGGTGAACTCGGAACTGGCAATTGATTGCATCAACAGCTCTTGAAACACGACTTTGCTCATATAAGTAAAATATTCTTTCTTCAGGATTTTCAACAAAGTCTGAATAGGGGAAGTGATGCTCAGGTTTCCTGCTGCCTAATCGAATAAAAATGGAATGCATGATATTCCCAGAACTGTGGTTTTCGGCAGGCAGACTGCCACAGTATTTAACACTAACATAGACATAGACCTGATTCTCACCTTCAAAGCAGTGGCTTAAACCCACATGTTTCAGAGGAAAATTTTAACTCTGGAAGATAATTCAAATGCCAGAGAAGAAAACTGCTTACCTGGGGGAGGAGGTGGAGGGGATGCATGCTTAGGCTCTTGGGTCCTGGCTAGGTTTAAGTCAGCATAGACCACTGATGCATCCATTGTAGGTGGAGGGACTTGACAGTGAACTTGTGGACAGGAACAGTCTCCAAGGTCTGTGAGTTGAAATAAGCGAAAAAGGAAGTCCGCTGCGCACTCTCTGCTGTGTGTGTCCACACCCACCCACACTGGTAGCTGAGGGTTTCTCCATAGTTACTGACCGTGGTGCCTGTCTTGATCACAGAGCTTACTTTTTTTTTTTTTATAAGAAAGAATTGCAACATACAGAACACAGAGTTTGGTTTTTAAACACATTTCTGGGATGGTCTTTTTTGTTCTTATCCCTCTGTCTGTTATGAGCTATACCCTCAGAACTACGATGAAATATTTATCTTGAATTCAAATTTACCTTGCTCCTGAACTCGCAGGGTTCAGATGTAAGCCATTCTGTGCTGTGTCATGAGACTGAGGGTTATACATGAAAGCCTACGATGTTATTTGGCACCGGTTGAAGCTCTGAAACCCTCCTGAAATATCCACACTGTGAAAGGAGCTGTGGAGCTGTAGACGGGAAGGCGGGGAAACCTCGTGAAGGACACAATAGGAAGAGCAGTGATAGGAGCAGCATGTGCCACTCAGAGCAGTCCCGAGTGAGAGGACTTCATCCGTCAGAGGACAGGGAGTGGAGGACACAGGTCTATGCGATGTGCTAACTCCTCCACGGATTTCTAGACCCAGAGCCTTAGAGCAAGGACCACACCTAATCAGACAGTCTCATATCACAAGTGAAAAAGAAGAAGAAAAGCAAGGATTTCCTTAAAGTCACTTTCTGTGGTCGGAGTGGAATTGTGCAGGTGCTCACAGTTACATGACCGTGGCAGCAGTCTGCAGGCTGTGTGTTCCAGGAGTCAGGTGCACACTCACGGCATGGAGAGTACATTCATTTCCCAAGGCCATTGATGATGACAAAGTGAGGTGAAGCCCGTGTGCGGGTCTCACAGCACACATCGTGACTCAGTGGAACCTCCTCAGCTGTCACTCTTTGTTGACAGTCATGTCACCCAACGCCAGGCACCGAGTTCTGTCTCATTCTCCATCTAAACCTAAGATTTCAGCAAGTGTGCAAGACTGTCCAGAGCTGTGCATCTTGTGTGATTCTAATTATTTCTTTTGCTCAGATTACTATATTCTCTGGTAGACAAAGGTGCCAATTTCAACTTGTGTTGAACTTTCGGTATAGATAAATTTCATATACATCAGGTCCTCAGCTTTTGTTTAAATAAGAATTATTTAAAAGTTCATTAATAATTAATTTTTTAGGGCTGGAGAGATGGCTCAGTGGTTAAGAGCATTGCCTGCTCTTCCAAAGGTCCTGAGTTCAATTCCCGGCAACCACATGGTGGCTCACAACCATCTGTAAAGAGGTCTGGTGCCCTCTTGCGGCCTGCAGGCATACACACAGACAGAATATTGTATACATAATAAATAAATTTAAAAAAATTCATTTTCTATCCAACAATCTCCCTCCCTTTCCAGGATATCATAGCCTTCAGGGATAAGTATGTGAAGAACATTCCAAATATTTGAGGTGGGTCATGGGCAATGGTTAAGCAAACAACGCTGTGGTCAGTGACCATGGGGATATATTAGACCAAGACAGTAAAGAGGAGTCTGATTCTGTGTTTAGATGAAGAATTAAGCTTTGAAAAGATAGTGAAGGATATTGAAGGGTTTTTTTTGTCTTATTCTATTCTTTTATGTGTTGGTGTTCTGTGGTTGTGAGCTGCCTTGTAAGATGGGAACTGAACGTGATCCTCTGGGAGGAGAGCCAGTGCTCTTGACTACTGAGCAATCTCTTCAGGTCCAACACTGAAATTTAACAATTCTGAAGCCTGGTTCCGATGTCTCTACAATGACCTCATTAAATGCAAGAAATTTGAGGGGGAGGTGTTTTGGTTAGCAGGTGCTTCCAAAAGTCTCTAAGCCACAAAGCGTAAAGAAACTAAAAATAACAACCAAACACATCACCATTGGTCTGTGTGCTCCACGCAGCTGAGAGCCCACTTTTCCTGTGATGGAGTGACAGGAGCCATGACAATGACCACACAGTTACAAATACAATGAGAGTTTTGTTTTGTAGCCATCATTGTACCGATAAAAATAAAACCCTCCTGAGAGTTCACATCTGGGGAAAGCATCTGCCTACTGAAGTCACTGATCACCTAATTGCCCAAATGATAATTTCACTGCAAAATGTCAGATTACAGGATTACATTGTTCTTGTTATTCTAAAATAGAAGGAGGGTAAGCGGACGTGTATTTGTGTGCACGAGAGAGTAAAATGTGATATTAACCATTCATGATGCGATGACAGCTAAAGAATTCAAATGGTGAATGGGGGTAAGTGATCCTGGGCTTTATTTATTTTTATTTATCCACGTATGTGTTTATGCGTGTGTGTGAATACAGTGTATATGTGTGTGTGGTGTATGTGTCGGTATGTTTGAGTGTGTACAGGCCGTGTGCATGCCCAGTGGGTAGAGGGGACTGTGGGATATTCTTTCCTCCCTGTTCCTTTGAGGCAGGGCTTCCTCGGGACCTTGCATTGATTTTCTTTGTTTTTCCAGGCAGTCTGGAAAACAACATTCTTCAGTGATCCCTCTGTCTCCTCCCCTCTGGATGCTGGGGTTACAGTCTTCCAGGGACCACATCTGGCTTGCTGTATCTTTTTTATTTGCTGAGCTACCTCTCCAAATCTTGATACTGAGTTTCAAAGTGGCTGTAGTTAAAGTCTTATTAAAAATCTCAAGGTTTAAGAAAGACAAGCATCCCAGTGGTAGCCTGCTTTGATATTGAACTCTCTTACTTTCATAGTGGAAGTTAGAATGTATAGAACTATAGAGCAAAAGACCAACATTACCCTTGAATGTGAAGAAATAAAGAGGCTCATGTTGCAGGAGGTCTTTCCGCCCCTCCAACCAATAGCTGCTGAGATACCAGCCCATTGGGGCGTGGTTTCTCTCCATTCAAAAAGCTTCTACTTCCTCCGCTCGCTCTCTTGACTTCCTGCTCCGCTGGCGACTAGATTCCCTTCCTGGTTGCACAGAGGGCTGTTGTCTGGGATCGTGATCTGTAAGTTTTCCTCTTTAAATAAATACTACCCTATTAATAATAATTCCAAACTGGTTTGGCATTGTTCGTGGCTTACGCCTTCAGGCTCACGAAAAACAGTGATAAAAGGAGAGGTAGAGAGACCATTCAGTGGTTAAGAGCACTGGCTGCTCTTCCAGAGGTCACAGGTTTGATTCCCAGCATCCACCAGGCAGCTTAAAACTGTAAATCCAGTCCAAAGGGTCCTGATATTCTCCTCTAGCTTCTCTGGCCACCAAGTGCTCACATGCTACGCAAATGTACATACAGACAAAACACCCACACACATAAAATTAAATAAAAATAATTTAACAATTTTTTAAATTTTAATTTTACATTCTAACCACAGTTCTCCTTCCCACTCCTCCTCTTGCTCCCTTCGCCTTCCCCCCACAGCCTACCCTGATGTCTACTCCTCCCAAAGTGTAAGGCCTCCCATGGGGAGTCAACAAAGCCTAACACATCAAGTTGAGGCAGGACCAAGCTCCTCCACCCTGCCTCAAGGCTGAACAAGGCATCCAACCATAGGGAATGGAGTCCAAAAAGCTAGCTCATGCACCAGGGATAGACTCTGGTCCCACTACCAGGGGTCCATCAGATAGACCATGCTAAACAACTGTCTTCCACATGCAGAGTGCCTGGTTCAGTTCCATGCAGGCTCCACAGGAGTCAATTTAGAGTTTGTGAGCTCCCACGAGCTTGGTTCAGATGTCTCTGTAATTATAAAAAAAACCTAGAAAAGGTGAGTGATATTTCAAATGTCAAAATCACAGAAAAATTTACACAAATACAAAACAAACAAAACAAAAAGAGGGATACATGGCCAAGTCAGAGAAAAGAAGGCATACTTTATTTTTATTTATTTATTTATTTATTTTGGATTTTCGACACAGGATTTCTCCGTAGCTTTTGGTTCCTGTCCTGGAACTAGCTCTTGTAGACCAGGCTGGCCTCGAACTCACAGAGACCTGCCTGCCTCTGCCTCCCGAGTGCTGGGATTGAAGGCGCAACACCACCGCCCGGCAGGAAGGGATACTTTATAGATTAAAGCATCACAAATGCATGAGCTTCTTCAGCGAGAGTTTTCAGAATTATCCTAAAGATGCTTGGTCAGCTACTAGGAACTAATGAGCCAATGGATGCCCCAGATGAGCAGGTACAGGGACACAGGAAGGCGACACACAAGAAAAATCATCTGCCAACAAGGACACGAAATATGTGCATAGAACCTCACAGATTTGGGGAATGAAAAATCACAACAGCGGAAATGAAACATTCACTGGGGATCAAGAGAACTTGGTATTTTTCAAAACTGTAAGCAAAACAAACTTCTTTTCACACAAGCAAAAGATGGAATGTTTGTGAAGGAGAACAAGAACAGGAGAAAAAGAGGGGAGACTGTCAAAGGTGACAGAGTGTCAGTGGATCAGAGCATGGTACAGACATGCGTGAACATGTCACAAGGAAGACCGTTTGGCTGTACACTTACTACGTTCTAATAAAAAGTGGAAGAAAATGATAAGCCCCTTACAGATATTCTGGTCTCAGTATTTTTAACTGCAGCAAATGGACTCATACAGATGACGTCTGCAAAGCTGTGAAATATTCATTCCAACTGAAAAGATTGCAGTCAGCATAATTATTCTGCAAAAATGAAGAAGAAACTGAGAACTCTCCAAATATTCAAAAGGTGAAGGAGTATATTAGCACTGTACCTGCTGCACAGGAGACAGCCAAGAGGTCTTCAGGTCCAAGAGAAAGGACAGTAAGGAGAAAAACACAGTCATACAACGTTTCCAGCATACACAACAGCACAGGCATCTTTAATACTGATACGTAGATTTTAAGTGACAAGCACATACAGAAAACAGGTATACTTGTATGACAATGTGTATATAATACTTAAAAATGTCAAACATAACTGTTCAGGTGGATGCTTCACCCCAGCCCCTGGCATCCATATACCCAAACAGTCTGGAATGTTCTGGAAAAAGCTCCACCCCATCCCACCTCACCCACCCCACCCCTGGCTCTCTCCAAACCTTGCTGCATCTCAGAAAGCCGCCCAAATGATAACCCCTGCCCCAGAGATGCCCAAGACCACTCCCACAGGTATTAAACAGCCCCCCAGAAAACAGACATGGGGGTTTCCAGTCTTCCTTTCCCACCTCCTCTCTGGGGCTGGGAAATCATCCAGGAGCATTTTATCCACTAAACCTGGGCTTTTTCTAATTGGGTTTGATTTAGTCTGATTTTGATTATTGCATTGGCGGAGAGGCTTATTGGGGTGCAGAAACTTTTCAGTAATATTAATAACAAAGTTTTGGGTGAATATAACTGCAGCATAATGGGGTATTTGTGATTGAAATTCAGCCAATCCCAGTTCGAAATAAAATTCTACATCTTTAAGAAGCTTTATATAGGAATTGACAAGATGGCTCAGTGGGTAAAGGCACTTGCCACCAAGCATACACACAGAAAAAATAGTGTATACATAATAAATAAATAAATAAATAAATATTTTCTAAAAAAGAGTTGCCTTGGTAAGGGTGTCTCTTCACAGCAATAAAACTCTTAACTAAGACAAATTCCATGAGTAGCCATCATATAAAAGAAGCATTTAACAGGGGCTTGCTTACAGCTTCAGAGAGTGAATCCGTTTCCATCTTGGGCCTGGTGTGAACTTTGGAAACCTCAAAGGCCACCTCCAGGGACACACCTCCTCCAACAAGGCCATACCTCCTGATCCTTCCTAAACAGTCTACCAACTGAGAACCACATTCAAATAGATGAGCCAAAGGTACAAGGATACATTCTCATTCAAACCACCTCATACAGAACCAGCAGACCTCAGCTGTGAAGGACAGAGTGTGTGGACTTGGTGCGGTTAACTTTGCAGTTACTAACAGCAGTGATAGTTCATGGAAAGACAACCACCGTTTATGAGACTGGCCTCTGGGAACTCGTTCTTGTTTTCATAGCAACCACCACCCAAAAGATATTCTTAAGAACATCATAGGGAAGAGAAACAATTATGTTTTTAAAGAAATATGACGGAGCCCTCTGCTCTTCCTAATTGATGTCTGCTCTCAGAAAAAGGGAGAAGTCCAGAACGCTAGTGGCTGGGGTTTTAACCCAACTGATCACGGACAGGAGATACCCATGTTTATCATAGAGAAGGGAAATGCCAGTGTCTGCCCACTCTAGTTTTCTCAGTGGAAAAGGGAAGTGGCCAACCTCAGTTGCTCTAGCTAACCATGTCCCCTGTGTAGGACAGGCGGAAATAGTGAAGAAACTCTGGAGTTCACAGTCTGAGGCAGAAGGTCACCAACACCCTTGGCACCTTAGCCTCTCCCGGCACCTCACCAGCACAGTAAAACTCCAATTCTGCACCTCCTTTACCTGGTTACCACTGAAAAATCTCCAGGCACAGCCAAACAAAACATGGGACTTGAGAATGAAAATCACATCAAGGTGTCGCCTGCTATCCGTTGGTTGACTACTCTCAAGCAAGCAATTTCCCCACTAAGAAAAGGAAAGATTTTTTTTTTGAGGGTGGATGAGCATGTGGAGCCGAAAATGTTATAAGTCATTGTTGGAGAAGCAAAACGGTGCCACCTCTATGGAAAACACGGTGGTGAGTCCTTAAATATAGAAAATAGGATCTCTGTTCTGATTTTATATGTAGCTCTCAAAATTCATGTTTGCAATTGAGTCCATGATGGAAATTGTGTCACTATTAAGAATGAAACTGTTAGGTAAGAGATTGAGTCACAAGTATTCTACCCTCACGAATGGATTAGGGTTTTATAAATGGAACTAACCACATTCAAGATCTTTTTGCTCTTCTACCTACTGCCGTGAGGGGACCCAGCATTCATCCTTCTTCATTTCATCCCTTCCAGTGTATAAGGATGCAGCATGGAGGTCCTGACTAGCCACTAAATGCCTGTATGTTAACCTTGAACTTGCCAGCTTCCAGAATTGTGAGAAACAATTTGTGTGCTTGTATCTGTAGTCCCACAAAAAGAGCAAAGACAAACAGAGGAACTATTTGCACAGCACTGTTCAAGGATGTAGTGCTCACTGAAGTCAGAATGTGGACAAGCCCATATTGTTCACCAGTGGATGAATGGATGAAATACCATTCTTGTGTCTACACAAGGAAACTGACTTTGCTCAATAGGGAAGAACTTTGGACGTATGCTCCAATATGGATGAACTGAGAGCACCATGCTAAGTGAAAGAAGCCATTTATGCAATGTCAAACACTGTGTGGTCTCACTCAAAGGAAGCATTTAGAGATGGTGAATTCATAGAGACAGGAAGTAAAGGGCATCAGGGTTTGGAGAAGGAGAGAATGAGAAAGTACTGCTTACAGGCATGTAGATTCAGTTTTACAAGACAGTCATCTGTCTGGGGATACAGTGGCAGAGTGCTTGCCTAGTGCGTACAAGGGCCTGGATCCTCTTTCCAACACTGCAGAAAACAAAGGAACTTCTTGGCATGCTGGCACATGTAATCCAAGATAATCTATGCCAGGCTACCTGACACCCTGATTAAAAAACAAGCCGCAAAACCTGTTTCATGATAGTATAGCTACACTTAACAGTTCAGTTTTGTCAACCTGATAATTGGGTTGTAAATTTTGCATTATATACTTTTTGCTACAATAGAAATAGTTCAGCAAGAAGCCTATTTCAACAGATTGGCACCCAACGTGCTAATGAACTCCACGTAAAACCTGAGAGGGCTTAAAAAGGACAGAGAGAGAATTAAAGACAGCTTTTTGCTCTTTCTGGGTTGCGTACTGCAAAGAAATTGACCTGACTCAGCAGCAGGAAAAAACTGGCTGTTTTAAAATGCCGGCTTTCTGGGCTGTGCCGCCATTACGATCTCTGTCTGGCTCCTGCGGGAGACAGAGCTTTTGAATGGAGCATTTGGAGTAAAGTGCTACGATTTGTTTGATGACAACTAGACTGCTGTGTGCCTAAAAGGGGGACATTGCGTGCTGCAGCTCAGAGGCACAAGCAGCTCCACCATGCTAGTGGTGCAATGTGCAAGGATCAGAGGCAGGAGCGGCTCCGCCATGTTGGACTGGGTGGGGCCAGCAGGCAGTACCTGTTTTTGACCTAGGAATGTCACAGCTTAGATTCTTAAGGGCTTAGTGATTTAAAGGCGCAAAACAAAGTGCTCCTGGATAGTAAAAAAAAAAAAAAAAATGTTACAGATGCACAATAAAACAGATTCAGACATAAAAGACCACACTGTTGGATAAATGAACGTAGGCTTGAGAGAGAAAAGAAAAAGAAGATAAAAAATAAAGTTAATGGTTAAAAAAAAAGGTAAAGTCTTTAAACAGACAGAGTACAGATAGTTAAGAGATTAAAAGAAATAACGAAAAATAAGCCATGTAAAAATGGAAAATTCACAGAGAGTCTGGATTATGTACATTGTGTTTTCTTTAAAATTTCTGACTGTAAAGGAGCTAAGTACAGAGAGACATTTCATTATGTGGGCTGCCAAGTGGAACCAAAATGGATATCATGAGGATATGACTTCAGAATTTGGGTCTAAGGATATGATGCTTCGGAAAGGGTCTTCTTTTGTTTTCACAGAGGATGAGACCCTGTGGATTTCTTCTATTCCAATTTGGTATGATAGACCACGTCCTCCTGAAAGGTTGCTGTGAACACCCTCAAAAAATTACTTCACTCAACTGCCAACTGAGATGACCCTGGCACACAGGTTATACCATGAAAGATCTAATTAACGATGCCCCCATTCAGCAGGAAGCAGATTGGAGAGAAAAACTGCGCCCATGTTCCCAAAATATTGTTTATAAATGTTCTTTTATATTTAAAGGGGGATATGACATAGATATGAATAATTTGCATTGGTGTGGATTTTAAGGTCAATTTTGTTGTATATGTATTTCTGATCTTGATTAAATATTGTGATTGTGCAGTTCATTTTTAAAATGTAATATATAATTAGAAAATATAGGTTGTTGTTGAATAATCGTAAATAATAGTCAAGCTTGTAGTCATGTTAGTTAGATTTTTCTAGATATATAGAGATATATTTTAGTTAGATAGGCATTCTTCATATCTTTCAAAGACTGCAGATTATGGCATTTAAAATGTTTTAATAACTTAGGGTTTTTCTTGACAATGAGACACATCTGCTCCTGGCAGCACCAATCTACTTCAAGAGAAAGATGGGCATCGAAGAGGATCCTTATGGAGTTTGATAGCCATTTGGGCAAGAGACTGCTCTTGCCTGGACTATTGCATAAACTGGACACAAAGAACCCACAGAGAGAGGACTGCTGAACTTGCCTAAAGGTGAGATGATCTTTCAGGGTTCCTGATTCATAAAAGAGTCTACGAGACATTCTGCAGGACATAGGACACAGCAGAAACTGACTGAACTGTCTTTGAAATTTCCTGCTTCATGAAAATGTCTGCTGGATACTATGGGCCTGGAGGCCAAAGATAGATGCCCCAACGGTACAGAGGAACTTTGGGTGACTGTCCAGGCTGCGAGATGTCTCTGTCATTTCTAGAGCGTTTGATTTCTTGTTTACTTAGGTAGTTTTATATCCTTCTGGAGTCTTTGATGGAGTTGAATAATGGTTAGTTATAGTTTTCCTTAGTTATGATAAAAGATAAAGTAGATATAAATATTGTAACTGTAATTCTTACTTGATAACTGTTTTGCTATATGAAATTTTACTATGTTAATATAAAAGCCTTCTTTTTTGTTTAAACAGAAAAGGGGGAAATGATGTGGGAGTGACTTCTTATTAATAAAGAAACTGCCTAAGCCCATTGATAGGCCAACCCTTAGGTAGGCGGAGTAGACAGAAGAGGATTCTGGGAGAAAGAAGCTGAGTGAGGAGTCGCCATGATGCCCGCACTCCAGACAGACGCAGGCTAGAATCTCCCTGGTAAGCACACCTTGGGGTGCTACACAGATTATCAGAAATGGGTTAGGTCGATATGTAAGAGCTAGCCAACAATGGGCCAGGCAGTGTTTAAATGAATACAGATTCTGTGTAATTATTTCGGGGCATAAGCTAAGCCATGCGGGCGGCCTGGTGCAGGGACACAGCCTGGCCGCTCCTCCTTCAACACCGTAGTATTTGGTCACAATAAATCAAAAGAGAGAGCACTGTCCCTGACAGTGGAGATGTGAGGCCCTTATGAACAGTGGACTCTTCTGTTTCGTTCAGTATAAAATAGTAAAGTGGCGAGTCACTGAAGAAACTCAGAGCGTGGTTTCTGGAAAGACTGGAGAGCGGGTGAACATCTTGACAACTGAAGAGTGTGAACATACTGTCCTCTGCAGTCTGCCTCAGCGGATGCTGTCTGTGAGCCTTGTGCACGGCTAATACATTCAAGTGTGGTTACAGAAGACTGAGCCCTACCAAATTTACATAATTGGAAAACAACTCTCTTGGGCAAAGTCTTAACCTCTAGTGGCTGTGGGTTGTCATCTCTTGGCTTCTCATTCATTAGACTTTAGTTGTTTTTGCCTTGATGCTTCAGAATTCCATAAAAATGGCTAGGTATGATGTAATTCCATCAGCCTATAATACGGGCAGTGGGGAGGCTGAGACAGAAAGATTCATGCAAATTCTAGGACATAAGTGGGGTAATGGTGGCGCACGCCTTTAATCCCAGTACTCGGGAGGCAGAGGCTGGCGGATCTCTGGGAGTTCGAGACTAGCCTGGTCTACAGAGCTAGTTCCAGGACAGGCTCCAAAGCCACAGAAAAACCCAGTCTCGAAAAACAAAACAAAACAAAACAAAACAAAACAAATTCTAGGACATCTTAAGTTGTATAATTCTGTCTGGGCAACACCATGAGATCCTGTCTCAAAACACCAAAAATAAATGCATTAATTAATGTTATACCTTCCTTCCCCTGTGTTCCTTCAGGCTCTGTACATAAAATATGTGTAATAATTTGTGGTTATGGTAGAATTAACTCATGACTTAAATGAAAGCCTTTCCTGGCTTTCCTGTTTGCACTGACGAGCAGCTATGGATCACTCTCTGTATTAGTTAAGGCTTGCTGTAAAAAGCAGTGGAGACGAGATATAGCTTAAACAAGAGAAACAAATTCTCAGAGTTCTGGACGCTAAGTCTACAATCGGAGCGCTGGCAGAGTTTCCATCTAAAGTCTTCTCCTGGGGTCACAGTGCTGACCTCTCACTTCTCTGTGTTGTCCCCTCCAGTGTATATTCACACTCTACACCCTTGCTATCACCCTAGGGGTAACCATAAAAGAAGCTTCTGTAGGCAGAGACTGCTTGTTCATTTCTGCGGCTGCCCAGACCCGAAATAATCATACAGAAACAATATTGATTACAATACTGTTTGGCCAATAGCTTAAGCGTATTTCTAGCTAGTCCTTACATCTTAAATTAACCCATTTCTATAATTTTATATTTTACCACATGGCTCGTGGTTTACCAGTAAGATTTTGGCCAGTGTCTGAGTCCTTTTGCAGCTACATGGCATCTCCTCGACTCCACCTTCTCTCTCTCTATCCATATCTGTATGGATTTTCCACCTGGTTTTACTCTGTTAAGCCATTGGCTGAAAGCAGTTTCTTTATTAACCAATGGCAATAAAACATGTTTACAGCATGCAAAGGAGAATCCCACATCAAGCTTCATGTCAACTTACTGAATGATACTAGCTGTTTGAAGACTGTCTCTAGTACATTCTGAGGCTCCTAGAGGGAAAATTATGACTCAGAACCCTCAAGGTCAAGTTCTCAGCACAAAGGAGATTTGCCCCAGAGGGACAGAGGGCAGGGAACAAGAGACAAAGATGGGAGATAGAGAACAAGGGAGAAGGGAGAAAGGACTACCTCTGGATAGAGAGGAGACAGACATGGGCCATAGAAAAATGGCAGTTTATAAAGGTACAAGGGAAAACCCCATTTACGATGAGGTGTTTAATTTTAATTGGGCATGCCAATTAGGTGAGCCAAATGGAACTTTTGATTGCTAGAATTCAGTACTTGCTAACTGGACCTTGGTTGTTAGTCTCAGGAGGAGGGACTGGTCAAATAAAGGAGAGGACCTTGGGGCTAGCTTCAGAAATGTAAACTAAAGGTCTTTAGCAAAGCAGAGGGAACTGGAGAGAAGGGCAAGGCCTGCCAGAGTCACGTGTTGAGTGGGCTAGTGTCCCTTCATTCCCACCTATTTGATTTATTATTGGTTGACTGGATGTTGGGTAAGTGGGTGTCATTCTCTTTGGCTGCTTCCTGCTGACATTGGGGCATAGTTGTTAGGGGACACAGAGAAGCTAGGCTGCTGGTCAAGTTGGGAAGTTCAGGCTGTGTGAGTTGATGTTCAGGTTCTGCAGGACCATCTGAGTCTAGGGAAGTGCAGTCTGTGAGGCTGGACTAGAATGTAGATCCTGAGTTGTTGCAGTGGTATGTAGTGACTTGAAAACTGTTGGGACAGGTAGACTAGGTATAGAGGTGAAGTTAAGGAGTATAAAAAAAAAGAACTATCTTGGATGTACATTTGAAACTGTTAGGATCATGGTCCTGGTGGCAAGAGGAGTCCCAAGATCTGGGAAAGGGGGAGAGATTCCAAAGAAAGGGAGAGAGATCCTACCCTTAGGAATAGGTAATAGGCAGGAAAACTTAGGTGTTGATTGGCAAGAGAACTTACCTGGAGCATGAGAGTCCTTGAGAGGAGCCAGGAAAATTTAGATTGGCTATATAAAGTTACATCAGAGTTGTCTTTCCTGGGGTGCTTAGGTGGGTTTTGCAATTGAACTATTTTAGGAACATGGGTGAGTGAGGAGGCTCTTGGTGAGTGGTGAGAGGGGCAGTCTGTAACAGGTTTTGCAACTGAACTATTTTAGGAACATGGGTGAGTGAGGAGGCTCTTGGCAAATGGTGAGAGGGACGGTCTGTAAGAGGTTTTGGGGGTTGTTGTGAAAAGGTTGAGAGAACTTGTCTTTGGTTCCCAAAGGGGGACTTGGATTGAGGAAACAAGTGTATGAGAGGGATGGGGGAGGAGGTCTTTGAGAGTTTGGGACAGGAGTGTAGAGGACCTGGGGAACATTGGGGCAGATGGTTATTAGTGTGGAGGGCATTAGGAGAGGGTAGGTAAGGAGTGTGAGTGATGACTTTTTGTTAAGAGAAGTTTAGAGGGATGGAATTCAAGACAGGGGAAGTGATTTACAAGTTGAGGGATACATTGGTGGGAACAGATCGTGAGAGGGGATTGTGCCAGGTTTTTTCTTTTTGGCCACCAACCAGCTCCAAAACACGACACAGAGACCTACTGAAAAGATTTTTATCCTGATAAACCTCTCTACCTATGCAATAATCCAAAGCAGACCAAGTCAAATCGAATTAGAATAAGCCCAGGTTTAATGAATACCAGCGCTCCGAGGTGATCTTCCAGGTCCCCAGAGAGGAAAGGGGGAAGGAAGACAGGAAAACCACATGTTTGTTCTCTGGGGTCTAGCTTAAATACCCTGTGGGAATGGTCTTGAGCATCTCTGGGGAGTGATTATCATTTGGTGGGCTTTCTCAGAGGTGGAGTCTGGACTGAGGCAACTCCCAGGGGAGGGGGCTTGGAATGGAACTTGAAAACATTCTAGACTCTTTGGATAAGATGTCACAGGCTGATATGAAGCCTTAACCTAATCACCTTATACTCTTTGAGTACAGGGATGCTGGCTCAAGTGTGGGACAATGTGAGGGAGGGGAGAGTAGGGAGTTGGTGGGCTCACACTCAGTGGGGTGTGTGGCTGGAGAGGCATCTTGTTAACTGCCATTCTGGAGACCTCAGGTATCTGTTCCTTGAGGGAGATGAGAAGTCAGGTGGCGAGGAGAAAAAAATAAATTGTTATTATCAGCCCTATGAATGGGGCTAGCCATGGGAAGAGTCATTAACTGCCAAAAAGAATGGGACAGAGAAGTGCACTGGTTGTGCATGAGAGGCTAGGGTGAGTAAGTGAGACACAAGGACAAATATACCCTTTGAAACCTGATTTTAGTTGCTAGGTTTGAGCCAGGAGAGGTGGTACCAATGGTTAAACCCCAGGAGGTGGTGTAGGTGCTGGATTTGTCTGGAGAACCCTCTATAAGTTAGTTTTGGCCTAGACAGCAGGAGTGACCTGTAAAATGTATGGATGGGGTTAAATAGGCTCTGGATACTCGTAGTTTTTTACCAGATCAGATAAAGGAAATTGGAAACTCTGAAGATACACCTGAAACCTGTTAATCCCAGACTATGAAGCCTATGAAAGAGGAACACACCTGTCTGTATTTTTAGCAGGAAACTTAACAAGTGAAGTAAGGAATTACCAGTACCTTAAGTCATCAAATGCCGTCAGAGCTATGAGAGGGATAAATAAATGAGCAGAAGTGAGACCGTTTTTTCAGTTTTGCAGACAATCTCAAATCTCTCTGTGGTCTTGGTGAATACCAGTTTTAGAAGCAGTACTTGCCTTTAGCTGTTGAGCCCAGGGAGGCCTGAAGATTTTCCTGTGGGAGTAGGGTTTAATCTAACTGTCTTGGCAGGATGAACTGATCAATCCCCCCGTGTACTGTCCAGGAAGTTGATGAGGTGGAAGGCAGCTTTTCACTGTGTGGGTGGCTTTGTCATATCCAAAGGCAAGCCTCCAGGTGGAAGGTCTTCTGCATCTTCTTGGAGGAGCTATAGGATGGTGCAGGAGCTGACATGTCTTTCTGTCATAAGAAGCTCTTGTTAAATGTCATACTCTCAGATCTGTAAAAGCACTTGAGAGTCAGGGTACCATACCTGTCAGATATATCCAAATTAGACATATAAGTTAAATTTAGACATACAGTTTACCCAGTCAGTTACAGCTTACCAGTGCTAGTAGAGGCAAGAAGATTAGAAGGAATATTTTAGTAAGCCAAAGAATATTGGAGGCAGAATGTCTTCCTGGTAGGTCCAGCGTAGGTGAGAACTCTTACCAAAGATGCGCTGAGGTCAAAAATGGCAGCTATTCATGTGTTTGTATTTTTCCAGAGCTGTTGTATTCTGGAGTTACAAGTTTCACAGGTCTTAAAACAAGCACACATGCACACTCAGACATAAAGCAAGTATACTATGGTCAAATTATCTATACATATATGTATTAACAGACAGACAAGACCAAATCGAATGAGGCCATGGGCCGCTAAGGCAATGACTGGACTGAGACAACTCCCAGGGGACTGGGTTTGGGATCGAACTTTCCACCCAAACACTTACTAGTTTTGAATATTCGGCCTAGCTTAGGCATGTTTCTGGCTAGCTCTTTCAATTTAAATTAATCTGTTTCTCTTTATCTACCTTTTGCCTCGGACTTTTTATCTTTCTTGCTTCTGTATATCTTACACTGCTTGTCTATGTCTGGCTTCTGGCTCCAGGCGTCTCCCTCATTCTTTCCTCTGTTCTTCTTCTCAGGAGCCAAGATTTCACCTCCTATTTATTCTCTCTGCCTGGTAGCGCCTCCTATCCCTCTCCTGCTCAGCTACTGGTCATTCAGCTTTTCATTAGACCAATTAGATGCCTTAGCTGGGCAAGGTGAAACAAACACAACACTGCTTTACATAATTAATCCGATGCACTATAAACACACCTTTACCTAGTTACAGTCATGTTCTGCTGCATAAACAAATGTAACACATCTTTGCCTAGTTAAAATAATGTTCACAACAGGGGATTCCAGAGTTAATATCCTAGATTTAGTGATGAGCAGAGAGGCTCTGGCAAGAACACGTAGACAGGGAGGTCAGCCATGGGTGGTGTTATCTAGAGTTTTGGAGAATTGGGCTAAGGGGCAAAGGTCAGTCTTAGGAAATGTTTATGTATTTTGGAAGTGTAAAAATGGAAGAGTTTGTATAGATCTATAAGGGGAAGGCTGGGGCTGACAGAGGAGTGTTTCTGAGTTTAAAGAATTATTTATGAATGGGAGGGAGAGGCTCATGGGGACAGGGCAGAAACATTGGAATCAATGGTGTGCTAGGATTATTTAGGGATCCACGAGCAGAGGAAATTGGCCATGAGGGCAGAGATAAGGAGCAGAGATGGGCAGGGTGGTCTAAATTGAGGTCTTTGGGGGTTGGGGTAAGAGGCAAATTTTTTGTCAGTTCTGGAGAGGACATCCTTTCCTAGTGAGGGAATGGGGCTTGAGGGAATGAGGAGAACAAGCCTCGAAAGGGGCAAGTTAAGGGAGGGGTCTGGAGGACTTGTATTCTGACCATGGGCAAGGGAGATGAAGGAAAGAAATCTGAATAACTTTCCATATTCCTTAAACTACTTTATTGGACTCATAATGACTCAGGCTTTGTGACTTAAACTTTCTGACCTTAGATCTGAACACATACGGTCATAACTTAGACCTATCTTAGACCTGCAAACCTTGTATCATTCTGTTCCCTGACCTACATAACTTTTTTGTCCATTTGACATAACCTTTAGAAAGTTTATAGTTTTGTTAGTGTGAAGCCTGTCAGCAAGGTGGATTGACCAGGCACTGGGGTGTTTGCTGTGGTTAAAGCTACAGCTAATACTCAGTGTCTTCAGAGAGCTGGGGAGGATAAACTTGACCAGGAAGTACAATTTAAACGGTTGTTGTAGCAATTAAAACGACAGAGACTAACTCAGTCATTTGGGGCTTGTGTGGTTCATTGTAGATGCCATAGTCATCTTCAGAGAAGAGCAGTATTGACGCTTCAGTTGTTCCACAGAGCAGCAGGCCTTTCGGGAGGAGGGGGTCAGACTCAGGTCTAAAGTTTTCCTGGAGAGGGAGAACTTGAGGAAATTAACCTTACTTTGACAAAGCAAGGTAGGACAGTCACTCTAAAGGTGTCCATAGTTTGTGCAGGATCCTGGTGGCAGGTGAGGCATGGGCAGTCTTCCCAGCGTTAGCAATACCACGGTCCAGGAGGAGGCATTGGTGTCATGTTTTATCTGTCTTCCTTGGCGACCTTAAAGTTTTCTTGTTGGAGGGTGTGTGTGTGTGTGTGTGTGTGTGTGTGTGTGTGTGTGTGTGTGTATGTGTGTGTGGTGTCTGTTTACTGTGGGAAGTTTTGATTGAAAAATTTTAAATGCCTTATTCATCAGGTCTCTGAGGAGTTTGAGATCCATTATCTATTAAGTGTACCCGGACCAGATAAATTTTGTTTCAAGTTACTTATTTCAAAGACTTAACTTTGAACACACACACATATATTTATGGCTAAATAAAGTTTATTTTTGTAGTTAATCATGACTGTAAGTATAGCTATCATATCAAATATAAGTATAGCTAATCATATTAAAGAATATGATTATTTGTGAATAACTGATGATTAACTTGCATGTTTTAATTATCTTTAACAGTTTTTAGTAAGCTAATACAGTTTTTATAAGATTAGGATTTGCATTTTTATCCCTGTTAAGTTTGAGTTTAATGTTTATTTGGAGATTTCTAATATGAAAATAAACGATGAACCATAATGTAGTAAACTTCTGTCAGAGTATTATAGTGAAGGAAGTGTCAGGACAGGAAAGGCTTAAGGTGAGAAAGTGGCAGCAGCCAGGACCTTGACTGAGGGAGGTGTGATCATGTTAGAATAATCTATAATCTATATTGTGTATGTATATGACTGAGGGAGGTGTGATCAGGTTAGAATAATCTATAATCTATATTGTGTACGTATATGACTGAGGGAGGTGTGATCAGGTTAGAATAATCTATAATCTATATTGTGTATGTATATGACTGAGGGAGGTGTGATCAGGTTAGAATAATCTATAATCTATATTGTGTATGTATATGACTGAGGGAGGTGTGATCAGGTTAGAATAATCTATAATCTATATTGTGTACATATATGACTGGGCCATACTGAAAGTATAAGTATTTATATAGGTGTGTGTGTGTGTGTGTGTATGCAGGCCGAGAATAAAAAAAAAAATTATGACTTCTAGACACCGAGTGAAACTACTGCTGGTTGGCATAAGACTTTAAATGCAAATTCATTCAAATAGCAAGTGCTCTTCTCTAGCTTCTGCTGTACTAAAGTCACACCAACACTCAGAAATAATGCCAAAACTGTGAAGGAAAACAAGCTGTCGGCTAAAAGTGTTGCTGTTCCAGCTGCAGAACTTTCCACTGCAAACTGAACTAGGTCAGTTGTTTGTGTGTGTGTGTTTCCACAGGAAATACCAACCACAAAGATCTCCTTAGAAACAGACTTTTGTAATTACGGGTGGCAGGCATATCACCTGTGGATCAACGGGCCAATACCACCCGCCTGAAGTCTCTGGGGATAGAAAGTATTAAAAATCCTTTTCCACCGGTTGTAGTGGCTCAAATTTTTAATCCCAGCACTGAAGGGGAGGCAGGCAGAGCTGCTTAGTGAATTTCGTGCTGGGTCATTGTAATAAGGTCTTTTCTCAAACACAAGTGAACAAAGAAAACCCCAAACCACACACATGCACACACAAAACCAACAGTTGTCTTTCCCAATCTAATAATGGTATCTATTTTATTCGATTTTTTTTTTCAGTGTAATATAGGTCACATAATTCTGTGTGATCGAAAACAAAGGGCTGTAGATGAGAACAAGGCAGCTGTTGGAAGTCAAAATTCTGAGTTCCCCTTTTATGAAGCAATGTGACTGTTCGGTCGGTCAGTTGCTAATGAGCGGTCATTCGTGTTACCCTACCTATTACTTGTCGGGAAAGCCACACATAGAAGTGGAAGTAGGAAACTCAAAGCATGACATAAGCTTGGCAACAGGAAACAAAGCAGAAAGTTGCATCTCCATAATGAAAAGTAGAAGCTGGAGTGGCTGCTTGCCTGGCGTTATACAGATGGTTGTGGGTTAGGGTCAGAGAGTTTACAGAAAACACAGAAAGTCCCAAGCTAGCAGCCAAGAGGCTCTGGCTTTGTAATTCTGGCTGGTAGGTATGCTAAACACTAGAATATTAGTAGGCCTATAACACTTTGCTGAAGTCTGTGGGGATAGACAGTGTTAAAATTTTTCTTTTCACCAGGCATAGTGACTCATACAGTTACCCCTAGCACTCTATAGCAGAGGCAGGCAGATCTCTGCAAATTGGAAGATAGAAATTTATATAAACAAATTTCTATGTCATTTATTATTAAGTATTTATGATGGATACACAAAATATATGCATGCACATAGTATCTAAAACTTCAAATCTACGTGTTACCTCGGAGGGAGCAAAATAAAAAATGACATTTTAAACATACATCTAATAAGACACATTTATTAAATACATTTTAATAAATACGTTTGATTTTAGACATTCTCATTTTAGCCTGACACATTAAGTGAGAGCGACGCATTGATATATGCTGTAAGAGCCCTCTCGTTTTACTTTTAATTATTCATAGTTCTGTGCGGGCATGTTCCCCGTGAGTGCAGTGCCTGCGGAGACTAGAAGAGGTGCAAGCTCTCCATACACATTCGGCCCAAGGTGCCTGGACCTTGGCAGAAACCACTGTTACAGCTCTCAGTCCCAGATCTGAGATCCTTGTCTATGAAGCTCGGTAGCTCCCCGGGGCTGTCTATCCTTCAGCCTCCACTTCCTGCTCTCTCTTGTCATCTTTCTTCTGTCTTCCTTATTCTTCCCATCCGGGTCCTCACAAATGGTTCGACTGTCTTTCTTCAACTGTCGAGCCGGAACTGCCCGGTTGCTTTCAAAGCGTCGGGTTCTGACTTCTGTTTCTGCTTCTGCCATTGTGCCTCTACAGTCAGCCTCGATTCACACAGATGTGCTCAGGGCATGCGTGTGAGGGTTCGCTAGACTGGGGGAGCCTCTGAGCAGGGACGTGAGGGATCCTCTCCGCAACGCTAATGAGCTTTGGCTGCCTTCACTTCCCCACTTTGATTGACTGTGCCTTCAAGTGTGACCAAAATAAAACCTATCTTTCCTTTTGTCGGGATATCTTGTCAAAGCAACGAAAACCAAAACGAAGACAACAACCCCATACTATCTCTGAAACACTCATGAATATTAAATTTTGTTCACAGACAGAACCTTCCGTCTTAAAACTCCAAAAGCTGTTAACATTCCTAACATCTTGCCCCAGTCTGTTCCAGGGTGTATCAAGATGGGTGGAAATCCTGAACCCACCCTGAGCAAGAAAACCGAAAGCGGGGTGGGGGGGGGGGGGCGGAGGGGTGAAATGGTGTGTGGAGGAGGGGAGATAGGGTGCTAGGATGCTCACTCTTTACTGGTTGGCTTCTTGAAAGAGGTGTGACATGCTGGGGAGGACTCGTGCTCAGGAGAACCGAGGGAGGACCCGCAAGAACCAACAGTGTCTAGAAAATGCGTGAGGAGTAGAAGTTTATGAACCGGGCGAAGAGGATGAGATTGAAGAGAAGGGGAGTGGGTGTTTTGCTGGAATCCTCAGTTCTTTGTTACATTTCAGACACACAAATAGAAACTGTCAGGCCACGTACGTCATCAAACGAAACTAACTAATGAATTAGAGACGCTACCAATTCCCGGTTCTGGTGGCGCAGACCGGTAGGATTTGCTGAAGAGGCAGGTGGATCTGGAGTTCGAGGCCAGCCTGGACTACACATTTTTTTTCTTCAATTTTCATCAAAAAATTTTCAATCTATGTCTATAACACCTACAATCAGCTAATTAACAACTAATGCCCAACAGTCACAAGGCCGCTCACCGTTCTCCTTACACCGGGATCCTACTCGCTTACCCGCGTTCCCCCAAAAGCCCCTCCAGACGCACAGGCGCCTGCTACACATGCTGCTCACAAGCCCCTGCCCATACACTAGCCAGACCTTCACTCATGCCCATTCGAGCCATTGTCTCTAAAACTACAGAATCTGCCCTTTTACAGTTTAAGGCAGATGCCCACTAGAAAGAACCCAGAATAAGTGATAATGGTATGATGAACATATTCTTACATTCCAAAATATATTTCATGAAATACATCCATTTGCCAAGTTTTATTTTATTTTTGCATACCTTTAGGATTTGTTTCGGTAGGTAAAGGAATTTGATTATAAAAGGAACAAACAGGACAGCTTTTTATAATTTCCTTAGCTTGTTGCCAAGTAACAGAATTTTTTTTCTTTAATCCCCTACTGTTACCATGATGTATCTTATGAAATTTAGAGACTTTCAACACACTTCCTATTAATAATGGGAGCGAATTCCAGTGAATAATGAAATCGTCCACGTTTAATCTCCAATTCCTTAAAATGCCCAACCCTAAAGTAGGAGAAAGATAAAATAAACAAAAAACAAAAACAAACGAAACAAAAACAAACAAAAATCACTGCATTAACATGATACAAGAGAATGGACAGACCAGTCGAAGGTTGGGTGCTACATCCATAGTTAAACATTTTGTTGCTAGAATGAAGCAAATCAGGCTTTCACCCAAGACCAAAACACACTGTAGGCAAATCACTCCCTGAGTGGACTCCATTGTTATCTCCCTAAGGGAACTGGGACCAAGTTGACTCCCCGGACTTTTGTTTGAGGTAAAACATATCTACTTCTCTATTTCTAAACTGTAAGGGCTGGATGTTAGCCATGCCTGTTGACAATAATCTTGAGAGAGCAAAACTCTCTGATGTATATCTAGGTGAGACTTTGTTTGAGGTAAAAACACAAGAACATTAAAAGAATAGAGATTAGTTCCAACTCTCTGAATAGAGTCAAGTTCCAACTCGCTGACCTTTGGTCAAGGTAGAAATAGGCTCATATATTTGGGCTTCTACAGTAATTGATCAAGTTTTGCTTTTTTTTTTTTTTTTTGCTAATGGTCCAGGCAATCCAGTATAAGATCGAATATAAGTAATATAAAGTGGGCAATTTCTTTTTCAGATTATCTGTTGTAGTTGCACAAATAATAAAGGTAATTCTGAATCATTAGGAATAGGTTTAACAGTCTCTATAAGCAACACAACTCTTTTTGCATATTGAGAATCAGCAATTATGTTGAGAGGTTCCTTAAAATCTAGTAAAACCATCAGAATGGCATACAGCTCTGAGTTTTGGTCTGAGTCATGTGGACTTTGAACAACCTTACTGTTGGTCCCTGCTTTAGAAACAGACATTTCTGATTTGTTTGCACCAGTATAAAATGTAACAGCCCCAGAAATAGGTGCCCTACTCACTATGCAGGGAAGAATCCTGTTAGTTCTTTTTATAAACTGAATTTGCTTACTCTTTGGATACTTGTTGTTAATATTTTAAAAGAAACTACTACAAGTTCTTTGCCAATCATCATTAATCCCCCACATTTGCCTAATTTCAACATTGGTATATGATATATACCATAATCTTAGCTGGATCCATACCTGACAATTGACAAAGTCTTACTCTTCCTTCTATAATCAGTTTAGAAACTTTTTTATATGGGTCTTTGATTTTTTACTGTTTGTGAGCTAAGAAAATCCATTCCAAAATATTATTCTCTCTCTGCATAACAAGCCCAGTATGGAAATGATTTGAAGGTAAAATTTCCAAAATAAACCTCTTTGTGATGTCTAATCCACATAGGCTTTTGTAATTTTTGTTCTACCAGGGTCAATTTTTTGTCAGCCTCGCTGTTAACTGTCTTGCATTGTTTAATTCTGAGTCACCTTGCAATATTTGAAACAAATTAGTTAATTTTGAGTACACAGTCCATTGTAGGCCGCAACTAGTTGATATCTTCTAATTACCTTTGAAAATCATTAAGAGTATGCAATAAATCTCTCCTAATTTGTTCTTTCTGGTGTTGAATTTTTAGCTTACTTAATTTATAACCTAAATAGTTTAGAGAATATCGTCTTTGTACTTTTTCAATTTTAGATCTGTAATCTCCAATAAGGTAAATTTCTGTGAACTGCATTAAACATTCTTTTTAAGGTATCTTTATCAGAAACATCCAATAGAATAGTGTCCAGATAATTGAGGAAAATGTTCAGGTACTGCTTTTAGTGGTTCATTTACCAGTTATTGACACAAAGCTAAGCTATTTACCATACCCTGTGCAAGGATATTCCAGTGATATCTCCTTACTGATTGAGAAATATTATAAGTGGGAACTGTAAAAGCAAATTTTTTTCTATCCTGTTCTTGTAAAGGAATAGTAAAAAAGCAATCGTGCTAATCAATAACTATAATAGGCCAGTTTGGGGCAATAAAGAAGGTAAAGGGACCCCAGTCTGTAAAGGTCTCATATGTTGAATATTTTATTAATAGTTCTTAAATCAGTTAATATTTTTCATTTTTCAGAATTTTTTTAAAGAACTGTTTTTTTATTTTTTTATTTTTTATTTTCTCCACTCCCTTCCCTATGTATACAGCATGCATGCCTGCAGGTCAGAAGGGGGCAACAGATCTCATTACAGATGGTTGTGAGCCACCATGTCTGACCCGTCCAGCAGGTCCAGTTATTCCAGAGTCCTGAAGAGGCACTACTTGAAAAAATCATGGGCCGGAGAGAGAACCGAGGCCAAGCAAGATTCTTATGTCAAGGTCTTGTTTATTGAAGCAATCTTTTGTCTTAAATACTCCTCCTGTTAGGCAGGGGAAAAGGGGAAGGGAAGGAGGGACTCTGCAGCTAGGCAGCTAAGAGGAGTAGTTTCAAGGTCAGTCATTAGAGCACCTGCTGTTAGCCATAAAAGCGGCAGACAATGAGGTCACTCTGTGGTGATTTTTGGAGCTTGAGTCTCTAAGAAGAGCACACAATATTTTAGTTAATTTTAGGTTTCTATTTCTAGGCCCTGTGAGAAAGGAGAGGCCCAAAATAGCCCCTAACACCATGTCATTGCTGCGAACTGAACTCAAGACCTCTAGGAGAACAGCCCATGCTCTTAACCTCTGAACCATTTCTCCAGCCTGATTTTTTTTTTAATACAAATACTGGTGAATTTTAAGGACTAGTAGTTTCCTCAGAGTGTTTGCTTCTAACTGTTTCTAACTGTTCTTTCACAAGTTCCTAAAAATGCCTGCAATTGATCTTTAGTTAAGGGCCACTGCTCTATCCACACAGGCCTCTTTCTTAGCCCTTTGAAAGGCAGAGCAGTGGGGCTGTCAGCAGTGGCCCCTGCTATAAATCTGGACAACCGATTGCTGTTCTGTTTGCCTTTGTATAACTTGCAGAGCCTGTGACCTTCCTTTACACTTTTTCCTGATGCCCTTCAGAAATATGTCACAATTTAAAAATCAAATTACAAGCAGATTCTGAAATTATAAAAATATTAATTTGAGCTCCTCATTGTTGTAACAAATTTGTTCTTCATAGATTTATGGCCATATCAGCCACATAAGGCTTCAAAAGTTTTACTTGTACTTTAGGCCCTATACATTTCATCCATTTTACTCTCTGTTTTACTTGAGGTAAGGTTCCTATACCCATAGTTGAGTGGAGACTTCTTGTAGAGGCCAGTTGAGATCCCAGGATTCTTGTGAAATCTGGTGATACATCATCACCAGAATCCAATAATCCTTTAATTTTAACCCAATTTAATTTTACTTTCAATTTAGGCCTTTCATCATTAATGCCCATTTGCCAAAATACCCTTTTCAGTCCTTCCAAAGCCTCCTGTCCTCATCACTGGAGCTGCTGAGACTTTTAGCTATGGGAGTGTCAGCAACTGAGCGATTCTATCACCAACTTCTGCTTGGACACACCTTTCTACATGTGCCATAATTGTAATTTCTCCCTGGTAATCTTCATCTATAATTTCTGGGTATACAATAAATCCTTTAGATATTAGACGGCTTTTACCAAAAATCATCCCTACTGTTCCTTGGGGGAAGGGGACCATACACCCCAGTGGCTATCTTATAACAAGGGGTCTGTGGGGACAAAGTTAGATGTCTGCCCACTGCCAATTCTAAAGCAGCGCTCCCTGAAGCAGCAAGCATTAAACCTCTAATGCTGAGTCTGTGTTTCCCTGGTGGCTCTGTTGATGAGCCACACAATTGCTGAGAGGAAACTGAGAGCTCTTGTCTGTTAATGGGCCCCAGCTAGGCCCCTCATCCAGTTTCCTGAAGGTAAAGGACTACCATGCATATCTCTCTTTGATCTCCAGTGTTTATCTTTCCCACATCTCTTAGAAATTCCAGGGGAATGAGGCTTCTATAGGATCATCCTCTGAAGAGGTATCCTTTTTAGTAACAGACCGGTAACAGTCTTTCCTTAAATGTCCTTGTCTTCCCACAGTTGAAACATCTTGTGTTCAGGATTTAAGGCCTTTAGCTATAGCTTACCCAACCATACTAGCATCATATTCTGTGGAGACAATATCAGCAGTAGGCTTTAACCCACTCCTCCAAAGGAGCTCCCTGAGATTTTAAGGGCCTTATGGCCTTTGGCATTCTGTAGTAGCATTCTCAAAAGTCAAAGAATCAAATAAAACCTTTCTAACATCTGGATCAGCTGCTGTTCTATGCACTGTTGAAGTTAATCTTCGTAAAAAGGCAGTGTAGATGTCTCCTGCACTTTGTGATCTTTTCCCTGGCTCCTCCACCTTATCCCGTGCCCTTAAAGCCATAGGTGACACTGCACTCACTACAGGGGCATCCAACTGCCTTTGTCTTTGGAGATTAGCATACTGTCCCTCTCCTGGTAATTGATCCTTTACTCCTCTAGTCTGACTGCCCTGTTCCAGGGCCGCGACTTCCTCTCTCCACCAGTAAGCCAATTGAGGATTAGCTTCTAGTATAGCTGCCAAGAGGTCCTTCCAATCTTGCAGAATAACTCTATTCTGAGTAGCCCAGTGGTTTACAACCTGTCTTACACAGGGAGAATGCATTCCAAACTGTTATGGTTTTGGTCCTTTTAAGAGATCTAATCTGCTTTTTATTATAAGGAAGACCTGGGAATGTTATGGTTTGGTCCCTTTAAGTGACAAGCCACGCCCACTCCCTCCCCATCAGCTGAGGCAGGCTGATCTTCAGCTTCTGGCCTGAGTTCGCTCTCTTTTCCATCTTCCTCTCGAAGAGGCAGCTTCGCTTCTGCCTCTCTCCCCACTTCTCTGCTTCCCCCCTTCTCTTTCTCCTCTTCTCTCTCTCTCTCTCTCTCTCTCTCTCTCTCTCTCTTCCTCTCTCTTTGTCCCCCCCTTCACCCTTCCTCCTCCATAACCCCCTGAATAAACATTCAACCTCACCCTGCATGTCATGTCCATGTTTCTGTCTTCTGCCCACCTGCCATGTGTCTCCCTGCCTGGAACCAGCCATTGCTCTAAGACCAGCAGCCGTCTCTGCCTGGGACTGGCTGCTCCCAGGGCCCGCTGTCTGCCGCCACATGGCCCGCTACCACCACTCAGGCCACTGCTCTGGGACCGGCAGCCATTTCTGCCTGGGACTGGCTGCTCCCAGAGCCTGCTGCCTGCCACCACATGGCCCACTACCACCATTTGGGACTTACAGCATTTCTGCTGCCTACTGCCTTGGGGATCTTGCAGTATTTTTTAAAAAAGAATAACAAATGGTGCCGAAACCTGGGACTGGCCTCCGGGCTTTTGGCGCCTCCCGGAGTCTGGGGCCTCCTGCCCAGCACGAAGCCGCAACCGGGACCTGCGACCACTTCCATCTCCTCTCGCCACAGCCATCTCCGACACCAACCGATTCGTGAGTTTTTTCTCCCTTCGTCCCATCCTTGGTTGACAGTAATTTTGCCTGCACCTGGGGATTTGGTGTCCTCAGTATCTTCTCCCTAGGGATTTGGGGTCCCTAGCTTCTTCTTCCTTTCCTTCCTTCTCTCTTTACCTGTGGGCTTGTCCTCAACAAGCACCTTCTCTGGCTGTACGGTCAGCCCCCAAAAGGCTTGGTCTTCTCCTCCTAGCCGTCGGTACCTAGGTTCGGGAAGACCCTGCCTATAGCGCGGCCTCCCAGGTTTGGGGACGCCTGTACCTTGGGACCTGCTGCGTTCGCGGCACCTACTGTGCCTTTCGCAGGCAGACTTACCGCTTAACCATGGAAACCAAAAACTCTAAATGGCCGATTTTTTCGGTTCCAGCCTTTTGTCCCTCCCCTCTGTGGCTTTCGTTATGGCATGGCGGGCTTTCCAACAGGGCAGACTACACGTGGCGGTCGCCATCTTGGCTGAGAGCCAGATCACGTGACCACACTCTCCCAGTTTCACTCTCCCGGTTTTACCCTGCCTTCTCACCCGGTTTTCACTAAAATCCTCATGCTAACTCAGTTAAATATGTTTTGAGCAATGGCAAATGTCTCTGATAGGGCCCGTCAGAGGCGTCCACGTTGCTCAATTCTCGTTCACTCTCTCAATGCATAATAATTGTTTATTACATCTCATTTCAGACTACAAAACATGAGTCTTATATTTTGAACTGGTATGTACCCTTAAATCTCTTAAGCTGTTTTTTATCATTGTCAGTTCTGGCATTAACCTTTCATTGCCAGAAGTTTCTTCTTTCTGCCCTTTTACAAATGTGGATCTTACCTGTTAAGAGCCAATATACTACACCTATATTTAATCCAGCCCTCAACTGCTCAGAGATCTGGGGAATGTGATATTTAAGTATTTAATATTTAAAAACTTTTCATAACAAAAGATACAGGTTGGCTCCTAGCAGCAGCTCTCTGCTCCCCCCAAAGAAGACAGCTCCCTCCAAAGAAGACAGACACACGCAGAACAATGTCCTTCTGCATTTCGCTTCGACTGCAGAGCGCTAACCATTTGGCAAACCTGCCTTTCGTCTAAAGTAAAGACCTCTCTAGACGTGGACGGAATCGCTGGAATCGGCAGCCTAGCTGCTCAGGTCAAGGTAGGCCTGTCTTCCTACAGATTTCTTAGCCCACAGGATCTTCTGGAGCCTGGCAGGCCCTGCGCTAAACAGCAAAGCTCAAGTGCAACCTTCAGCGACCATGGAGGACCCAAAAAGGGGTAGCTCTGGGTGCCAACCAAGTAAGTTCTCTGTCATTTTTTTTAAGCAGTAACTCAAGTAAAATCTTATACTTCTCAAAGATCTCTGACAGTCTGACAGCTGAGAGGTTTTGCCAGGTTGAGGTTTTTGTAAGGTGACCTCACCAAACAAATTTCAAATCAAATATATCTCTTATGCTACAGTCATTATATGTCTAAAACTTCTGTTTTCACAAACCCAAGGAGTTCTCGTGAGTTCCAGGGAGCCGAATTCAAACAGGTCAGATACATACTCCCTCAATTCCCTGGTCCTAAAATTTTAACCTTAATTTAACTTTGTTCTTTGTTCTGCCAATACCTTAGGGACACCAGATATTCTCATGCCACAGACATCAGTCAGAAGCAAAGAGACCAGCTATGCCAGGATGTTCCCAGCACACAGCCTTCTTCAGGCCCCCCCCAAAGACGACGCCCACAAATCAGCAGGAAGCAGTTTTGAGAATTCGCCGCCCAAATTCCTTCCAACTGTGGTGTCTAATCTGCTTTTTATTATAAGGAAGACCTGGGAATGTTATGGTTTTGGTCCTTTTAAGAGATCTAACTGCTTTTTATTATAAGGAAGACCTGGGAATGTTATGGTATTGAAGACCTGGGAATGTTATGGTATTGGTCCCTTTAAGAGACAAGCCACGCCCACTCCCTCCCCATCCGCTGAGGCAGGCTGATCTTCAGCTTCTGGCCTGAGTTTGCTCTCTTTTCCATCTTCCTCTCGAAGAGGCAGCTTCACTTCTGCCTCTCTCCCCACTTCTCTGCTTCCCCCCTTCTCTTTCTCCTCCTCTCTCTCTCTCTCTCTCTCTCTCTCTCTCTCTCTCTCTCTCTCTCTCTCCCTTTCTCTCTCTCGCCCTCTCGCCCTCTCTCTCTGTCTCCCCCCTTCACCCTTCCTCCTCCATAACCCCCTGAATAAACATTCAACCTGACCCTGCATGTCGTGTCTATCCATGTTTCTGTTTTCTGCCCGCCTGCCATGTGTCTCCCTGCCTGGAACCAGCCATTGCTCTGAGACCAGCAGCCGTCTCTGCCTGGGACTGGCTGCTCCCAGAGCCTGCTGCCTGCCACCACATGGCCCGCTACCACCATTTGGGACCTACAGCATTTCTGCTGCCTACTGCCTCGGGGATCTTGCAGTATTTTTTTTATTTTAAAGAATAACATAAGCTACTCCTGCTTCTTTTAATCCGTTCAGACCCTTAAGTCTGTAGGTCTCCAATCAACCTGAACTTACCCTTGAGGCTGCTGATCTTTTGCATAATACCTGGGAACACCTGTAAAGGTGTCCTTATGACCCTTGGAAACCATTCCTAAAACCCCTCCTTTTGATTCTCTCTCCTACTGATTTTTCTGCCGGGAAGATTTCCCTTTGAATTTCCATAGTTTTTCTTTACTGGGAAGTTTTTTTTTTTTGTCTTTTGTCTTGGGAGTTTTTGTGTTTTTAAATGTGCAGTCTTCTTCTCAACCTTTCTAATTCCTAAATCTGTTATTTCTAACGAAGGCGGATTAAGAGTCATCTCCTGTGTCGTGGTTTTCCTCACTTTTACTGTTCTCTGAAACAGCTTTCTTATCGACCTGTGAAGGAACATTCTCCTCTGCTGGCTGACCGTTTCTAGCCTGAGTGTCTTCCCTTTTACTTTCCTGCTCTACTTCTGATGCAGCTTTAAGTGACTCCTTACTCTGCAACGGCTCAAGAGCGTTTGATATTAAATTACATAAAGTACAATATTGTAATGGTATGGGCTCTCCTTTTTGATGAGCTCTCTTCAAAGCTCACATAACTTGCTTCCATCCTTCAGTTTCAATTGACAGTGAGGAGTTGCATTGAAACCACTTGCAATGGCATTTGATTAACATCAAAAGCTCTGTAGCCGTTTTTTCTTCAGTTTCACTTCATTTCCCTTTAACAGGTATTTGAATAGCTGCATAAACTGCCGCCCCTGAGACGGGAAGTTTCCCATGACCCTGCCAGTCCTGGGGTCCTCTGACCATGAGAGCATTCCTCCTAGTTCTCAAAGCCCCCAGCTTCTCCGTCGTTCAAGCCCCAGTTGGGCGACAAAATGACGCGAATATTTTTGGCTCAGGTCTGAGAAATGAGGACTTCAGAGACACGTGAGAATGAACGTAGCCTCTGCGACTTCAGGTGGCTCAGTCTCAGAGAACTGAAGCGCTTTCCCTTCGCCTCTCAGCATCTTTTCTTCCCCCCTATGTTTACATTTTAGCTGGTAGATTTCCATATCTCAAAACAAACTGATAGAAACTTCTGACAATACAATGCCAGGTGCAAATACCTAATTCACGAGGTACCACGGTTTTCCGGGTTTCCTCTAAACCAAGTTTTGCATAGGTTTTGTATCCATGGGAAATGAAAACTCTACGGCCCAACAAACCTCTCTGCGGACGCAATAATCCAAATCACACCAAATCAAACAAAATTAGAAAAAGCCCAGGTTTAATGGATGCCAGCCCCGGTAAGATTCATACGGGGCAGCGAAAGGTCTTCATAACACAATGGAAGTCCTAGGGACTGTGTGAAAATTCCGGGGCCAGTTCAGGTATAACCCAGGGGAGTCTAAGGGCTACTGAAAGTTTTGCTTGCTCTCCCTCTGGCCTGGTGCCCGAGGGAAATTATACCACATAATGTGAGTGTTTTCTATAGTGGAAGTCAGAAAACACTGCTGAATCAAGTTAAAGCACACTAATAAATGACATCTTTGGTTAATGGATTGGATGAAAAAATATTGGCACGGCCATACTAACAAAGCGATCTACAGATTCACAGGAATCCCTATCAAAACCTTAATACTGTCTACTAGAACTGCGTAGATTTGTAACATGCAAAACACTTGGAAAACTCACAAAGTTGGAGGACTTAGGTAGGCTTATGTGAAAATATAAACAACCTATAAAACAAGGCAACCTATAGAAACAAAATATGTATGATATTGACATAGAGAAAAATAAACCAAAGTAAAGGATTAGAGAACAATGAGTATTATCAAATGTTCACTTTTACGGTCTCACGATTTTGACAAGGGTACTAAACCACACCGTGGGAGTGAGGGGGACAGTCTTTTGGACCAGTGACGATGGGAGAACTGGATGAGCACACAAGTTTGGGTGTTATTGTTCACCATATACAGTAATGAAGTCAGAATATATAAAGGAGCTAAAAGCCTACGATTGAAATTCCTGTAAGAAAACGTAGGAAAGTACTAATGAGATTGTAGTTTGCGCTGGGACTCGTTGGGTGTGTGCTGAAAAGCACTGTGAAGAGAGTAAGGCTAGGTGAACGTTGAAGGTGTTTTTCTGCGGTGAGAATTGAGATTGACTGCACAGCTCTTAGGCTGAGGATCTGTCGGGAGGTGCGGGAGCGTTTCCCCGGGAGCCCGGCAGGGGTGGATCGAGCGGGCATCGTCTAAAGGAGTTGTGAGGCTGCGGTTCCTTAGAGACAGCGGCGGGCGTGGGAGTGTGCGGAAGACGTGGGACGTACAGAGATTTGGATTAGAGGAAGATTGGGTTTAAAACTACACCTAAGATTTTGCCCTCCTCCCGCGAGGGCGGGGCCAGTGGCGTCATTGCAAACCCTCCTCAAGTAGCATTTTATGTAGCGAAGTTCTCGCCGGCTCTGGTGGCGCGGGCCGGTGAAGGAGGCAGAGGCAGGTGGATCTGGAGTTCGAGGCCAGCCAGGACTACACATTTTTTTTTTTTCGCCAAGAAAATAGCCACAGTACATGATACACTAAAGTACCAACACCCACTAAAAATCCAACACGCACCAAGCCTCTCTGTACCTTCTTCTCACCCTCATTGCGCTCGGCTACCGGCACCCAGCCTGCTCCAGCTCCTGCAGACGCGCAGGCGCCCTTTCCACAGCGCTGCTAACAAGCCCTTGCCCACGCACCCACTCTCACTATGGATCCCGTGCTTGTCCACGCCCGCGCTCTGCACGCCTCTGCCTCGCATGCTCCCTTCCCTACAATCCGCCTCCTCGGCCATCCCTACCGTTAGGTTCATTTTCTCTAGTTCTGGCCGTCAAGGGTCTTCTTCTTGACGTCAACTTCAGGGCTCACTGTGTGGGGTCACAGGGCACATCCAGCCAGAGATCCTCAGCCCGCAGGGCCTATGATACACAGCTTTGCCCTCTCCTGTGTGCCCTATTCACTTCGCATGATGACCTCTTTCTATCTTCTTTGTGCCCGGTGCATTTTCTCCCTCTGGTCCCCAGCTCTGGCTGGTGACCCCACAGCCTCTCCCTATGCCCCTCTTCTCCTCCCACACCTCTCGTCTGATAATAACAACCTTCGTAGCTCACGCATACCCCTCAAGTCATCAGGACACGCGCGTTCTCATCATCTTTCATCTCCGAAGTTTCTTGTGCTGAGCTGTTCCTCACCGGCCCTTAGGGATTTCTCCCTTCCCAGACCCCTGTAGTAGCCTCAGGGTCCACATGCAAGGACCAGGACTTTGTGTTATGGCAGCCACTGTGCCCAGACAAAGGCCCCACTGTGTCAAGGCTGACCTTTGGGGAGGAGCCCTGTGTTGTTCCTAGTGTTCAGGCCTGCTCTGACTTTGTTATGTCTCAGGCGTGCAGCCATCAGGGCCCCAGCGTCCTCTGTGCTTCTGCTGCTAGAGGGTAGGAATGAGGTGGTTCGTGTGGTTCTGGAATCTCCAGGTCTTCCTAGGTGTGGATGGCAAGTGGGAGGCCCTTGCTGCTGAAGAATGCCCGGTCCTGCCTATGCACCCACCGCCCAACTGCTGACTTAGATGAACCTAGCACACAGGATACACCATGAAAGACGTGACAAAACCACATTCATATTCCCAAATATTGTTTATAGGTGCTTATTACATTTAGGTGTGGGGATATGCTATGGTGATTTGCATTGGTTTGGATCTTGGTTTATTGATAAAAATTTAAGGTCAATCTTGTTATATGTATATTTCTACTCTTGATTAAGACATTGTGATTGTGCAGTACATTTAAAAAATGTGATGTGTAATTAAGGAATATAGATTAATAGGTAATCACCTAAAATAGTCAAGATTTTCTAGATGTGCAGAGATGTATTTCAGATAGGTAGGCATTCTTCTAACCTTTCAAAGACTACAGAATATGGCATTTAAAATGTTTTCATGACAATGATACACATCTGTTCCTGGCAGCACCAGCTACTTCAAGAGGAACATGTGCATCGAAGACACTCCTTATGGAGTTTGCTGGCCATTTGGGCAAGAAACTGCTCTTGCCTGGACTGTATAACTGGACATGCAGGACCCACAGAGAAATGACTGCTGAACTTGCCTAAAGGTGAGATGATCCGTCAGGGTCCTGCTTCATGAGGGAGTCTGGCGAGCATTCTGCACAACACAGAAGAAAATGACTGACAAACTGCTAATATAGGTGGAACAGTCTTTGAAATTTCCTGCTTCATGGAAAAGTCTGCTGGATACTGAGGGCCCGTAGACTGAAAAAGGATGGCCCAATGGTGCAGTAGAACTTTGGGTGACCGTCCAGATAACGAGATGTCTCTGTCAATTCTTGTGTTTTGGAAGTTGCTTATAATTTACTTCATGTTACTTGGGTAATATTATATCCTTCTAGAGTCTTTGATAGAGTTGAAGAATAGGTAGAGATTGGTATCGTTTTCCTTGGTTATGATTAAAAGTAAATAGAATATTTATATCTGTAATTCTTTGACCTGTTTTGTTATATGTAATTTTACTATGTTAAAGTTAAAGCCTTCTATTTTGTTTAAACAGAAAAAGTGAAGTGGTGTGGGAGGTCCTTCTGTCTATGTTGCTCATATTGGTTAATGAATAAAGTAAATGTCTTGGACTGTTGATAGTGCAGAACTTAGGTAGGCAGAAAAACTCGACTGACCACTGGGAGATAGAAGGCAGAGTCAGAGAGATGCCATGGAGCCGCCATGACTAATCCTTCCCAGTAAGCCACTGCCACATGGCAATATACAGATTAATAAAAATGGGTTTAATTAATGTAAGAGTTAGCAGATAAGAAGCTAGAACTAATGGGCCAAACAGTGATTTAATTAATACAGTTTCTGTGTGATTATTTTGGGGCTAAGCTAGCTGGATGGCCAGGACAAACAAACAGACCCTCCAGTAATAGAAGGTTGTGAGCTACTTCCATAGTTAAACATTCTGTTGTTAGAACAAAACAAGTCAAACATACATCCTAGACCAAAACATTCTGTAGACTAACGACTCCCTGTGCGGAATCCAATGTCATCTCTTTAAAGAAACTGGAATTTTAGTTGAATCCTAGACTTTTGTTAGAAGCAGAAACATCATGTACTTCTCTATTCCTGAAGAACAAGGTCTGGATATTAGCCACACTGTTGACAATAACCTTGAGAGAGCAGAACTCTCTGATCTGAATCTAGGTGTGACCTTGTTTGAGGTAGAAACACAATAACCTTGAAGGAATAGAGGTAAGTTCCAACTCTCTGACCTTTGGTCCAGGTAAACCTAGACATTTTTGGGCCTCCACACTGGGAAACAAGATTTCACTGAGGACGTACTTTGGGAAGCAGCGGTGTTATAACTGCTTGAGTGGGTAAGAGCTTAAGAAATGACCTTGTTTAGACCAAGACGTTCTCTAAATTTGTTTTTATGTAACTAGAAATACCCTGTGATGTTCACGCATCTTTGAAGCAACCAGACAGCTGAACTCAGGGCTGAAGGAGCAAGCAAATAAAGCTCTTCTGTAGATGGACGCTTCTGTCCCACTGGTCCCACAGCCATTCAATCTCAAAGAAACACTCAGAGGCTTATATCGATTATAAACTGTTTGGCCTATTAGCTCAGGTTTCTTACTAACTGGCTCTTACTTAAATTAACCCATATTCCTTGTTTATCCACGTGGCTTGGTACATTTTTTTCAGGGAGTCGTTCTCATTTACTTCCTCTGAATCGGGTTAGTGACTATGTCTCTCTGCCTTCCTCTTCCTAGAATTATCTTAGTCTGATTGCCTTGCCTATATTTTCTGTCTGGCTAATGGCCAGTCAGCATTTTCTTAAACCAATACAAGTGATAATTTTTTTACAGTGTACAAGAGCATTATCCTATATCACTGTTCTGATTATCTGCTTTATTAAAAAGTACTATCTATTGCTAAACAAATCCCTTCAAAAGGTTCTAGACTGAAACATCACTGTCTTTATGACTGTAATACAGTCATAATTACAGCGCTGGGGCTGCCAAGGTTCCACCAGGTGGTAAGTGTGAAATTTCTCCCCATGTGCTACACATTCAAAGTTACAGTTAGTCACGCATTATGAACTCAAGATGGTGACAGACTCCCCTTTGAATTTATGAGCTAACACTCCCGCGTGAAAGTAAAAACTTCATAAAACAATGTCTTGCATTGCTGGATCTAGGGAAGGAAATGTACAAAGATGCCTTAGAAGGCAGGGGCCCTGAAAGGATTCACAAAACAGTATCGAGACACGTACTGACGTGCTGGGGCCATTGTAGGGGCCCCGCCTTTAATCCCAGCACTTGAAAGGCAGGAGAATCTGAAGGCCATCCTAGAACTAATAGCTACTAACTACTTAAATCCCCTATTCTCTTCCTTTTCCGTCCCCCATCCTTGAAAACTAAAAGTAAACCATTTCACAGTTTTTCTTTTAGCAGGACATAGGCACATAATGAGATTGTGTGATGGTAAAGTGGATGTGTCTCGAATTTTTGAGGACTCCCTTGCTGTTGTGCACAACGGCCACGACAGGTTTCATCCCCACCAGTATAGGCACTTGATCTTTTCTCTGTATCCTCATGAGCACTCATCTCTGTTTTGTTTTATAATTGACAGGAGACGGGCTTGGAATTGCATCCTCTGGATGTGACTTAGAGGTGCAGACAGTTTCTGTGGACAAACACTGACTCCCATCTGACAGGGCTCAGTGGCCGCCTGTGACATCTGAATTAGACCTGAGGTTTCACAAGCCTTCCTGGTGGAATTTCACCTCCATAGCTGGAGTTCAGAGATGATCTCAGTAGGATCCGATCCAATAGTAAATTAAGGCTGCAGCAGAAATGATGGAGACAGGAAATCTAACTATTTCAGGTCATGGGAAAACATTCCATCCAATGTGGCTTGAGGGTCACTTGATTTCATATGTAATATCTGTGTGTGAGAGATGACTCATGAGCCATCAGGAAGGACTCAGCTATCATGAACAGTGCCAAAAAGTTGTTGCCAATACCATGACAGGAGATAAGAATGTAAATGATAATTTATGGAACTATTTCCTTCAGATTTGTGCTCTGAAGGTGTCATTGTGTTACTGAAAAGACGAAGGTAACACCGTGCTGTCCCAACATTACTTTGTGCCTGCCTGGTCACTTCTCAGCCTTCCACATTCAACAGTCACATTCACGGTGTTGATGCCTCTGGGGCTGTCAACTTGACTATGATTGGGAGGTATTGTGTCTGAAAGATACCGACAAACCTTGTAAACAATGAAGATGTTACTGGGCAACTCTGAATTTCTTACTTATATACCCCTCCCAGCACTGATGTAATTATGGCTTTGTCTTTTTAAATGCTGTACTCCTGAGCTCAGGCACAAAGAAACATTCCAGAGCTGTGAGTTCATTCATGTCTGGCTCTTAATAAAAGCTCAAACTGTTTAATAAGTTTTTTTTTTAAAGATTGACTTATTATATATTGTGTTCTACCTGCATGTATGCCTGCAGGCCAGAAGAAGGTGCCAGATCTTATTACAGTTGGCTGTGAGCCACTATGTAGTTGCTAAGAATTGAACCTCAGACCTCTAACCCCTGAGCCATCTCTCCTGCCCGACGTTCATGCTTGTCAGTAACTATCTCATGTAGATCATTTCTTTAACAACTATCTTAGTCAGGTTTTTGTTGCTATGATAAACGCTATGACCAAAAGCAACTTGGGAGGGAAAGGGTTTGTTTTAGATTATAATTTACAGTAAGCCATGGAAGGAAAGTCAGGTGAAGAACTCAGGGCAGGAACCTGGAGGCAGGAACTGAAGTAGAAGCCATGGATGCGGGCTGCTTACTGACTTGTTCCTCCAGGCTTGCTCGGTTTGCCTTGTTATTCTATGCAGGATCACCTTCTCAGGGAGCCTACATCATCACCTACAGTGGGTGCCCTGTCATATCAACCATTAATCAAGAAAATGCCAGACAGGCTAGCTTATACTACAGTTTTATGGAGGTGTTTTCTTAACTGAGTTTCACTCCGCACAGATGAGTCTGGCTTGTGTCAGGTTGGTAAAAGGTTAACTGACTCAATGGGTATAGAATTCTCTTCTCATTTTGTCTTTCTACAGAAAGAAGTCAGGTAAGACACAGTTTAAGCTCAATTTTATTTAGCAAAGAAAAGGAACTCAAAGCAATAACAAACTCCAAAACAATATCAAAGCAGGCAAGACTGGAGGTGTCTGGCAGCCCACTGGACTCCACATGGTGGAGGTTTTTAATGCTCCTCATGGCCCCCTCTCTCTTATACCAACGTCAAGTTCCTCCATGTGGGAGCCAGTTTCATTTATCTTACTCTGCTGAAATTGTTCCAGGGCCAAGATGTCTGCACAGTTATCCCTTCCCTGCTCATCAACACAATTGTTGTGACATCTATGGTCATTGGGAAAGTCCCCTGGTGCCTTAGTTTCTTACATGGCAGGAGGAACCCAGCTGCAGCTTCAAAGGTCTCTGTCCACAAAGGAGCATTGCAACACCAGGAGACACAGCAACCAAGACACAGCCGTAGTCCCTTTGATTGCCTCCCTGGTAAGGAAGAAGCTCATCTCTGCCAGTTCTGGAGCTGTGAAACTCAACACCAAGATGCCAGCATTGGCCCAGGGTCTGCCCGTGCATCATGTCCTGGTGGGGACGTCACATGACCAGAGCTCAGTTACCTAGGCTTTTGTAGGTGTCATTCAAACCACTGTGAGGCCTTTCCCCAAATCCCTTAACCATGGCTTCTGGGCTTAGTCAAGAGCAAAGGCTTTCATCAGTGTGTGCTGGCTTGGCAGAGGGGATGGAGAGACGAGGACTCTGCAGTTTTCTGCAGACGATCTCAGGAACAGAGACCTGCGAAGGTCACACTAACTCCAGGGTTAAAATCCAGTGCCCCTCAGCTTGCCTGGGCTTCTTTCCACAGAGCACCTCTCTTAGAATGGCAAATCAGCATCTTGTCCCTTTTACAGAATAAAGAAACCGGACAGGGGCATCTGAAAGAATCACAGTGATTTTCTGTACACTGTGAGGGCGGGCAGCCTAGACAGAGTGAGTACAGAGATCTGTATGGTAAAGTAATCGAGACGGGATTCGCAGGCAGGAGTCGTTACACCTGGTTTCAGAGATGTTTTAGTTCTTTCTGGCAGATCCACATGTTGTCTGAATCACAGCTTTCAGAAACCACTTTGTCCTTTGAGATGGCAACACAGCTGTTTCCTTTAGCATCACCGGTGATGTTCAATCTGAATAGGAAGAGAACAGCCACTCTTAGTGTTTAGGATTTTATCATCGTTATCTTGAGTTGGTCATGCTTTCCTCTGGACTTCAAAGGACTGTAGATTACATAGTTCTTAGTCAAAGTAAACTTAGAGTAACAACATATACCAATATTAAAGATGCAGGTTTGTGTGATAATTTTCAACATTACGTATGACTGGAGAAGAATTCATGCAGCAAAAAATAATAATAATAAGCATTTATATGATATAAAAAAGGAGAAGGTTTAGAAACACATTTGAATCTTATTCTACTTTAACATCTCATGCAAGGAAAAAAGCTGCCTCAGTTTGCTGAGGTTCGGTCTCCTAAATAGATAGGCTATAAGCAGTCTATGCTTGGGAAGGAGCTCTCTGTATACATGAAAACGTGACAACAGCTAAACACAGTGGGTGCTTAATGGTTCTACAGACTCTCAGCATCCACAGAGGAAAGAGGCTAAGACTGTGTGACAGCTATGGTCCCTTTATTCCCTGGGAGTATTTGATTTAGTACTCATACATGGCTCCAGTGGCTCCCATGGTATACTGCAAATGTGAAAAAAAACAAGAATTCAAACACAGCACAGGTGATTCGAGTTAACTGTAAGGACGAGATGAGTTCAAAATGCACTGACTTATGGTAAACAGAAGGGGGTGTGACAGTGGGCGGGACTTCCTCCCAGATGCTCTCTTTCCTTTGGTCATTTCTTCATGGAGCCCTTTGGGTCTGAGAGAGAAATTGCTCTTACCCAGCTGCCTGGATGCCAGTCATACCTTAGGCTCCCTCCACTGTAAAGGTTCCTTTGTCTTATTTCTTCCAGTTTTAAAGATGATTTCCTTAGGACTGATCTGTTCAAAACGCCTTTGAGGCTTCCTAGGCCTTTGCCTACCAGGCCATTGGAGACCTATAACATTATTTTATTAATTTTTGAAGTAATCATGCAGGGGAAATGATTACTTGTTTCTTATCTGAAAACGAGGGTCAACGCTAAAACAAAAGCAGGGCTTAAACAATGCTCTTTCTGCTGTACTTACCTGAGAGCTATCATATAATCAAAGTATCAGTTTACACTTAGGGCAAAAATGACAGATGGACTGAGTTTACTTCATACTCTTTATGTGTCTTACAATTTTATTATCACTGTGAATCACAATAAAATAAGCATGTTACATAATATACATGCACATCCACATGCGCAAAATATGCGCGTTAACACAAATGCACACACACACACACGAAGAAAAGTGTTATGCAGGCTTCTGGGTAAGAAGAGTCAACAATGTCCAACTTAGCTGTGGATCCCACAGACTACAATAACAACCTTCTTAAACCACTGAAGCCATAGTGGCAAGACTATTATGGAAGTAACCAACCACTCTCTGTTCTGATTGGATCTGAGGCCCACTCAACAGGATGGAATTCATGCCTGTACTGCAAGTCTGGTCAAACCCATATGGGAACACACTGCTGTTGAATTGCTAGACAAATATGTTTCAATTGCTTTCCAAATACATAGGTTTTATTACAGATTATTGCTGCTCTCAGTCTTTATCACAGAAACTTCTTTTTGCAGTAAGAAGTGATTTGACAACTGGAAGTGATCACTGAGTGCTCAGCCCTAAGTGGGACAGGGAACGTCATGGAAAGGGGCAGAAAGAATGTAAGAGCCGGAGGGTGGGGACCATGTCCATGACGTGTCTTCTGAACTTGATGTGGTTGATGCACTCATGAAGCCACTGCTGCTATGATTCCCTGCACAAGACCTGGACAAGATTGGGACTGGATGGCAAACTTTCCATCACTGGTTAAAAGGGATGGAAAGTGTCAGACCCCAGACTTCCCTGAGGATACAGGTAGTTAATAGTTGCTGGGTGAGGAGATGTCATTTTCATCAATGACATAGCCGTTGTTCATTTGCCCATAGTCCAGGGAATAACCCCCAGTTCATATTCATGCAAACAAGCACAATTAAACTCAATGGCACATACACACACACACATTGTTGCATAGCAATTTCCTCTGAACTAAAACAATCCATCCGGGAGGGAGACTCATTCAGATTCTGGAAATTCTAAAGGGAAACTCCTTAAAACTCAGAAAATAAACAACTCACAAGTCTTAACAAGCTCCTGAAACTGATCAGAGGCAGGAAACGTTTTATACACAAAGGTTATATGAACAGTAAGAATTGGTGAGAAGAAGTTGTCTCACCAGTTGAACTGCCTACAAGCTGTGCAGAGAGCTTGAAGGGTCGAGCTTTTATATGTTGTCTCCAGTTTTGGGGAGGTTTTTCAGTGATCCCCTGCCTTTGTGTGGCTTATGTTCTGTAAATACCCTCTCATTCATACTCTTACAAGTAATTTCTGTTAACTCAGTGGACTTGGGTAGTATTGTTATTTTGATGTGTCATTGGTTCCCTATCTGGGGTCAGAAGACATTTATTCACATCTCCACAAAAATAGTGAATAGTGTCACATAACTCTCTCTCTCTCTCTCTCTCTCTCTCTCTCTCTCTCTCTCTCTCTCTCTCTCTCTCTCTCTCTCTCTCTCACACACACACTGTCTCCCTCCCCCCTCACACACATGCACTCTCTCTCCCTCCTCCCCCCCCCCCCCTCTCTCTCTCACACACACACACACACACACACACACACACTCTCTCTTTCTCTCTCTGGCTCTCTCTCTCTCTCCCTCCCCCTCCCCATCTCTCTCTCAGGCACACACACACACAGTAGGAGAGGAACTTGAGGAATAAGAAGAGTTTTAGTAAAAGAGATAGAGGGAAATGGTACATGAAAATGATCAAAATTCACTAAATATTTGGATAAAATTAGTAAAGAACAATTCAAAAAATCAAACCTGGCTTTGTATGAAAAGTATAAGTTAACATCAAATAGTTCTATTTCTTTATAGGTACTATGTTGAAAATAGTCTTCAGTGTCACAGGTTTATGCTAATTTGACACCACTGAGTCGTCTGAGAGGAGGAAACCTCAATAAGAAGATGCCTCCATAAGACTGGGCTGCAGGCAAGCCCGTGGGACATTGTCTTAATTAGTGATTGACATAGGAGGGCCCAGCTCATTGTGGGTAGGGATACCCCTGGGCTGGTGGTTCTGGGTTCTATAAGAAAGCAGGCTGAGAAAGCCATGAGGAGCAAGTCAGTACACAGTATACTGCCATGGCCCCTGCATAGGCTCCTGATTCCAGGTTCCTGTCCTGTTTTAGGTGCCTGTCCTCACTCCTTCAGTGATGAACAGTGAGGAAATAAACCCTTTCCTCAACTCACTTTTGGCCACAGCAATAGTAACTCTAAGTTTGTGACTGTGTAGACAATCTCACACAAGGAGAAAACAAGACACCAGAGGCAAATAGCAAATGTGCTGCTGAAGACATTCCATGCAAAGTGTAGAAAAAGATAGGAGATAAAAGAAAGAAAGAGCAATGTGTGCCGAGGTTCTAAGTAACCATTTTTCAAAGGAGTTAGTCTTCTTCCTGGCCTTAAAATTCCATCTCATACATACTACATGCATACATACATATATGCATACACATGACTTTATAAAGGCTGGTATCTTTTCATACATGGAAATTTTCAGTCACTTTTGGAATCGTACTTTCAGACTGTTCTGAACCTCTCTAACCTTTGGAATCAGTGTTAGAGCCCTACAGTGAGATGACCTGAAATGAACATTCGAGGGAGCTCCTCCAATACTCACACATCAGAACTTAAAGTGGAGCCGTTTATCCATCTCCAGTGCTTGTCTGGCAATGAGTAATTTAGTCCAATCCAAAATGAATGTGCCTTTTTCCTTGCATTGAGTCCTTTACGAATCTCTACAATCAAAGAAGAGGAGAGGACTTAACCTGAGCCTGTGTGCTGTAACTCATATTCGACAGTCTCCTGACACCTAGGTCAAGTGTCACCTGTGTTCGTCCTGAGTCCTCAGCACAGTTCATTCTTCCTCCCTTGAGGAATCTGTGCCCAGCATTTACGATCCTAGGACACTCACCTTACATATGCAGTTATTGGCTCACATGTCCCATTAATCTCTCAGACTATGAGTTTCCATAATGTAAAGTTTCCACAGCCTTTGCATGGAAGATCCCTTAAATCTAGTGACACTAATACACCTTCCAGAACATGCTTACAACTCTATTTTATAGACTAACTCACCAGTTCTTCTTGGTCTTGAATGAGCAGCAAAGTGGCTCCTTTTCTAGTGCAGTTAGATAGACCTTCCTTCCAAACACTGGTCTCTTGAGAAAACTGTATGCATTTATCTCGCTGTTGCAGCCAGTCGTTGGGGCACTTTAGCTGAACTGGACTCTCTGAAGTGTGGAGCAGACATGGTGAATTTCTACCCTGTGCCTGCTGCAGCACAGCCAGCCACACACAGTAGTTGCTTTGCTAACATACACTTTTACACACACAGTAACATGTGCTGGGACAAGATCACTGTTAATGATACATCAAAGAAATATAAATGACAGAGTTTATTTTATTTTTGTTTCTTTTAATTAACTTCAAACAAAGTTAACTAGAAATTTTGATTAAAACAACCAAATATTCGTTGTAGTGACTTGAATAAGAATGGTCCCCATAGGCTGATATATTTGAATGATTAGTTATCAGGGAGTGGTATTACGTCAGAAGGCATGGACTTGTTGGAGGAAGTGTGTCATGGGGTTGGGCTTTGAGGTTTCAAAAGCCCAAACCAAGCGCAGAGTCCTTCTTATCTTTCTGCCTGCAGATGCAGATATACCAGTGTCAGCAACTTCACCAGCATCATGTCTGCCTGCATGCTGCCGTGCTCCTCACAGTGATGACAATGTACTAAACCTCTGAAACTGTAAGCAAGCGCCAGGTTAATTCTTTACTTTACAAATGTTGTCATGGTCATGGTGTCTCTTCACAGCATTAGAATACTGACTCTAAAGAATTCCTCTAAATCAAACTATTTTTTTGTCTTCCATGTCTGTGTCTCTGTGTGTGTGTTTTACATATATGTGTGTACAAGTACATGTGCCTATGCACGTGTGGAGGCCAGAGAAGGATGTAAGGTCTCCGCCTCTATCCCTCCCCACCTATTCTTTAGAAGCAGACTCTCTAATTGAATGTGAAACTAATACTGATTTCTCCAAAACTGGAAGCAGGCAGACCTCAGTGACTGTCCTGGGGTGTTCATTACATGGAGGCTGGGGTTGTAATTACAGTCTCCATGCTTGCACACAAACACTCTTATCCACTGAGCTGTCTCTTAAGCTCCATATTTTACTTTTTAAGTTGCTGTTCCTCTGTAGTAACCAACTGTGCTATCAGGCTGAGGCAGCATGGTCAGGAGGCCAAGGTGCTAGATTTCAAGATCACATATCTTCAGTTTCCAACAGCATCAAGTAACAGTCACATGACTTTTGACAAGTTCTTAACCTTTTTATGCTTCCATTTTATCAAACATAAGACTCACCATGATGTGAGCCTTGATGAAAGGTAATGTGATATTGATCAAAATCAGGATATCAAAATTACCTGTTGCCTTCATACTGCTCTCTGAAACGTTCACATTGCATTTGTCGCCTGTTGTTTCCATCTTGTCCTCTTGAATGCCTTTTCCTACTGGCGTTTTTTGTAATAACGGTAGATAGAAAACACAGGAAGAAAGTGAAATGTACATTCTACATACAATAGAATGGATATTGTATCTATGACTTCAGGAAATGAAGTCAACTCAACAAGCTTGAGTATGAACAAGAGACAATGTATTAGCAACATGTTAACAAGGGACCACTTTGGAGACAGAGTGAATAGAGAACCAGAAGAGCACAGAACAAATGGGTTCATACTGCTGTTGGTTACACCACATGTAAGTGCTGTAGGGAGCAGGGCCCCTTGTTCTGGCTGCCCGGCTAGCTTCTAAGGGCATTTTGAAACTCATGCACCTCTCCCACCTCTGAACTTCACCCTTGTGGAGTGAGGATGCTCACACCTGCACCAAGCATAAGGTTGCTGGCTGTCTTCTGGAGTTTAGCAGACACCTAATAAACTCATATTTAGGCACTGTGGTTTTCATTGTTATTGTTATCTTGTCACACTTGTGACCTTTTTAGAGTTCTATGTGCACATGCGTCATCCCCATAGTGATTCTCCAAAACAGGAGAAATGCAACAGGGGATATTGTCCTGCAACTGCCCGTCGTTGTTCCTCCCCCAGGCTCAGGGTGCCCAGCTCATGTGAAGAATTCAGAATACTCACGGTGGAACTAGAGGAAGATTTTGTTTTGTTTTGTTTTTCAAGGCATGGTTTCTCTGTGTAGCCTTAGCTGTCCTGGCACTCGCTCTGTAGACCAGGCTGGCCTATGAACTCACAAAGCTCTTCCTGCCTCTGCCTCCAGAATGCTGGGATTAAAGTCCTTTGTCACCACTGCCAGGCTAGAGAGAGAATTCTAAGGTAAAAACTTTTGACTCACTTACCTAAGACACCGAGTCCAATCACAGTCAGGACAAGAAGGATCAGCCCAACACAGCCGAGTTTCAGAGCCAACCGATGCCAGCGTGGGCACCGGCACCTGTCTGAGAAGTTAAAGAAAACACACTTTTAATCTAGTTGAAAGCATTTGGAATGAATGAGGTAGTTTGATTACCATGGACAATTGGATTCATGTTGAGGGTGGGGTACAGAAAAGAGCCTTTCTTAACCTCCTTACCAAGAGTTCCACAGTTGGGTCAAATGGGTGTTAGGAAGGTCAAACTTGATTGATAGAGAAGATGTCTAGAAAATTGCTGAGTGAGTGCTGTACAAAAATAAAGTATGCGTTCTGCTATGGGAATGAGCCAGCAATTCCTCCAAGAAGGAGTATCTTCGTTTATAGGAGGTACACACACACACACACACACACACACACACACACACACATATCTCAGTTTTGTGCTAAGTACCACCTTTGGCACTGGTGATGTATAGCAATTCTATTGTTTAACATGGGGCCTGCTTCACTGTTGTCTGTAATGATCTTCTCCACCTTGGAGTAAAGTTTAGGCACCTGTGTGGTTTGTATGTTATGGGCAGAGTTTCAATATGCTGCCCTGGCTGGTCTGGAACTCTAAGCAGACCCCAGTGGCCTTGGCCACTGTGTTGTTTCCAGGATTTTAACTACATTATTTTCCACTTATCTGCACAGGTTGAGCTCTCCAAGTCTTAAAGGAGAGCTGAGCTGTGGTTAGATGCCATCTCTATGAATATTGCTTCACACACGCAAACACAATGGAGTTTTCCGTCTTAACTGAGTACATGCATGAGTGTAGCTGTGTCTTTCACAGCTTGCTATGTAGTAGCAAAATCTGTTTTTATATTTGTCTTTTTCCCTTTCCTTAAATGGAGTGTTTCCACCTCTTCATGTAGAGGAAGCAAGTGTGGCTTCCCTTTGACGCAGGAGTGTTGCCAACGTTCAGAGAGTTCACAACTTGAAGCCACTATTCAATATAACGAGAGGTATTTGAGCACAAGCCTGGGTGATTGGCAGGCTATATTAGTCAGGGTTATCTAGGGTCACAGAATTTACAGAATGATCTCTCACTCTCCATATATATATGAATTCACTGGAAGGACTTTCAGGCTGCAGCCCAACAAACTATGAATAGAGAGCTCGACTCTAGTAGCTGCTGAGTCCAGCAAGGCTGGTGTCTCAGCTGCCCTGCTGGGATCTCGAAGAAGGAGATGAATGAATGTGCTGATGGGGGTGAGGGCAAGCAGGTGAAGCAACCCTTCCCCCACCCTTCCTTCTTCCATTGTCCTTCTATGGGCTTCCAACAGAAGGTGTGGCCCAGATTAAAGGTGTGCCTTCCAGTCTCCAGGTCTGATTTAAAGGCGTGTGTCATCCAGCCTTAAAGGCCAGATGTCTTCCTGTGTTAACATCTGGATTACAAACATGCCCTCATTTCTGGATTAGTTCACTCCAGACATAAGTTGACAACCAAGAAGAGCCGTGACAAAGGTGGTGAGGAGTGACTCATGCCTTGACCAAGACGGTGGGAGAGCTCACTGTGCTCTTCACAACAATGTCCAGCTCAAGACACAGAGTTACTTCTTCCTGGAATTTTCTATTCAATCATTGGATTAATATTTATCAACTTGTTGACTACAAATTATGAAAGTGCACCAGATTGAAACGGTTGATTAAGGGGGTTCTGTGCTATAACACATGCATCTACAGCACTGCCTTGGTGAAATACCAGGTCCTGTATCTGTGTTTTTCTTGGTAACCATAGCAGTTACTGCACAATAAATGTCTTATGTATATCAGGAGTTCAAATACATCCAAGTTATAAATGTGTTCATAAAGTATCATGATTTGGACAGTTTATTTTGACTTTAGGCAGCTTCAAAATCATGGGTGTCATATGAAACATAGTAACAATCATTTTTGTTTATTTATGAAAATACTGTAGAGAACCATTAGCTAGCTTATATCACTCTAATTTATTAAAACACCAGATTGCTCTTATTTGGTCTCTAGCATCTACATTTATAATGTTCTTATAAATTCTAAGAAAACTTTCCTAGGTGCCTTTTTTGCTGTACTTTGTTCCCTTTTTGAGACAGGGTTTCCTGTCGTCCAGGTTGACCTCTAACTCTACCTTGTTGAGAGTGGCCTTGAACTCCTGATCTTCTGCCTCCACCTCCCAGGTTCTGGTTGGTTGGTATCATAGTTATGAACCACATACCTGCCTAAGGTTTCCTTATTTTTGCAAAGTACTTTTTGATTTATGATTTACATATATTTCCTGTTGGCTTTATATCTTTCTACATATTAATGTAATTGTAATATAAATGTTAATGTAAATGAATACATGTTTTGACTTAATATTAAATTTTTAAAATCAGATGTGCTGTTATTATATTGTCTTTTATTATTCATTGTATTTTCCAGAATTGTTTGTATATCCAATTCTACCTTTTCTAGATACATTTTAATTTTTTTTTACATTATCCCTAACAGCTAAATAATTTAACCCAGACTGACGACAAGGACCAACTGTCTCTAGTTTCTAGACCAGCATTGAGACAGGACAGTCACTGAGATGAGTTAGTTCCTTTTCAAATTTTCCTCTGGAGAAAGAATAAAAGGAAGGGGTGGAGAGGGTGAGAAGAACAAAGGCATTCCAAAAGAGACACAGAGAGTCTAACACGTGTTTGGAGTGGTTTCCATAGACCCAACTAGCTACAGACGGAAGACATTCACATACAGAAGGCTGCTTCTGTGTTGAAAGCACACTTCCTTTCTCCATCTTTAGTCTCTAACAAATACTCCACAGCAGCCATTCCCATGGCTCTGAAAGCATCCTCGGTGCTGTCAGTAACCTACAGATTATCTGAAGCACGCAGCAATATGCAAGCAGGTTACTTATAAGGACTACATTTTGTGTAAGAGACCAGCATGCATGGTGAGGTCTGGAAGCAACCTGCTGTGCACAATGGGCAGGGCTGTATGGAGAGAGGTGTCGGAACTGTCATGGAAGGAAGCAGTGTGTTAGACTTGAGGATACAGCCAGTGGTACACCACAGCTACTTTGTAGGTCGTGAGTGTCCTGGACAGGAGGCAGGGCTGTAGGCAACAATTATTCAAAATTCCTGAGCATAGCATCTGGCCTGTGGTAAATGGGAATAAATATTGTTTTCTTCCTTCCTTCCTTCCTTCCTTCCTTCCTTCCTTCCTTCCTTCCTTCCTTCCTTCCTTTCTTCCTTTCTTTTTTCCAAAAAGTGAAGTTTTTTGTTTTTGTTTTAATTATAGGTAAAAAGCCACTTAGGTGACTTTTAAAAAAATCTTTATCCATTCATGACAAAATTTAAAGAGCTCCTGTCCTCCCCGTACTCTCTGTTCTACTATTGGAGTTACATACAGAAGAGGCTATGTAAACACTGGCTATGCGGCAGTACCTGCTTTGGTACCCACAGAATGCTAAGTAATCTCGACTGGTCCAGGCATTTCAATGGCTTTCCCCTCAACATCTGAACCTATGGACTTTCTTCCAAATCCCTCCACTGGTCACCATTCCTCCTGGTTTAATCTCCACAGCACACCGGGCATGCATGTTCCCCACATCGCAGTCCTGTTCTCCCTCTGCATTTGACAGTGCAGCTGCCTAGAAGGCTCCTCTCTCAGTACTCAGCCTTGGTCTCCAGAGACTTCCAGGACTTGAGGCCAGCGTCATCTCTCAGAAAGGCCTGACTTGATCACTCTGCTTGACAGGATGCCATCTCTAATGGCAGGAATCTTAGTTTCCATTTAAATGCTTTCTCAGCGACATTCAAAATCGCACTGTCTGACACAGGTATTTATATCACTGATTTAAACCTTCACAGTAATATAAAATCTACAGGGAGAAAGATGTTTTCCTGTTTCTTCATGGCTGTTTCCCCAGTGTCTAGAGCAATGTTTGTCTCATAGTAATTGGTCATTTCTGAGTGAATAAATAAACCCCAGAGGCATTTTCACTTATTACAATTACATTTATACATGACCATCAAACCATCAAAACAAACCTTTGGCCATTTGACCACAAACAAAATAGGTCACTACTCACGTCCCCCTTTCCGGTTCTCTTTGCTAGCAGATCTAATCACCGTGCTTCGAATTTATCATGGTGTGAGCCCTTTAGCTAAATGGTCCCGGTGGTTTCACAGTTATGTTTCTGCATCAACATTTTCTATCGAACGCTATGTTCTGTTTCTACTCTACCATTGTTTGTTTTGTTTTTCTTCTGTTTTATTCCAAGATTATTGAAGTTTAAAATAATGGTTTTTTTCCCTAGTAATTTTTTTTCTAGATATGTTTTTTCTAGTCTTCTTGACTTGGGATCTTAGACAGTAGAGTTTGAGAAGAGCCTCCTTATCTTTCTCTATATTCATTTTCTTACACTCTTCCTCCACTTTTGCTAGACATGAGGGGAAAACCAATACTTGCTTTTTCACAACAACAACAACAAAAACTGGTGCTATGTATTCCCCCTACACTTATCAAAACAGCAACTCCCTCCACTTTCTGTTCACCCTTTGTAAACATTATAATGAAGCTTATTTGCTGACTCGAAGACTTTCTTCTTGACTCAGACCGTTGGCAATGTACACAATTCTAACAAGAAGCTCTGGAGTTGGAAGTCCACGTGTCATAACACATAGAATCGTGAGCTTGGAAAGCAACTGCTTTAGGACGGATGTCAATGGGTTCAGTTAGCCAGCAGAACGGAATAGTATGATGTGTTTCTGCCTGAGCTCCTGACCTCTTACATCTCAGCCATCCTCAGGTCGTGTGCTTCATGTTTCTTTACCTTGTATCACTAAATCCTCTGGTAGGTAAGAGTGCTGCTTTCATTCAGTGTTGAAGGGTTAATTCCTGACTGTCTTTGGTACCTTGTGTGGTACATCCACTTAAAACATTTATACTTTGCAAGATAGAAACAGCCAGCTTTTAAAAAATTAAATAAAATTACACACACACACACACACACACACACACACACATACACACACCACCACCAGCAGCAGCTTTTGATTTAATTCAAGTCTTTGATTTTGACTGTGATGTTTCCCCAAGATTACCCTCCTTTCTGGGAGACAGAGATATTAGGCATTAAATCTACACTCTGCACTGTGAAGGGACACTAGGTTGCAGTGAAGTAGAGCTGGGCCACAGTGTGCACATTCTGTAGGTGAACTCGGAACTGGCAATTGATTGCATTAACAGCTCTTGAAACACGACTTTGCTCATATAAGTAAAATATTATTTCTTCAGGATTTTCAACAAAATCTGAATAGGGGAAGTGATGCTCAGGTTTCCTTCTGCCTAATCGAATAAAAATGGAATGCATGACCTTCCCAGAATTGTGTTTTTTTGCAGGCAGACTGCCACAGTATTTAACACTAACATAGACGTAGACCTGCTTCTCACCTTTAAAGCAGTGACTTAAACCCACACATTTCAGAGGAAAATTTAACTCTGGAAGATAATTCAAACGCCAGAGAAGAAAAGCTGCTTACCTGGGGGAGGAGGTGGAGGGGATGCATGCTTAGGTTCTTGGGTCCTGGCTAGGTTTAAGTCAGCATAGACCACTGATGCATCCATTGTAGGCGGAGGGACTTGACAGTGAACTTGTGGACAGGAACAGACTCCAAGGTCTGAGAGTTAAAATAAGCGAAAAAGGAAGTCCGCTGTGCACTCTCTGCTGTGTGGGTCCACACCCACCCACACTGGTAGCTGAGGGTTTCTCCATAGTTACTGACCATGGTGCCTGTCTGCTCACAGAGTGTAATTTTTTTTTTTTTAAGAAAGAATTGCAACATACAGAACACAGAGTTTGGTTTTTAAACACATTTCTGGGACGGTCTTTTTTTGTTCTTGTCCCTCTGTCAGTTATAAGTTATCCCCTCAGAACTCCGATGAAATATTCATCTTGGATTGAAATTTACCTTGCTCCTGAACTCGCAGGGTTCAGATGTATGCCATTCTGTGCTGTGTCATGAGACTGAGGGTTATACATGAAAGCCTATGATGATATTTGGCACCGGTTGAAGCTCTGAAACTCTCCTAAATATCCACACTGTGAAAGGAGCTGTGGAGCTGCAGACGGGAACGCGGGGAAACCTCGTGACGGACACAATAGGAAGAGCAGTGATAGGAGCAGCGTGTGCCACTCAGAGCAATCCTGAGTGAGAGGACTTCATCCGTCAGAGCGACAGGGAGTGGAGGACACAGGTCTATGCGATGTGCTAACTCCTCCACGGATTTCTAGACCCAGAGCCTTAGAGCAAGGACCACACCTAATCAGACATTCTCATATCACAAGTGAAAAAGAAGAAAAGCAAGGATTTCCTTAAAGTCACTTTCTGTGGTCGGAGTGGAATTGTGCAGGTGCGCACAGTTACATGACCGTGGCAGCATTCTGCAGGCTGTGCGTTCCAGGAGTCAGGTGCACACTCACGGCGTGGAGAGCACATTCATTTCCCGAGGCCATTGATGATTACAAAGTGAGGTGAAGCCCGTGTGCGGGTCTCACAGTGCACATCGTGACTCAGTGGAACCTCCTCAGCTGTCACTCTTTGTTGACAGTCATTTCACCCAACGCCAGGCACAGAGTTCTGTCTCATTCTCTATCTAAACCTAAGATTTCAGCAAGTGTGCAAGACTTTCCAAAGTGTGCATCTTGTGTGATTCTACTTATTTCTTTTGCTCAGATTACTATAATCTCTCGTAGACAAGGATGCTAAATTCAACCAGTGTTGAATTTTAGTATAGATAAATGTCATGTACATCAGGTCCTCATGCTTTTGTTTAAATAAGGATTATTTAAAAGTTCATGAATAATTCATTTTCTATCCAACAATCCCCTTCCCTTTCCAGAATATCATAGCCTTTAGGGGTAAGTGTATGAAGAACATTCTGAATATTTGAGGTGGGTCATGGGCAATGGTTAAGCAATCAACGCTGTGGTCAGTGACCATGGGGATATATTAGACCAACAGGGTAAAGAGGAGTCTGATTCTGTGTTTAGATGAAGAATTAAACTTTGAAAAGATATTGAAGGATATTGAAGGGTTTTTTTTTTCTTTTTGGATTACTCTATTATTTTATGTGTTGGTGTTCTGTGGTTGTGAGCTGCCTTGTAAGATGGGAACTGAACATGTCCTCTGGGAGGACAGCCAGTGCTCTTGACTACTGAGCCATCTCTTCAGGTCCAACACTGAAATTTAACAAGTTCTGAAGCATGGTTCTGATGTCTCTACAATGACCTCATTAAATGCAAGAGATTTGGGGGGAAGGTATTTTCATTAGCAAGTGCTTCCAAAAGTCTCTAAGCCACAAAGCGTAAAGAAACTAAAATTAACAACCAAACACATCGCCATTGGTCTGTGTGCTCTATGCAGCTGATAGCCCACTGTGCCTGTGATGGAGTGACAGGAGCCATGACAATGACCACACAGTTACAAATACAACGAGAGTTTTGTTATGTAGCCATCATTGTGCAGATAAAAATAAAACCCTCCTGAGAGTTCACACCTGGGGAAAGCATCTGCCTACTGAAGTCATCTGATCACCTAATTGCTCAAATGATAATTTCACTGCAAAATCTCAGATTGCAGGATTACATTAATCTTGTTACTCTAAAATAGAAGGAGGGTAAGCAGACGTGAATTTGTGTGCACGAGAGAGTACAATGTGATATTAACCATTCATGATGTCATGACAGCTAAAGAATTCAAATGGTGAATGGGTATAAGTGATCCTGGGCTTTATTTATTTTTATTTATCCACGTATGTTGAAATTGGGGCGCCGGGGTTGCGTCCCCAACACCCCAGGCCACCTGGCTAGCTTATGCCCGAAATAACAACACACAAACTGTATTCATTTAAACACTGCTTGACCCATTATTTCTAGTCTCTTCTTGGCTAACTCTTGCACCTGGACTAACCCATTTCTAATAATGTGAGTAAGCACCCCAAGGTGCGCTTACCGGGAAGATTCTAGCCTACGTCCATCCTGGGTTGGAGCTTCATCTCGAGTGCCTCAAAGAGCAGAGCTATCCCGTCTGCCCGCTAGACAGGAGCATGGCATCTCTGAGCGGAGCTGCATGATTTCTGACCTCACTTCCTCTTCCTCCCAGAATACTATTCTGTTTACTCCTCCCACCTATGTTTTAATCTATCAGAACGAGCCAAGCAGTTTCTTTACTTTAACCAATGAAATCAACAGATTGATATGACACTCCCACATCACACGTATGTGTTTATGCATGTGTATGAATACAGTGTATGCTTGTGTGGCGTATGTACGCGTGTGTTTGAGTGTGTACACAGTCGTGTGCATGTCCAGTGGGCAGAGGGGACTGTGGGATATTCTTTCCTCCTTGTTCCTTTGAGGCAGAGCTTCCTCTGGACCTTGCATTGATTTTCTTTGTTTTTCAAGACAGTCTAAAAACAACATGCTTCAATGACCCTTCTGTCTCTTCCCATCTGGATTCTGGGGTTACAGTGTTCCAGGGACCACACCTGGCTTGCTGTATCTTTTTTATTTGCTGAGCCTATCTCTCCAAATACTGATACCGAGTTTGAAAGTGGCTGAAGTTAAAGTTTTATTAAAATTCTCAAGGATAAGAAAGACAAGCATCCCAGTGGTAGCCTGCTTTGATATCGAACTCTCTTACTTTCATAATGGAAGTTAGAATGTACAGAAAAATAGAGTGAAAGACCAACAATACCCTTGAACGTGAAGAAATAAAGAGGCTGCACGAAAAACAGTGATATAAGGAGGGGCTAGAGAGATGGTTCAGTGGTTAAGAGCACTGGCTGCTCTTCCAGAGGTCACAGGTTTGATTCCCAGCATCCACCACGCAGCTCAAACCTGTAACTCTAGTCCCAAGCGTCCTGATACCCTCCTCTAGCTCCTCTGGCCACCAAGTGCTCACATGCTACACAGATGTACATACAGACAAAACACCCACACACATAAAATTAAATAAAAATAATTTAACAATTTTTTAAATTTAATTTTACATTCCAACCACAGTTCTCCTTCCCACCCCCCCTCCTGAGCCCTTTGCCTTCCCCCCCACAACCTACCCTGATGTCTACTCTTCCCAAAGGGTAAGGCCTTTAATGGGGCGTCAACAAAGCCTAACACATCAAGTTGAGGCAGGATCAAGCTCCTCCACCCTGCCTCAAGAATGAACAAGGCACCCAACCATAGGGAATGGAGTCCAAAAACCTAGCTCATGCACCAGGAATAGATTCTGGTCCCACTGCCAGGGGCCCCTCAGATAGACTACACTACACAACTGTGTTCCACATGCAGAGTGCCTGGTTCAGTTCCATGCAGGTTCCACAGCTGTCAATTTAGAGTTTGTGAGCTCCCACGAGCTTGGTTTAGCTGTCTCTGTAATTATAAAAAAAGGCTAGGAAAGATGAGTGATAGTTCAAATGTCAAAACACAGAGAAATGTACACAGATACAAAAACAAACAAAACAAAAAGAAGGATACATGGCCAAATCAGAGAAAGGAAGGGATACTTTATAGTTTAAAGCATTGCAAATGTATGAGCTTCTTCAGCGAGAGTTTTCATAATTATCCTAAAGATGCTTGGTCAGCTACTAGGAACTAATGAGCCGATGGACGCCCCAGATGAGCAGGTACAGGAACACAGGAAGGCGACACAAAAACAAAATCATCTGCCAACAAGGACGCGAAATATGTGCATAGAACCTCACAGATTTGGGGAATGAAAAACCACAACAGCGGAAATGAAACATTCACTGGGGATCAAGAGATCTTGGTATTTTTCAAAACTGTAAGCAAAACAAACTTCTTTTCATGAAAGCAAAAGATGGAATGTTTATGAAGGAGAACAAGAACGGGAGAAAAAGAGGGGGACTGTTGAAGGTGACAGGGTGTCAGTGGATCAGAGCATGATACAGACACGTGTGAACATGTCACATGGAAAATCGTTAGGCTGTACACCTACTGCCTTCTAATAAAAAGTGGAAGAAAATGATAAGTCACTTTACAGAAATTCTGCTCAGTATTTTTAACTGCAGCAAATGGACTCATAAGATGACATCTCAAAACTGTGGAAAATTCATTCCAACTGAAAAGATTGCAGTCAGCAAAATTATTCTGCAAAAATGAAGAAGAAACTGAGAACTTCCCAAATATTCAAAAGGTGAAGGAGTATATTAGCACAGGACCTGCTGCACAAGAGACAACCCAGAGGTCTCCAGGTCAAAGAGAAAAGACAGTAAGGAGAAAAACACAGTCATACAACGTTTCTAGCACACACAACAGCACAGGATACTTTAATATTGGTACACAGATTTTAAGTAACAAGCACATACAGAAAACAGGTATACCTGTATGACAATGTGTATATAATACTTAAAAATATCAAACAAAACTGTTCAGGTAGATGCTTCACCCAAGCTCCTGGCATCCATATACCCAAAGAGTCTGGAATGTTCCGGAAGAAGCTCCACCCCAAGCCCCCACCCCACCCACCCCACCCCCCCCCCCACACACACCAGCTCTCTCCAAACCCTGCTGCGTCTCAGAAAGCCGGCTAAATGATAACCCCTGCACCAGAGATGCCCAAGACCACTCCCACAGGGTATTAGACATGGGGGTTTCCAGTTTTCCTTTCCCACCTCCTCTCTGGGGCTGGGAAATCATCCAGGAGCATTTTATCCACTAAACCTGGGCTTTTTCTAATTGGGTTTGATTTGGTCTGATTTTGATTATTGCATTGGCGGAGAGGCTTATTGGGGTGCAGAAACTTTTCAGTAATATCAATAACAAAGTTTTGGGTGAATAAAACTGCAGCATAATGGGGTGTTTGCGATTGAAATTAAGCCAATACCAGGTCAAAATAAAATTCTATATCTTTAAGAAGCTTTATATAAGAATTGACAAGATGGCTCAGTGGGTAAAGGCACTTGCCACCAAGTATACACACAGAAAAAATAGTGTATACATAATAAATAAATAAATATTTTTTAAAAAAAGAGTTGCCTTAGTCAGGGTGTCTCTTCACAGCAATAAAACTCTTAACTAAGACAGATACCGTGAGTAGGCATCATATAAAAGAAGCATTTAACGGGGGCTTGCTTACAGCTTCAGAGATTGAATCCATTTCCATCTTGGGCCTGGTGTGAACTTTGGAAACCTCAAAGGCCACCTCCAGGGGCACACCTCCTCCAACAAGGCCATACCTCCTAATCCTTCCTAAACAGTCTACCAACTGAGAACCACATTCAAATAGATGAGCCTAAGGGTACAAGGATACATTCTCATTCAAACCACCTCGTACAGAACCAGCAGACCTCAGCATTGAAGGACAGAATGTGTGGTCTTGGTGCGGTTAACTTTGCAGTTACTAACAGCAGTGATAGTTCATGGAAATACAACCACAGTTTATGAGACTGGCCTCTGGGAACTTGTTCTTGTTTTCATAGAAACCACCACCCAAAAAATACCCTTAAGAGCATCATAGGGAAGAGAAACAATTATGTTTTTAAAGAAATATGACGGAGCCCTCTGCTCTTCCTAATTGATGTCTGCTCTCAGAAAAAGGGAGAAGTCCAGAACGTTAGTGGCTGGGGTTTTAACCCAACTGATCAGGGACAGGAGATACCCATGTTTATCATAGAGAAGGGAAATGCCAGTGTCTGCCCACTCTAGTTTTCTCGGTGGAAAAGGGAAGTGGCCAACCTCAGTTGCTCTAGCTAACCATGTCCCCTGTGTAGGACAGGCGGAAATAGTGAAGAAACGCTGGAGTTCACAGTCTGAGGCAGAAGGTCACCAACACCCTTGGCAACTTAGCCTCTCCCGGCACCTCACCAGCACAGTAAAACTCCAATTCTGCACCTCCTTTACCTGGTTACCACAGAAAAATCTCCAGGTACAGCCAAACAAAACATGGACTTGAGAATTAAAATCACATCAAGGTGTTGCCTGCTGCGGATGTTGGTTGACTACTCTCAAGCAAGCAATTCCCCCACTAAGAAAAGGAAAGATTTTAATTTTTTGTGGGTGGGTGAGCATGTGGAGCCGAAAATGTTATATGTCATTGTTGGAGAAGCAAAATGGTGCCACCTCTATGGAAAACAGGGTGGTGAGTCCTTAAATACAGAAAACAGGATCTCTGTTCTGATTTTATATGTAGCTCTCAAAATTCATGTTTGCAATTGAGTCCATGATGGAAATTGTGTCACTATTAAGAATGAAACTGTTAGGTAAGAGACTGAGTCACAGTATTCTACCCTCACGAATGGATTAGGGTTTCATAAATGGAACTAACCACATTCAAGATCTTTTTGCTCTTCTACCTGCTCCCGTGTGGGGACCCAGCATTCATCCTTCTTCATTTCATCCCTTCCAGTGTATAAGGATGCAGCATGGAGGTCCTGACTAGACACTAAATGCCTGTGTCTTAACCTTGGACTTGCCAGCTTCCAGAACTGTGAGAAACAATTTGTGTGCTTGTATCTGTAGTCCCACAAAAAGAGCAAAAACAAACAGAGGAACTATTTGCACAGCACTGTTCAAGGATGTAGTGCTCACTGAAGTCAGAATGTGCACAAGCCCATATTGTTCACCAGTGGATGAATGGATGAAATACCATTCTTGTGTCTACACAAGGAAACTGACTTGGCTCAATAGGGAAGAACTTTGGGCTGGAGAGATGGCTCAGAGGTTAAGAGCACTGACTGCTCTTCCAGAGGTCCTGAGTTCAATTCCCAGCAACCACATGGTGGCTCACAGCCATCTGTAATGAGATCTGGGGTGCCCTCTTCTGGCGAGCAGGCATACATGGAAGGAATGTTGTATACATGATAAATAAATAAATCTTTAAAAAAAAAGGGGGGGGGGAAGAACTTTGACGTATGCTCCAATATGGATGAACTGAGAGCACCATGCTAAGTGAAACACTGTGTGGTCTCACTCAAAGGAAGCATTTAGAGATGGTGAATTCATAGAGACAGGAAGTAAAGGGCATCAGGGTTTGGAGAAGGAGAGAATGGGGAAGTACTGCTTACAGGCGTGTAGATTCAGTTTTGCAAGACAGTCATCTGTCTGGGGATACAGTGGCAGAGTGCTTGCCTAGTGCGTACAAGGGCCTGGATCCTCTTTCCAACACTGCAGAAAACAAAGGAACTTCTTGGTATTCTGGCACATGTAATCCAAGATAATCTGTGCCAGGCTACCTGACACCCTGATTAAAAAACAAGCCACAAAACCTGTTTCATGATAGTATAGCTACACTTAACAGTTCAGTTTTGTCAACCTGATAATTGGGTTGTAAATTTTGCATTATATACTTTTTGCTACAATAGAAATAGTTCAGCAAGAACTGTTATAACTTGAGCCATAGTATTTGGTCACAATAAATCAAAAGAGAGAGCACTGTCCCTGAGAGTGGAGATGTGAGGCCCTTATGATCAGTGGACTCTTCTGTTTCATTCTGTACTTTCCAGGAAGTTGATGAGGAGAAGGCAGCTTTTCACTGTGTGGGTGGCTTTGTCATATCCAAAGGCAAGTCTCCAGGTGGAAGGTCTTCTGCATCTTCTTGGAGGAGCTATACGATGGTGCAGGAGCTGACATGTCTTTCTGTCATAAGAAGCTCTTGTTAAATGCCATACTCTCAGATCTGTAAAGGCACTTGAGAGTCAGGGTACCATACCTGTCAGATATATCCAAATTAGACATATAAGTTAAATTTAGACATACAGTTTACCCAGTCAGTTACAGCTTACCAGTGCTAGTAGAGGCAAGAAGATTAGAAGGAATATTTTAGTAAGCCAAAGAATATTGGAGGCAGAATGTCTTCCTGGTAGGTCCAGCGTATGTGAGAACTCTTACCAAAGATGCGCTGAGGTCAAAAATGGCAGCTATTCATGTGTTTGTATTTTTCCAGAGCTGTTGTATTCTGGAGTTACAAGTTTCACAGATCTTAAAACAAGCACACATGCACACTCAGACATAAAGCAAGTATACTATGGTCAAATTATCTATACATATATGTATTAACAGACAGACAAGACCAAATCGAATGAGGCCCTGGGCCGCTAAGGCAATGACTGGACTGAGACAACTCCCAGGGGACAGGGTTTGGGATGGAACTTTCCACCCAAACACTTACTAGTTTTGAATTCTCGGCCTAGCTTAGGCATGTTTCTGGCTAGCTGTTTCAATTTAAATTAATCTGTTTCTCTTTATCTACCTTTTGCCTCGGACTTTTTATCTTTCTTGCTTCTGTATATCTTACACTGCTTGTCTATGTCTGGCTTCTGGCTCCAGGCGTCTCCCTCATTCTTTCCTCTGTTCTTCTTATCCCGAGCCCAGATTCCACCTCCTATTTATTCTCTCTGCCTGGTAGCGCCTCCTATCCCTCTCCTGCTCAGCTATTGGTTGTTCAGCTTTTCATTAGACCAATTAGGTGCCTTAGGCGGGCAAGGTGAAACAAACACAACACTGCTTTACATGATTAATCCCATGCACTATAAACACACCTTTACCTAGTTACAGTCATGTTCTGCTGCATAAACAGGGGATCCCAGAGTTAATATCTTAGATTTAGTGATGAGCAGAGAGGCTGTGGCAAAAACATGTAGACAGGGAGGTCAGCTATGAATGGTGTTATCTAGAGTTTTGGAGAGGTGCGCTAAGGGGCAAAGGTCAGTCTTAGGAAGTGTTCATGTATTTTGGAAGTGTAAGAATGGAAAAGTTTGTATAGATCTATGAGGGGAAGGCTGGGGCTGACAGGGGGAGTGTTTCTGAGTTTAAAGAATTATTTATGAATGGGAGGGAGAGGCTCCTGGGGGCAGCGCAGAAACATTGGAATCGATGGTGTGCTAGGATTATTTAGGGATCCACGAGCAGAGGAAATTGGCCATGAGGGCAGAGATAAGGAGCAGAGATGGGCAGGGTGGTCTAAAGTGAGGTGTTTGTGGGTTGTGGTAAGAGGCAAATTTATGTCAGTTCTGGAGAGGACATCCTTTCCTAGTGAGGGAATGGGGCGTGAGGGAACGAGGAGAACAAGCCTCGAAAGGAGCAAGTTAAGGGAGGGGTCTGGAGGACTTGTCTTCTGACCATGGGCGAGGGAGAGGAAGGAAAGAAATCTGAATAACTTTCCATATTCCTTCAACTTATTCCTTCAACTACTTTATTGGACTCATAATGACTCAGGCTTTGTGACTTAAACTTTCTGATCTTAGACCTGCATACCTTGTATCATTCTATTTCCTTAACCTACATAACTTACTTGTCCATTTGTCATAACCTTTAGAAAGTTTATAGTTTTGTTAGTGGGAAGCCTGTCAGCAAGGTGGATTGACCAGGCACTGGGGTGTTCCCTGTGGCTAAAGCTACAGCTAATCCATCAATGTCTTCAGAGAGCTCAGGAGGATAAACTTGACCAGGAAGTACAATTTAAACGGTTGTTGTAGCAATTAAAACGACAGAGAATCACTCAGTCATTTGGGGCTTGTGTGGTTCATTGTAGATGTCATAGTCATCTTCAGAGAAGAAGTATTGACGCTTCAGTTGTCCCACAGAGCAGCAGGCCTTTCGGGGGGGAGGGAGTCAGACTCAGGTCTGAAGTTTTCCTGGAGAGGGAAAACTTGAGGAAATTAACCTTACTTTGACAAAGCAGGGTAGGACAGTCACTCTAAAGGTGTCCATAGTTTGTGCAGGATCCTGGTGGCAGGTGAGGCATGGGGCAGTCTTCCCAGTGGTTAGCATTACCGCGGTCCAGGAGGAGGCATTGGTGTCATGTTTTATCTGTCTTCCTTGGAGACCTTAAAGTTTTCTTGTTGGAGGGGAGGGGTGTGTGTGTGTGTGTGTGTGTGTGTGTGTGTGTGTGTGTGTTTGTCTGTTTACTGTGGGAAGTTTTGATTGAAAAATTTTAAATGCCTTATTCATCAGGTCTCTGAGGAGTTTGAGATCCATTATCTATTAAGTGTACCTGGACCAGTTAATTTTGTTTCAAGTTACTTATTTCAAAGACTTAACTTTGAACACTCACGCACATATGTTTATGGCTAAATAAAGTTTATTTTTGTAGTTAATCATGACTGTAAGTATAGCTATCATATTAAATATAAGTATAGCTAATCATACTAAAGAATATTATTTGTGAATTACTGATAATTAACTTGCATGTTTTAATTATGTTTAACAGTTTTTAGTAAGTTAATACAGTTTTACAAGATTAGGATTTGCATTCTTATCCCTGTTAAGTTTGAGTTGAAGATTTAATTGGAGATCTCTAATATGAAAATAAACCATGAACCATAATGTAGTAAACTTCTGTCAGAGTGTTATAGTGAAGGAAGTGTCAGGACAGGAAAGGCTTAAGGTGAGAAAGTGGCAGCTGCCAGGACCTTGACTGAGGGAGGTGTGATCAGGTTAGAATAATCTATATTCTATATTGTGTACGTATATGACCAGGCCATAACTGAAATTATAAGTATTTATATAGGCATGTGTGTGTATGCAGATCAAGAATAAAAAAAAATTATGACTTATAGACACTGGTTAGCATGAGACTTTAAATGCAAATTCATTCAAACAGCAAGTGCTCTTCTCTAGCTTCTGCTGTACTAAAGTCACACCAACACTCAGAAATAATGCCAAAACTGTGATGGAAAACAAGCTGTTGGCTAAAAGAGTTGCTGTTCCAGCTGCAGAACTTTCCACTGCAAACTGAACTAGGTCAGTTGTTTGTGTGTGTGTGTTTCCACAGGAAATACCAACCACAAAGATCTTAGAAACAGACTTTAGTAATTACGGGTGGCAGGCATATCTCCCGTGGATCAATGGACCAATACCACCCGCCTGAAGTCTCTGGGGATAGAAAGTATTAAAAATCCTTTTTCCACCGGTTGTAGTGGCTCAAACTTTTAATCCCAGCTCTGAAGGGGAGGCAGGCAGAGCTGCTTAGTGAGTTTCATGCTGGGTCATTGTAATAAGGTCTTTTCTCAAACACAAGCGAACAAAGAAAACCCCAAACCACACACAAGCACATACCAAACCAAAAGTTGTCTTTCCCAAGCTAATAATGGTGTCTATTTTTTTTTTGATTTTTTTTCTAGTGTAATCTAGGTCACATAATTCTGTGTGATCGAAAACAAAGGGCTGTAGATGAGAACACGGCAGCTGTTGGAAGTCAAAATTCTGGGTTCCCCTTTTATGAAGCAATGTGACTGTTCGGTCGGTCAGTTGCTAATGAGCGGTCATTCGTGTCACCCTCCGTATTACTTGTCGGGAAAGCCACACATAGAAGTGGAAGTAGGAAACTCAAATGCATGACATAAGCTTGGCAACAGGAAACGAAAGCAGAAAGCTGCATCTCCATAATGAAAAGTAGAAGCTGGAGTAGCTGCTTGCCTGGCGTTATACAGATGGTTGTGGGTTAGGGTCAGAGAGTTTACAGAAAACACAGAAAGTCCCAAGCTAGCAGCCAAGAGGCTCTGGCTTTGTAATTCTGGCTGGTAGGTATGCTAAACACTAGAATATTAATAGGCCTATAACACTTTGCTGAAGTCTGTGGGGATAGACAGTGTTAAAATTTTTCTTTTCACCAGGCATAGTGACTCATACAGTTAACCCTAGCACTCTATAGCAGAGGCAGGCAGATCTCTGTAAAATGGAAGATAGAAATTTATATAAACTAATTTCTATGTCATTTATTATTAAGTATTCATGGTGGATACACAAAATACATGCATGCAAATAGTCTCTAAAATTTTAGATCTACGTGTTACCTCGGAGGGAGCAAAATAGAAAATGACATTTTAAACATACATCTAATAAGACACATTTATTAAATACATTTTAATAAATACGTTTGATTTTAGACATCCACATTTTAGCCTGACACATAAAGTGAGAGCGAACGCATTGATATATGCTGTAAGAGCCCTGTTGCATTTTACTTTTAATTATTCATAGTTCTGTGCGGGCATGTTCCCCGTGAGTGCAGTGCCTGCGGAGACTAGAATAAGTGCAAGCTGTCCATACACATTTGGCCCAAGGTGCCTGGACCTTGGCAGAAGCCACTGTTGCAGCTCTCAGTCCCAGGTCTGAGATCCTTGTCTATGAAGCTCGGTAGCTCCCCGGGGCTGTCTATCCTTCAGCCTCCCCTTCCTGCTCTCTCTTGTCATCTTTCTTCTGTCTTCCTTATTCTTCCGATCTGGGTCCTCGCAAATGGTTCGACTGTCTTTCTTCAACTGTCGAGCCGGAACTGCCCGGTTTCAAAGCGTCGGGTTCTGACTTCTGTTTCTGCTTCTGCCATTGTGCTTCTACAGTCAGCCTCGATTCACCCAGATGTGCTCAGGGCATGCGTGTGAGGGTTCGCTAGACTGGGGGAACCTCTGAGCAGGGACGTGAGGGTCTCGGCAACGCTAATGGATGCAGGAAGATCCATCTTTTTGGGGGCAGGACCATTCCTGGATGAGGATGGGGTGGTTATGAGACAGACGACAGAGAGAGAGAGAGACAGAGACAGAGACAGAGAGAGCAGCGCTGAGTGAGCACACTTCTTTTTCCTGACAGAATGTAAAGTTACCAACCACTTCAAGCTTCGGCTGCCTTGACTTCCCCACTTTGATTGACTGTGCCTTCAAGTGTGACCAAAATAAAACCTATCTTTCCTTTTGTCGGGATATCTTGTCAAAGCAACGAAAACCAAAACGAAGACAACAACCCCATACTATCTCTGAAACACTCATGAATATTAAATTTTGTTCACAGACAGAACCTTCCGTCTTAAAACTCCAAAAGCTGTTAACATTCCTAACATCTTGCCCCAGTCTGTTCCAGGGTGTATCAAGATGGGTGGAAATCCTGAACCCACCCTGAGCAAGAAAACCGAAAGCGAGTGGGGGACGGAGGAGGGGAATGGTGTGTGGAGGAGGGGAGATAGGGTGCTAGGATGCTCGCTCTTTACTGGTGGGCTCTTTGAAAGAGGTGTGACATGCTGGGGAGGACTTGTGCTCAGGAGAACCGAGGGAGGACCCGCAAGAAGCAACAGTGTCTAGAAAATGCGTGAGGAGTAGAAGTTTATGAACCGGGCGAAGACGATGAGATTGAAGAGAAGGGGAGTGGGTGTTTTGCTGGAATCCTCAGTTCTTTGTCACATTTCAGACACACAAATAGAAACTGTCAGGCCACTTACGTCATCAAACGAAACTTTAACTAGCGAATTAGAGACGCCATCAACCGCCGGTTCTGGTGGCGCAGACCGGTAGGATTTGCTGAAGGAGGCAGAGGCAGGTGGATCTGGAGTTCGAGGCCAGCCTGGGCTACACATTTTTTTTCAATTTCTCAACAAGAAGAGTATTTAAATCAACGTCTACAACACCCCAAACCAACCAACTCCCCCGCAACTGTCACAGGGCCGCCCCCCCATGCTCCTGACACCCGAATCCTCTTCGACTACCCGCGTCCCCACTCAACGCAACCCGCATCAGCTACTCCAGCCCGCTCAACATCGCCGCTCACAAGCCCTTGCCCACGCACTCGCCCGACCCTCACGCCCGCCCACGCCCGCACCCCGGACCGCTCTCGGGACACGCTCCTCTCCCCACAATCAGGCCGCTCAGCCCGCCCGACACTCCGGTTCCTTTTCTCTGGTCCTGCAGGGCGAAACGACGAATCCGCAGCCACCGTTCTCAGCAGAAATGTTCGCAGAAAATAGTTCGTTTTTATTTTCTTTTTTTCTTTTGTTGTTGTTGATTTTAAATCTAGAGTCTTTAGTTTTCTGCACCACCCGAGAAAACGAAGATTCTTTAGAATTGAAAAACAAAAGGCGTCCTGTGGAGGCGTGGTTGCGCAACGACTGCTGACTACTTGAGCGAAAGAATGCGAGCTGCTCGCGGGCTGGAGAGATGGCTCAGCCGTTAAAGGCTAGGCTCACAACCATAAATATAAAGAGTTCGGTTCCCAGCACCCACGGCTGTCTCTCCAGCCACCTTTTTTGTCCTACACCGCACCCGCGCACACTGACGGCAAAAAACAATCTTAAGGAAAAAAATAAAGAAAAAAAAAAACTAAAAAAAGTAGAATATAAGTAAAAAGACAAATGAAGAAACCCTTTCTCTTGTCGTTAAAACTCTATCTCATTTCATTTGAAACGGCCAGTTCACCAATGTAGTTGTCTCCAAATCCTCAGTCTCTTTCAATTAACCAGTTTGAAAGCCAGCTTCTAACCAGCACCACCCGCAGTGCTCACGCTCAGACACCCTGAGCCGCACTCTCCCGCTGCTCTGCACTGTCTCGCTTCTGCCTGGCGTTCTTGACATCAACTTCAGGGCTCGCAGTACAGTGAACACCTAGCATCCCACACACCCTGCGTGTGACCCACGGATCTGTGTTCTGTGACTGCTCTGTTCACTTAGCACGATGACCTTGTTCATCTTCACTGGACCGGGGGCCTTTTCTTCCAGCCCCACCCGTTTTGCTGCTGGTGGTGACTCCAAATCTCCTCCGCCTTCCCCTTCCTATTTCTCCTCCCCTTACCCCTTCTCTCCTTTTGAAAAACATTTTGGGCATCCGTGGCCTTCCCTCAGGCCACCAGGACCTAAGAACTAACTCCCAAGAGCTTTCTCGTTCTTCTGGACTATTGTGCTCAGCTGTCTCCAGCTATTCACTTGGTTCCCCAGAGAAGTTCTTCCTTCCCTAGATGTCTTTAGCAATCCCACCACAAGTAGGATGAAGGGCCAACTCTTCTTGTCCATGGCAGCCACCGTGCTTTCTGCTCACTGACCAGTATCTCCTGTGGGTCAAGTACGACTCTTTCGCTGCAGCTCTGGTTTCCCCCGAGTGGTTCAACCTCGCAACTGCATTCCTAAGTTCTGTCAAAGGTTGTGTATAATGCATGACCCTGGCAGAAGTGCTCATGCCCAGGGGATGAGGACAAGCTATAAATGACAGTGGTTCATTCGGCCATGGATTTCTAGGCCTTTCTCAGTGTGGGCGAATGAAACTAAACAGCCATCCTAGGCTGAAGAATTTCTGGGCCTATGCATACATTATTTACAGGGTAGTTAACCAACCATTCCTAGGAACAAGCAAATTTGCCTGCTGCTTTGGCCCCTGGGCTGTGACGGAGTATATACCTGTTTAGGATCCTGAATTCACATTCGCGTTCATGGGTGCATGTGCCCATAAGAGTTACAAATACAGAATTTTGGGGATGCCACTGTCCTGCTGCAACTTCAAAAATTTGGACATACTGTGTCAACATTGAATAGGTCAGGATGCTGAAGCGTGGGACTTGGTGGGATTCCTTGCTGGCTCCTCTCTTGGCTCTAGATTCCCGTTTCACCTTCTCACACTTGCGTCTTCCCTTGGGATGCTGTTTTCTTGGGCCCCACATCAGGCACTAAATCCATGAAGTTACCTACTCTTGGGTTAGTGTTGCGGGGAAGGCTGCTTGTTGGTTCCCAGCTACTCAGTCCTGCCTGAAATAATCACACAGAAATTGTATTATTTAAATAATTGCTTGGCCCATTAGTTCTAACTTCTTACTGGCTAACTCTTACATCTTAGTTTAACCTATCTCCATTAATCTGTGTATCACCATGAGGTCGTGTCCTACCAGCAAAATTTCAGCCCGTCTGTCTCCAGCAGGGGCTCCATGGCTTCTCTCTGTGACTCCTTTCTCCCAGCATTCAGTTTAGTTTTCCTGCCTGCCTAAGTTCTGCCCTGCTATAGGTCCAAAGCAGTTTCCTTATTAATTAACCATTCATATTCACAGCATACAGAGGGGAATCCCACACCAGGTTAGCCTTCAAAACTAAAAACCAGAGAAAATCCTTTTCATGAAAGTAGAAGGGTTATTTGTGAAGGGGTGACCAATGTGACCAAAACATATTATGATCATGTCACAAGGAAGCCTGTTATTTTGTATAATTAATAAACTCTTGCTGGGCTCTGGTAGTGCATCCCTTTATCCAGCAGTTTTCTTTATTCATATTACCTGGCTTAAATATTTCATTGCAATTATAAAAAATAGACTTATACAAATGATGTCTTCAAATTGGGAAAAAAAAACCTAACCTCAAACAAAATACTATATTCATCACAAGTAAAGAAGATGGTTAGAAGGTGGCTCAGCTACCAAATGTGCTGGCTTTGCAAGTCAGACTGCCAGAGTATGGTTCCTGGAATCCATGTTGAAAGTCCTATTTCCTAGCACATCCCACATTTCCTTCTGCTATATGGTTCTTTATTTGGTTTTTTTTTTTTTTTGAAGCTGAAGTTTTAGTGATTTAATACAACAACCATTGTTTTACGTGACAGTCTGCAGGTCAGAAGGGTGGGGTAGCTAAATTGGCTACTCTTGTTTGGTTAAAAGAATCACCTCAGCCCCTAACATCCTTATCCAAGAAAGTCTGGAATATTTGATTGGGGGTCTTCACCCCAGTCCGCTGGCATCCATCTTGAAATGTTGGCTGGAAAGTTCCATCTCAAAGCTCCCTCCCTTTGAAGTTGCCTCAGTCCAAACTCCACCTTCAAGAAAGGCCATCAAATGGTGACGCCCCCCCTCCCCAGGGAGGGTCAAGACCCCTCCCCAGGCTATTTAAACTCCACAGAGAATGAACAGATGGTCTCCCTGGTTTTTGTGATTTTTCCGGTTCTCTTCCCCCTCCCCCGTGTTTTCTGGGGGCGAGGGCGGGGGGGGGGAAGGGGGGGATGAGGCACCCAGGAGCACTGGCATGCATTAAACCTGGGTATCTTCTAATTCGGTCTGATTTGGTCTGATTGGGATTATTGCCTCAGGGGAGAGGTTTGTCAGTCAGAAAAAACTTAACAACTCTCACCCAGTTTCTTTCAAGACTTCAATCAAGGAACATGGCAGGACTGACATGGTCTCAGGCACAGATGGGAGATATGGCAGAACTAAGACAGACAGAGCGGCTCAAGTTGTTGCTCAGAGGCTGGAGTGCTTGATTGAGACGTGAAATTCTGAGGTTGATACAGAGAGCTTGCACACACACATACACACACGCAGACATGGGTGCACAGGAAGAGAGAACGGGAGACTTCCTTTCAAATACATAAGAGTTCACAACGTGCCCACTGAGGTTGCTTGGAGGCCCCGTTTTTTTGCCTCTATTCAAGTCCACAATCCAAAGGAAGACAGCAGGGATTGACTATGTTGACTGCTTTGGTAAAGAGAACAAGGGAAATTACTTTTGGTGGAGGGTATTCCATCACACTGTGAACCCTGAGTTTGCATTCCCTAAATAAATTAACCCTGGGTCAGGAGGTGGAGTTAGTAAGTAGTTAACAGGATGTAATCATAGGGGATGGGGGGGGGGCATCTGTAAGAGTAAAGGAGATACATAGGAAGTAGTCAGGATGGATTTGGGGTGGCTGACTTTTTACACTTAGGTAGAGCTGAGGGCAGGGCCTTTCAGAGATGCCAGCAAGGAGAAAGGGTTAGCTAGTTGCTACTCAGCCTCTCTGAGCTTGCAGGTTTTCATCCCAGCCTTTGAATTTCGAGTCTTATTTAGAAATAGAACAATAGGGATTTAAAACTACCTTCAGTGGCAGCAACAGGGCCAGTGCCTGTAGGAACAGAATTCCTGCCAGGTTGTGGCCTGAGCGGCCAGGCTGTTGGCAGAGAAGCAGGTCAGTAACTGCAGAGTCACAATTTCTGGCTGAAATAGCAGTAGATTGCCACTGTGTGGACGGCAAAACAACAAATTACAGTCTGGTTCTTTCTTTCTTTGGGGGGGGGGGTTTCATGGGCGTGGCTGTTATTCAGTTTATGCTTCCTGAAATTTTGGGCACATGGGTATAGTCCTATATGGTCTCTGAACTGAACTGGATTTTTGTCCACATTCCGTTTCCTTGGGTTTAAAGATTGAAAATTATTAACATCTTGCTACAACCAAGATCAGGGCTTGCACAAATGGGGGGATATCCTGAACCCACTCTTGGCAAGGACGCTTAAAGCTGGGGGTGTGGGGGTCTGCCTGAGCAGGTGGGCACCTTGAAGGGGTTGTGTACAGCTGAAGTAAGGCGAGTGCCCTGGTGATGGTGACGGGGACCACTGGGCAAGAGCCAGAGGTGTCCACGCACTGCTTTATTTCCATATTGAGTTCTCTGCCCGTCCTAACTTGGCGTCTCCTGGAGTCCCGCACATGGAAATCAGTGTCAAGCCTCCAAGTGCTAGTGGCCGCAGCAGGTCCCCGAGGATTGAGTTTTGAGACCTGTCTGTCATCCCTGAGGAAGGCCACCCCATCTGCAGCTCCTCTCCATCACTGATCTTCCGCTGTGAATGTGGAGGGCGACAGGGCAGAGGGATGGCGAGTCCACGAAGGCTGCTGGGCAGAGTGCTGGGCCCAAGCTGCCTGGCGGGGCCCCAGGGTTTCCCGGGAAGATTCGCCGGGACCGCGGGGCCCGGGACTTAACAAGTGTGTTTCCCTGGAGTGAGGGCGGCGGGCGTGAGGCCGGAGAGTGCAGGCGTTCAGCGGAGAGTGTGCGTAAAGCTGGTGGAGAGCGTAAGTTTGGGGCTGAGAGGAGACAGTGTTGACGCCATTGAAGCTGCGGTTCTTTCACGGAACACGTTAGCTTGCGTCACTGTGAGAAGCTTCAATAGCATTATTTAGAGACCGCCCCTCGCCGGCTCTGGTGGCGCAGGCCGGTAGGATTTGCTGAAGGAGGCAGAGGCAGGTGGATCTGGAGTTCGAGGCCAGCCTGGACTACACATTTTTTTTCTTCAATTTTTAACAATTAAATCTATCCAACACCCACAACCAACCCCCAACATAGAACCACTCCCCAATGCTCCTTACACCTGGATCCTCTTCGTCTACCCGAGTCCCGACCCAACTCAACCCGCACCTGGTCCTCAAGACGCACATTGATATTGAAAATTATACCGGAGATTTGTTCACATAAACCTTTATCTTTAATGTTGGTGTATGTTGTTACTCTAGGTTTACTATAACTAAGAACTATGTATTCTACAGTCCTTACAAGTCCAGAGGAAAACATGGCCAACTCAAGATAATTATGAGAAAATCCTAAACACTAAGAGTGGTTGTTCTCTTCCTCCTCAGATTGAAAATTACTAGTGAAACTAAATAAACAGCCGTGTCTCCGTCTCAAAGGACAAGGTGGTTTCTGAGGGCTGTGCTTCGCGCAACAATTGGATCTGCCAAAAGGAACCAAACCTGAAACCTCGGGTAATGACTCCTGACTGCGAATCCCGTCTCGATTACTTTATCACACAGATCTCTGCACTCACTCTGTCTAGGCTGTCAGTCCCCACTCCATCCAGTGCATAGTGACTCCATAAAACTGGAGTGTAAGCTAGACTGTCTGGAATTTTCTTGGTTAATGAGATGATCCTACACAGTATAAGAAGGCAAACTGAGCAAGCTAGGAGGAGAAAGCCTCTAGTAGGCAGCCGCGGTCCACGGCTTCTACTTAAGCTTCTGCCTCCAGGTTCCTGCCCTGAGTTCTTCACCTGACTTTGCTTCAAAGGCTTTCTGTAAACTATAAACTGAAACGAATCCTTTCCTTCCCAAGTTGCTTTTATCATAGCAACAAAACCCTAACAAGGATACCTGGCAATGAACTGGTCCACAAGAGGTAGTTACTGATAAACACACTGATTAAGCCAATACAAAGTTTTGTGTAGGCGTAATCAGTCTTTACGATGAATAACCAGACCAGCTCAAGAACAAGCTATATTTTAATAATTGAAAAAAGGGGGGGGGACTCACGCTACAAGAGAGGGTGGTCCGAAATCCAAAGTGGTCCAGCGAGCACCACAGAGGAGAGGGCCAGCGCACCTGGATCTCCAGGTTTTCTTCCCTGTGGACCAGGTCGCCACGCCCCAATTCACTGTGATTGGTTAACAGAGTTTCCCCATCAGTTTTGAGTCTTTTATTAACCGCTAGACAAGAATGGGTTCTTTCTCTGGAAGGTTTCTTGGTGCCTGAGCTCAGAGGTAGAGTGCTTTAAAAGACAAAATCATAGTTACATCAGTGCTGGGGAGGTATATTACCGAGGGATGTGGAATTGCCTAGTAACATCTTCTTCCGTTACCAGGCAGGCACAAAGTATGTTAGGACAGGGCGATGTTACCTTCGTCAGTTCATATAACTAATGTTACTTAGTCATTTCATGTAAAATAATGACACCATTATAGCAAAAATCTGAAGGAACTATTATCATGAGCATGCTTGCTTCTTTGCACGGTGTTGGAAACAACTTGGAATGATATTGGTAACAACTTGGAATTAAATTTAGAAATAAACCAAATTATAATGCAAATTCTTCATATAGTGGAAGTCAGAAAGCACTGCTGAATCAAATTAAAGCAAACACTAATAAATGACATCTTGGGTTAATGGATTGGATGAATAAATATTGAGACGTCCATACTAACAAAGCGATCACAGATTCAAAGCAATTCCTGCCAAAACCTTAATAACGTCTACTAGAACTGCATGGATTTGAAACATTCAAAACACTTTGAAAACACACAGAACTGTAGGAGTTAGGTAGGCTTACGTAAAAATGTATTAGCAACCTATTATAATGAAATAAATATAGTACTGACATAGGGAAAAATAAACCAAAGTAAAAGATTGCAGGACAATGAGTATTATCAAATGCTCACGTATATGGTCACACGATTTTGACAAGGGTATCAAAATCACACCGTGGAAGTGAGGGGCTAATGACGAGGGGAGAAATGAATGAGCACGCAGGTTTGGATGTTACTGTTCATATACAGCAATGAAATCAGGGGTGGCGAGCGGGTGTTGTCTCCAGGCGTTGTGAAGCTGCTTTCCCTTCGGGTAAAAGGCAGACAGGGAGGCCTGCATAAAGCTCAGGTTTGGATTACGGGAAGGTGGGGGCTTAGAACTACATCTAAAACTCCGCTTTCCTCATCCGGGAGGCGGTGCTAGTGGCGTCACGGGGATTCATCCTCAAGTAGTCGTAAAACGAGACGATCTCCCGCCGGCTCTGGTGGCGCAGGCCGGTGAAGGAGGCAGAGGCAGGTGGATCTGGAGTTCGAGGCCAGCCTGGACTACACATTTTTTGTCTTCAATTTTCATCAAAATTTTTTAATCGACCACTATACAACACCCACAAACAGCCAAAGACCGCTCCCCATTCTCCTTTTACCCGGATTTCCGGATCCTTTTTGACTACTCGCGTCTCCACACAACTCAACCAGCCCCAGGACCTCCAGACACACGTTACTACTGACAAGCACACTGATTAAGCCAATAGAAAGTTTTGAGTCTAATAAAAAAGGTCAGGCAAAAACGGGCTCGAGCCTCTGAAAGGTTTCCCTTTCATGGTACCCGAGCTCATGGGCAAGGCGTTTTATAAGACAAAACCATAATTCCATCAGTGCTGGGGAGGTATACTACTGAGGGATTTAGAGTTCCCTAGTAACATCTTCGTTCGTTACCAGGCTCGTGGGGATCTTCCAGACACTACACAATACATTAGAACCATAGTCAAGATCGCAGACAGTCCCTGCAGAAGCATCAACACCGTGAATGTGACTGTTGAAGTGACCGGGCAGGCAGAAAGTAATGCTGGGACAGCACGGTGTTACCTTCGCCTTTTCAGTAACACAATGACACCATCAGAGCACAAATCTGAAGGAAATAGTCCCATAAATTATCATTTGCACTCTCACCTGGTACTGGTAACAACTTGGCATGGTATGGCGACAACTTTTTGGCACTGTTCATGACAGCTGAGTCCTTCCTGATGGCTCCCGAGTCATCTCCCACACACAGATATTACATATGAAATCAAGTGACCCTCAAGCCACATTGGATGGAATGTTTTCCCATGACCTGAAATAGTTAGATTTCCTGTCTCCATCATTTCTGCTGCAGCCTTAATTTACGATTGGATCGGATCCTACTGAGATCATCTCTGAACTCCAGCTATGGAGGTGAAATTCCACCAGGAAGGCTTGTGAAACCTCAGGTCTAATTCAGATGTCACAGGCGGCCACTGAGCCCTGTCAGATGGGAGTCAGTGTTTGTCCACAGAAACTTTCTGCACCTCTAAGTCACATCCAGAGGATGCAATTCCAAGCCTGCCTCCTGTCAATTATAAAACAAAACAGAGATGAGTGCTCATGAGGATACGGAGAAAAGATCAAGTGCCTACACTGGTGGGGATGAAAGCTGTCGTGGCCGTTCTGCACAACAGCAGGGGAGTCCTCAAAAATTCGAGACACATCCACTTTACCGTCACACAATCTCATTATGTACTTGCCTCTGCGTTTCGAGTGCTGGAATTAAAGGCGGGGCCCCTACGCCTGGCCCCAGCACGTCAGTACGTGTCTTGATACTGTTCTGTGAATCCTGTCAGGGCTCCTGCCTTCTAAAGCATCTTGCATATTTTTTTTTCTATATCCAGCCTTTGACTTATGAAGTTTTTACTTTCACGCGGGACTGTTAGCTCATAAATTTCAAAGGGAAGTCTGTCGCCGCCTTGCGTCCATAATGCACAACTGCAACTTTGAATGCATAGCGCATTGTGGAGAAATTTTACATTTACCACCTGGTGGAACCTTGGCAGCCCCTGCGATGTAATATAGTCATAAAACGAGTAATGTCTCCATTTAAAATATTTTGGAGGAATTTGTTCAGCAATAGATAGCACTTTTTAATAAACAGATAATCAGAACAGCTTTATCTGCTTGCTCCTTCGGCCCGAGTTCAGCTGTCTGGTGGCCTTAATGCTGTGTCAGCATCTGTGGATGTTCCTATTCCTACAAAAAACAAATTTAGAGAACGTCTTGGTCTAAACAAGCTCATTTCTTAAGCTCTTACCCACTCAAGCAGTTATAACACCGCTGCTTCCCACAAGTACGTCCTCGGTGAAATCTTGTTTCCCAGGGCTGAAGTGAACGCTGTAATCATAAGGTTTCCAATACCATTTACCTTTTCCTATATTTAACTCCTTCTGCTTGCTTTGCAGATGAGGCAAACTCTGTGAAAGTGAGATATTGTTTACTAGAAGTCTTTAAGTCCTCCTCCCACGCCCCGATGGCGTTTCTCTATGTAATAGCTTTGTCTATCCTGGAACTCGCTTAATTTCCCAGGCTGGCCTAGGAACTCACCCAGATCCTGCTGCCTCTGCCTGCCCTGTGTTGGGATTAAATGCGTGAACCAGACCCAGCAAAATGTTTTGTATACATATGTATACAGTGTGTGTGAGTTGAGTGTGCGTGTGTGCAGTGTGTGCACACGATAAGAAAATAACTGCCCTGGGTGTCCTTATTGTCCACCTGATCTCAAAATAATCAATTCAATCAAATAAGCAACCGAATATCTTTGAAATTCAATTTCTCACTATTAATGAGATCGTTAAAAGCAGTGATAATCTCTCCCTCTCTCTGACAAAGGTTTGGTTAGATACATAACAGTGCCAGTTTTTTTTTTATTGAATTATTATTAGTAGTTTTATATTTTGTGTATGGGTGTTTTGTGTGCTTGTATATCTCTGTACCATTTGCAGGCCTGGTGTCTGGAAAAGGCAGAAGAGATCAGATGGCCTGGAACTGGTGTTTGAGATAGCTGTGAGCCATCATGTGGGTGCTGGGAATCAACCTGGGACCCCTGGAAGAGACACCTGTGCTTGTAACCCCTGAGCCATCTCTGCAGCTCCAATGGTATTTGTTATAAATACTTTGTATTATTATTTGAATTTATTATTGAAATTACTTCAAATAATAAAGGATTGGAGATTTTTAGAAAAAAAAATTGCATATTTCCTGAGATGGAGAACACAAAGCTCACAGGCCTGCGCTCTCTTTTGATTCCTAGTTCATTACAGACTAACGCTACTTTACTCCGGCGATTTTAGCAAGTGTAGAATTACAGGACAAACGTCCCTTTATGATCTGTTTCTATAAATTTTACGTACACTTCAAACGTTTTGCTTTTCCATATCTTGTACATTAAAGTTCACCTCAGGATAAGTTTATTTACTGAAGGAATGCTGGTAGACCAGTAATGGTCAGGATTATGATTATCGGATTATCAGGGCTTGGACTACATCACTGTACAAAAGTGGCATAGACCCTGGTCTTTGTAAAACTCACATTCTCTGTCGGTCAGGCTGAAAATAAACAAGAAAATATATACAAGTAAAAAGTCTCGTGGAAGGAAAGGAAATGTGTTTTCTGGGTGGAGGGGATGAGTTCAGTGGTCAGGGTTTCTCTCCTCACAGGCAAGCAAGCTAAGACCTAGTCCCACATTCTCAGCACCAGAAAGAAAATTAAAATCTTATAAATAAAAGAAAAATCCATTACTAAAATATTAAAACGGTGTATCTCAATTGTATATATATTCTCCTAAAGTGCCTTCTTGCCTTTTAGAAGACATTTTCTTGTAATTGTCATACCCAAACTTTAATGTCACAGAGATAGAGGTGACTGTTCAACATGTTCTGTGAAGAGCGATGCTTACACATGAGAAACAAACATTTTCAACCTTTGACAACAGGTCTTTTCCCCCTATGGGTGACGTTGTCCCTGCGAAAACGCAGCTATCACAGAGCAGCTTTCAAATAGCATGAAGAGACGGGGCTGACAGGTCTACCAGTCAATCAGAGCTGGAGGCTGATGAAAATGTGTGAAAAAATACGCTGAGTAGCAGAAGGTGGCGGGGGTGGGGGGAGGGTCAGGGGCACTGGGGGGCGCTGCGCATGTCAACAGTAGGAGGATGAAGACAAACGGGGGCGCTCTGTGACATCTTTCACAGTCTCTGTGGTTTGTGGAAGTGCCTTCGGAGGCCAGATCTGAGATGATACGCAGAAAGGAACAGAGATGCTTGGAATTGGAAAGTGAACTTTATTGCATCAGTTAGATGGCAGCTTTCTTTTTAAAAAGTATTTTTATTATTTTTTAATTGCATGTGTGTATTCTCAAAGGCCAGAGTCCTTGGATTCCCCTGGAGCTGGAGTTACAGACGGCTGTAGATCACCTGGTATAGGTGTTGGGAACTGATTCCTGTCCTCTCAAACCCAGGTCGTCTACAAGAGCATCACGTGATCTGAAGGACCTGCCAGTCTCTCCAGCCCCTGGTGGGAGCCTCTTGCTGTCTGACAGTCGCTCAGACCACTCACTTAGACTTTCAAATGATGAACATCCATTTATCAGGACAATAATTGTATCGGTCTTGCCGATGGCGCGTCTTTTCAGCCAGAAAGCGCAAACTTCAAGGTCAACAGTTTAGGGTTTTACCTCTTTGCTGTTGCTGTGCCTTGGTACCAGAAAAGGTCACTTCCTTCACAGGGTGACAGTGGCTTTTTTTTTTCATGGACTCTCTTTGAAAAGTAAATTTCCATGTTCATGTCATGAAGGAATTGGTTTATGTCAAAAAGTCGTTTCTACTTGTTTAACGATAAGACTGGTTCTGTCTGGTCACACCTGCTCTGTGTGCCTGGAGCAGCCTGCTGATGCGCCTCTCAGGCAGAGTTATTGCTGGTCTTGTGCATCTGAATCCCTGTTGGCCACAGAAGACCCGGTTTCATCATTTTTTAATATTTTAGTTCTGTGTGTTTTCTCAATTTTTTTTAAAATTAAAGACTAAAAGTTGAAAGTTATTTAGTAACATCCTCAGGGAAGTAAGCAAGCAATGACCAAAAACCCTAGACACACCTCTATTTGTAAGAGGTATGGCCTTTCACCTTTTTCTCTGGAGTTAAGAACATTGAAATCAGTCTCACAGACTGACTTGAATTCAGACAGAAGGTCATTTTCCCAGATTCAGTTTTCATAGCCTGCATAATAACTTCAAATATATCATCACAAAATAAAATTACTATTACATACAAATACATAAATAAATAAATTGTAACTTACAAAATAGCTCTACCAAACGCTCCTTGCCGTTATCCAAATCCTCTACTCCCCCACTCCTGACTCCTGTGTAAAGACTGTAATGAAAATGGGAGACTAAAATGTTTTTCCTGACTTAAAACAAGGACAATTTAATTTTTTGTAATGAGTAACTGGAAAGAGTCATGACCCTCACACTTGCCACAACTGAAGGCATATCTCCTTGGGAACGGCCTTACTGCTGATGTCAGGGCGCTCCCTTAGAATGGGATACTGCAGCATGGTGTTTTGCTCATATTTTCTGGCCAGGCTTCTGGTCTCTTCTCTTCCACCCCCAGGTCATGCCCTTCATGTCCGGCCTCTTGTTAACCTTCCACATTTCTTTCACTTGGCTTACTGAATCCTCTGAAAGACAAGGAGAGCTGATTTCAACCAGTGTGGAACCCAAGGATATTTCTGCACATGAAAGCCAATACAGCTCGTCTCGGGGAACACAGAAACAGCGTTTGAGGAGATTACACGCCACTTGGTGGTAGGAGACGTTGAAGGTGTTTTTCTGAGGTGAGAGTTCAAGAGTGAATGCAGAGCTGCGGGAGTGTTTCCCGGGGAGACTGGCAGGGGTGGGGCGAGCGGGCGTGGTCTCCTGGACTTGAGAGGCGGTGGTTCCTTAGGGACAGTGTGCAGCAGGCTAGTGTTGTCCTCAGGCTTAGATTACACAGGAACGTGGTTTTAGTTCTGCAGCTAAAGTTCGGCTCTCTTCCTTCTTTTAGAGGCGGAGCCATTGACGTCACATAGTTCTTCTTCAAATACCAATTGAACAGCTTCTTTGCAACTGCCGGTTCTGGTGGCGCAGACCGGTAGGATTTGCTGAAGGAGGCAGAGGCAGGTGGATCTGGAGTTCGAGGCCAGCCTGAACTACACATTTTTTTTTCTTCGATTTTCAACAAAAATCTTTGTTGTAAGTCTACAACATCCACAAACAACTAACTAACAACTAACGCCCAACAGTCACAAGGCCGCTCACCGTTCTCCCTACACCAGGATCCTGCTGGCTTACCTGCATTCCCCCAACAGCCCCTCCAGACGCACAGGCGCCTGCTACACGTGCTGCTCACAAGCCCCTGCCCATGCACTCGTCCTACTCTCACTCATGCCCATTCTAGCCATTGTCTCTAAAACTACAGAATCTGCCCTTTTACAGTTTAAGGCAGATGCCCACTAGAAAGAACCCAGAATAAGTGATAATGGTACGATGAACATATTATAACTTTACAAAATCTAGTAAATGAAATACATCCATTTGCCAAGTTTTATTTTATTTTTGCATACCTTTAGGATTTGTTTTGGCAGGTAAAGAAATTTGATTATAAAAGCAACAAACAGGACAGCTTTTTATAATTTCCTTAGCTTGTTGCCAAGAAACCTAGTTTTTTTCTTTAATCCCCTACTGTTACCATGATGTATCTTATGAAATTTAGAGACTTTAAACACACTTCTTATTAACAATGGGAGGGAGTTCCAGTGAATACTGAAATCGTCCACGTTTAATTTCCAATTCCTTAAAACACCCAACCCTAATAATAGGAGAAAGATAAAACAAACAAACAAAAAAAACCCAAAAACTAAACAAAAACAAACAAACAAAAACACTGCATTAACATGATTCAAGAAAATGAACAGAACAGTTGAAGGTTGGGTGCTACATCCATAGTTAAACATTTTGTTGCTAGAATGAAGCAAATCAGGCTTTCACCCAAGACCAAAACACACTGTAGGCAAATCACTCCCTGTGTGGACTCCATTGTTATCTCGCTAGGGGAACTGGAACCTTAGTTGACTCCCTAGACTTTTGTTCGAGGTAAAACATATCTACTTCTCTATTCCTACAATATAAGGGCTGGATGTTAGCCACACCTGTTGACAAGGATCTTGAGAAAGCAAAGGTGAGACCTTTGTTTGAGGTAAAAACACAATAACATTAAAAGAATAGAGATTAGTTCCAACTCTCTGAATAGAGGCAAGTTCCAGCTCACAGCTCACTGACCTTTATTTAGTCAAGGTAGAAATAGCCTCATATATTTGGGCATCCACAGTAATTGATCAATTTTTGCTTTTTTTTTTTTTTTTTTTTTTTGCTAAAGGTCCAGGCAATCCAGTATAAGATTGAATCGAGTAATATAAAGTGGGCAATTTCTAATAAAGTTAATTCTGAATCATTAGGAATAGGCTTAACAGTCTCCATAAGCAACAAACTCTTTTTGCATATTGAGAATCAGTAATTATGTTGAGAGCTTCCTTAAAATCTAGTAAAACCATCAGAATGGTATACAGCTCTGAGTTTTAGACTGAGTCATGTGGATTTTGAACAACCTTACTGTTGGTCCCTGCTTTATAAACAGACATTTCTGATTTGTTTGCACCAGTATAAAATGTAACAGCCCCAGAAATAGGTGCCCTTTTCACTATGCAGGGAAGAATCCAGTTAGTTCTTTTTATAAACTGAATTTGCTTACTCTTTGGATACTTGTTGTTAATATTTTTTAAGAAACTACTGCAAGTTCTCTGCCAATCATCATTAATCCCCCACATTTGCCTAATTTCAGCATTGGTACATGGAATATACCATAATCTTAGCTGGATCCATACCTGACAATTGACAAAGTTTTAATCTTCCTTCTATACTTAGTTTAGAAACTTTTTATATGGGTTTTTTATTTTTTACTGTTTGTGAGCTAAGAAAATCCATTCCAAAATATTATTCTCTCTCTGCATAACAAGCCCAGTATGGAAATGATTTGAAGGTAAAATTGCCAAAATAAACCTCTTTGTGATGTCTAATCTATCCCCAAAGGCTTTTGAATTTTTGTTCTAGCAAGGTCAATTTTTTGTCAGCCTCGGCTGTTAACTGTCTTGCATTGTTTAATTCTGAGTCATCTGGAAAAATTTGAAACAAATTATTTAATTTTTGAGTACACAATCCAATTGTACTCCACAACTAGTTGATATCTCCTAATAACCTTTGAAAATCATTAAGAGTATGCAATCAATCTCTCATAATTTGTGCTTTCTGTGATTGAATATTTAGTTTAGTTAATTTATAGCCTAAATAGCTTAGAGAATCTCCTCTTTGTACTTTTAAAAATTTTTTTAGATCTGTAATCTCCAATAAGGTAAATTTTTGTGTAATGCATTAAACTTTCTTTTTAAAGTATCTGTATCAGAAACATCCAGTAGAATAGTGTCCAGATAATGACAGATAATAAATTGAGGAAAATGTTTAGGTACTGCTTTTAGTGGTTGATTTACAAACCATTGACACAAAGCTTAGCCATTTACCATACCCTGTGGAAGGATATTCCAGTGATATGTCCTTACTGACTGAGAAATATTATAAGTGGGAACTGTAAAAGCAATTTTTTTATCCTGTTCTTGTAAAGGACTAGTATAAAAGCCATCGTGCTAATCAATAACTACAATGGGCCAGTTTGGGGCAATAAAGAAGGTAAAGGGACCCCAGTCTGTAAAGGCTCATATGTTGAATTATTTTATTAAAAGTTCTTTGAACAGTTAACATTTTTCATTTGTCAGTTTTTTTTTAAGATTTATTTATTTATTATGTATACAACATTCCTTCCATGTACGCTTGTATGCCAGAAAAGGGCACCAGATCTCATTATAGATGACTGTGAGCCACTGTGTGGTTTCCAGGAATTGAACTCAGGACTTCTGGAAGAGCAGTCAGTGCTCTTAAACTCTGAGCCATCTCTCCAGCCCTGTGTCAGATTTTTTTTTTTAAAAGAACTGGTGTTCTTTTTTAATTTTAATTTTTATTTTTGATTTTCTCCACTACCTTCCCTATGTACACAGCATGCATGCCCGCAGGTCAGATGAGGAAAGCAGATCTCATTACAGATGGTTGTGAGCCACCATGTCGTTGCAGAGAACTGTACTCAGGACCTCTAGAAGAACAGCCCAAACTCTTAACCTCTGAGCCATTTCTCCAGCCTGATTTTTTTTTTAAATACAAATATTGGGGAATTTTAAGGACTAGTAGTTTCCTCAGTGTGTTTGCTTCTAACTGTTTCTAACTGTTCTTTCACAAGTTCCTAAAACACCTGCAATTGTTCTTTAGTTAAGGGCCACTGCTCTATCCACACAGGCCTCTTTCTTAGCCCTTTGAAAGGCAGAGCAGTGGGGCTGTCTGCAGTGGCCCCTGCTATAAATCTGGACAGCAGATTGCTGTCCTGTTTGCCTTTGTATAACTTGCAGAGCCTGTGACCTTCCTTTACACTTTTTCCTGATGCCCTTCAGAAATGTATCCCAATTTAAAAATCAAATTACAAGCAGATTCTGAAAGTGTAAGAATATTAATTTGAGCTCACCATTGTTGTAACAAATCTCTTCTTCGTAGATTTATGGCCATATCAGCCACATAAGGCTTCAAAAATTTTACTTGTCCTTTAGGCCCTATACATTTCATCCATTTTACACTCTGTTTTACTTGAGGTCAGGTTCCTGTACCCACAATTGAGTGGAGACTTCTTGTAGAGGCCAGTTGAGATCCCAGGATTCTTGTGAAATTATAGATACATTCTCACCAGAATCCAATAATCCTTTAATCTTAACCCCATTTAATTTTACTTTCAATTTAGGCCTTTCATCATTAATGCCCATTTACCAAAATACCCTTTTCAGTCCTTCCCAAGCCTCCTGTCCTCATCACTAGAGCTGCTTAGACTTTTAGCTATGATAGTGTCAGCAACTGAGCGATTCTATCACCAGCTTCATTCTGCATACTCTTTTCTACATGTGCCATAATTGTAATTTCTGCCTGGTAATCTTCATCTATAGTTTCTGGGTGTACAATAAATCCTTTGGATATTGGACTGCTTCTACCAAAAATCATTCCTACTGTTCCTTGAGGGAAGGGGACCATACACTCCAGTGGCTATCTTATAACAAGGGATCTGTGGGGACAAAGTTAGATGTCTGCCCACTGCCAATTCTAAAGCAGCGCTCCCTGAATCAGCAAGCATTAAACCTCTAATGCTGAGTCTGTGTTCCCCTGGTGGCTGTGTTGATGAGCCACACAATTGCTGACGGGAACCTGAGATCTCTTGTCTGTTAATGGGCCCCAGCTAGGCCCCTCACCCAGTTTCCTGAAGGTAAAGGACTACCATGCACATCTCTCTTCGATCTCCAGTGTTTATCTTTCCCACATCTCTTAGAAATTCCCGGGGCATGAGGCTTCTATAGGATCATCCTCTGAAGAGGTATCCTTTTTAGTAACAGAACGGTAACAGGCTTTCCTTAAATGTCCTAGTCTCCCACAGTTGAAACATCTTGTGTTTGGGATTTAAGGCCTTTAGTTTTAGCTTATCCAACCATACTAGCATCATATTCTGTGGAGACAATATCAGCAGTAGGCTTTAACCCACTCCTCCAAAGGAGCTCTCTGAGATTTCAAGGGCCTTATGGCCTTTGGCATTCTGTAGTAGCATTCTCAAAAGTCAAAGAATCAAATAAAACCTTTCTAACATCTGGATCAGCTGCTGTTCTATGCACTGCTGAAGTTTATCTTTGTACAAAGGCAGTGTAGATGTCTCCTGCACTTTGCGTGGCTTTTGATCCCCCCCCCCCTTCTCCTCTACCTTATCCCGTGCCCTTAAAGCCACTAGGTGACACTGCACTCACTACAGGGGCATCCAACTGCGTTTGTCTTTGGAGATTAGCATACTGTCCCTCTCCTGGTAATTGGTCCTTTATTCTCTTTACTCCTCTAGTCTGACTGCCCTGATCCAAGGCCACAGCTTCCTCTCTCCACCAAGTAAGCCAATTGAGGATTAGCTTTTAGTATAGCTGCCAAGAGGTCCTTCCAATCTTGCAGAATAACTCTATTCTGATTAGCCCAGTGGTTTACAACCTGTTTTACACAGGGAGAATGCTTCTTTTAATCCGTTCAGACCTTTAAGTCTGTAGGTCTCCAATCAGCCTGAACACACCCTTGAGGCTGTTGATCATTTGCATAATACCTGGGAACACCTGTGGAGGTGTCCTCATGACCCTAGGCAACCATTCCTCAAATCCCTCAAAAGGATTTCCCTTTCTTCTGTAGAGAAATTTTTCCTTTCGATTTCTCATTTTTCTACCGGGAAGATTTCCCTTTGCATTTCCGTAGTTTTCCTTTGCTTTACTGAGAAGTTTTCTTTTTTGTCTTTTGTCTCAGGAGTTCTTGTGTTTTTGAACGTACAGTCTTTTCCTCTACCTTTCTAATTCCTAAATCTGCTATTTCTGACGAAGGCGGAGGCAGAGTCATCTCCTGTGTCGTGGTTTTCCTCACTTTTACTGTCTTCTGAAACAGCTTTCTTATCGACCTGTGAAGGAACATTCTCCTCTGCTGGCTGACCGTTTCTAGCCTGAGTGTCTTCCCTTTTACTTTCCTGTTCTACTTCTGATGCAGATTTAAGTGACTCCTTCTGTAACGGCTTCAGAGCGTTTGATATTAAATTACATAAAATACAAAATTTTAATGGTATGGTCTCTCCTTTTTGATGAGCTCTCTTCAAAGTTTCCATCCTTCAGTTTCAATTGACAGTTGAGTTGCCTGAAACCACTTGCCATTAATGGCATTTGATTGCAAATCAAATCAAAAGCTCTGTGGCTGTTTTTCCTTCACTTTCACCTCATTTCCCTTTATCAGGTATTTGAATAGCTGCATAAACTGCCGCCCCTGAGATGGGAAGTTTCCCATGACCCTGCCAGTCCTGGGGTCCTCCGACCGTGAGAGCATTCCTCCTAGTTCTCAAAGCTCCCGGCTTCTCTGTCCCTCAAGCCCCAGTTGGGCTACAAAACGACGCGAATATTTTTGGCGCAGGTCTGAGAAATGAAGACTTCAGAGACACATGAGAATGAACGTAGCCTCTGTGACTTCAGGTGGCTCAGTCTCGGAGAACTGAAGCGCTTTCCTTTCGCCTCTCAGCATCTTTTCTTTCCCCCCTGTGTTTACATTTTAGCTGGTCGATTTCCATATCTCAAAACAAACTGATAGAAACTTCTGACAATACAATGCCAGGTGCAGATATGCGGCAGCGTTCTGGGCGCTACCCAGTTCCCGAGCTTTGGACAAGGGGCTGGAGGCTGAGAGACAGACTTACACACGCACCAAACGCTGGTTCAGAAAACCCATCTTTATTAACACCATGCAGACTTAAATACACTGCAGTTAATGGTCAACACGTGGTCCTCTGATCCTCTAACTAGGCACACCTTCTAGTAACTTCAATTAGAAGGTTCTAGGAGGGAAAAGCAACCGCTGGCCAGGACTCATTAATCCCAGCATCTCCCCCATAATTTTTTTTTTTTTTATAAAACAGAAGACCCTCCGGTCTTAGGTCATTTCAGAACAGTAAACCCTTACTTGTCTTTGGGAGGCCCCTTCGCTGTCTTAGGCTGGCCCTCTTCTGTAGAAGTTGCCCATCTACGAAGAAGTTTTCATTGTTGGTGCAGTATTTGCAACCAAACCTTACTGGCCAACAGGGTCAGAAGGACTTGCTAAGTGACCATTGCTGCATTCTCATGGGTTGTCTGATCTTACACAGAATTCAGAGATGAATGCCCATGGCAACAGGCGTTGATTGCCAGCAATAAGGTCCCCATTCACCACTGGACCCAGACTCCTATTTGGGCTATGGTATTCAACCATCCCTTTGGCTAAACAGTTACAATCTGGTGTGCTAATTTTAACAATTCAAGAGCTATTTAGTAACCAATGGAATGATAAAAGTGTGAACAAGACATTTGTTGTACTAGCCGTAAGTCTTCTACAATAGGGCAGTTTCTTGATTTAAATTCGAAAGTCCAAATTTAATGTGGACACTCAGGGCATTCTGAGGCTGGAGAGCATTGTTGACTTGTCTCGGCAGTTTATCCACGGTGTCCAACACCAACCATGTTTGTGTCATTGCCAGTCCTGCAACCATGGCTGGAGCAGTAGACACCGCGATGACAGCAATCACTGCAGCTGTCTCTCCATAATCTCGTTTCTCTCGATACAGGGTCATCTCAGTCTGCTTAGCCTTTTTGTTAATTGGCAGTGGTATGATGGCTGGTACCCGAACCAACAAGGCAGCACTGGAGTGGTCGTCCCAGCAGTCGCTCAGGCCACAGTTTCTGAAAGAACAACCAAGAATATCCTTTCCCCCAAAGGTGCTATTCCATACTACAAAAAAGAAAGAAAACTAAAATAGTGCCTGGGCTCTCAGGGAAATATTCCAAAAAAGAAAGATAGGAACTACACTCACTTGTATAGGATTCCTTTAAAGTAATATTCATAGCCCAAAAAATGTTCACAAAGGAAAAGGTTTAATTAATAGAAGCCTGTTCTTTCGCTATATTGCTTAAAGCAGTTCCAGCAGTATAGTTTGAGGAATAAAAAAAAAAAATGAATACAACGAGCTAGCTTGGCTCACTGATCAACAGAAGGGGGTTTCTTACCAGACTTCACACAGTGCTTTCCACCTCATTGGGACTCACCAGGAGGCTCATCAAGAGAACGACAGATGTTATTCCAGGCTCATCACAGGATCCTTTCTCATCATTTTCCACAGCCCAAACATATCGCTTTGGTACCCAAATGGGCTTGTCCATTCCTTGAGGAAAAACACAAACAGCTCCTCTCACCCTAGCCAACAGCCTGCTATCCATAGCTTTCATCACCAAGGTGGCTTTCTGGGGGAATATCTTTGTAGGTTGTGTTTTTAAGACTTCCCCCATCTCTGCTAAGAGAGCACGTTCCCATAGGTTGACAGGCAGGCCAGGAAGAACATATGCCTGGAAAAAACCCTCCTGTCCTTCTTCATCAGGCCATTTCAATATTTTGAACTTTTTTGAGGAGTTGTTTGACCTATTCCCTGCAGCCGTACAGTACCTTCCTCCAAGGGCCATGCCATTGGCCATTATTTTAAGGACAAAACTGATACATCTGCCCCGGAATCTAAAATACCATCAAAGCCTTTTCCCTCTATAGTTTTTTAAGTTGGGGCCATAAATTTAACTGTGCAACCCAGAGAGCAGCTGTTTCAGGGGATCCAAACCCTTGATTGCCACAGGCTCGTTTATTATTGGTAACCTTGTTGGGAATCAACACTAACTGTGCTATCCGCTCACCTTGAGGAACTACCACCACCCCCTGTTGGACAGTTGTTATAACCTTAATCTCCTCTTGATAGTCTGCATCTACTATTTAGGATGTATTTGGATCCCCTTTAAAAGGATACTGCTCTGCCTAATATAAGTCCCATGGTACCCGATGGTAACAGCCCATATACTCCTGTAGGGAGTGCTTGCACTCCCATTTGTGGAGTTAAGACTGCTCTGGCAGAGGCACAGAAGTCCAATCCTGAGCTCCCTGGTGTGGCTCTGACAAGGTCTGCAATGTGAAAGGATTTCTCTGTGGAAGGAACTGGACACGGCCACTGCCAGGGTACCATCCCTGTGGTCCCATGGTCATTGCTCCATACACTGAGGTTTTGGGGCCCTGGAGCAGGGCCCTCTGCCAGTTTCCCTGCTGTTGATTAATGGTACGTGGCAGAGGTTTCCCATCTATATCTGTTTTAGAGAAACAGTCTTTAGCCCAGTGTGCTCCCCTTCTGCATCTAGGGCACAAGCCAGGTTTCCTCCTTCCCTTCATTGTCAGCTGTGGCATTCCTTTCTAAAATGACCAGGAGTTCCGCAGTTAAAACAATTACGGCCTCCGGTCCTCTCTCCCAGTCCTCTTGTGTTTCTCCGAGGTTGAATAGCTGCCACTATAACCTGGCCTTGAATGAAATTCCCATCTATACCTCTGCATATCCTGATATATTCATTTAAACTCTGTTTTGTGAGGGCGTAATGCTTCCTTACAATATCTATTGGAACTTTCAAATACAAGTTGTTTTATCATAGGCATGGCTGTTGTCTCATCTCCAAACAACCTACCTGCTACTTGTAGCAGTCTATCTACATAATCTTGGAATGGTTCCGATGGTCCTTGTAGAACTTTTGATAATTATCCCCAGCTGCTTTGTTAGGTAGGGCCTTCCACGCTTTAGTGACAGCTGCAGCTGTTTGGGCAAATACTCCTGGATCATACAGAATTTGTTGCTGAAAATCAGCATAAGCCCCCAGCCCCAGTTAACATATCTAAATTACATTGAGCTTGACCCGCTAGAGCATTTAACTGGGCCATTTGCTTACAATTTTCCTGATAGTCCCCTCACCATAGGAGATAATCTCCCCCAGATAAGACAGCACAACATAATTGCTGCCAATCACTTGGTGTTAAATTCATAGCAGAGAAAGATTCTACCATGGCCAACGTGAAGGGTGCTCGAGCCCCATATGCAACTACAGCTCCTTTAATTGCTTCATTTCTTTAAATTGTATTGCAAAATGTTGGCGAATTATTTGCGCTGGGTTGTTGGTGTCTGGCACTTCCATCACCGGTGCAACCATGTGTACAGGACAAAAACAAACTCCCTTGTTTTGTTCAGTGCCAGAGCCCCTACTCAACTGAAACCACCAATATTATTATAAGCCGGTGTGGCCAAAGGAGTTGGATGTGAACCTTTTTTTGCTCTACGTTTTCTCAGCTTTTTAAAGAGATTTTTAAATTCCTTACGTATAATCAATCTCTTCTTCTTCTGATGAATCCTCCTCACTATTCTCCACTAGCTCTAAATAATCAACTCCTCCCTATCGTCCGACTCTTTTCTGAACTGAGAAAAGATACCTCCCATCTTTTCTCCTCAATACGTCTCCATTGGCCAGGAACGACGCTGTCTGCTTACCTCTCTTGGAGGGGCTTCCAAGGGCGGTCTCTCAGCGTTCCCATTCCCCATATCTTGGTGGGGACCTCCAATTGCCGCGCACCAAGCCCGCGTGTCTGCATTCTGTGCACCGGCTCCCAGTTTGCGAGCTTCAGGCAAGGGGCTGGAGGCTGAGAGACAGACGGACACACGCAGCTCCAAACACTGGTTCAGAAAACCCATCTTTATTAACACCATGTAGACTTAAATACACTGCAGTTAATGGTCAACAGGTGATGCTCTGATCCTCTAACTAGGCACAGCTTCTAGTAACTTCAATTAGAAGGTTCTAGGAGGGAAAAGCAACTGAAAAGGCCAGGACTCATTAATCCCAACACAAATACCTAATCATGAGGCACCACGGTTTTCTGGGTTTTCTCTAAACCAAGTTTGCATAGGCTTTGTATCCATGGGAAATGAAAAGTCTTTACGGCCCAAGAAACCTATCTGTGGACGCGATAATCCAAATCGGACCAAATCAAACAAAATTAGAAAAAGCCCAAATTTAATGGATACCTGCACCGGTAAGATTCACACGGGTCAGTGAAAGGTCTTTGTAACACAAAGCAAGTCCTTAGGGGCTGTGTGAAAATTCCGGGTCCAGTCCAGGTATAACCCAGGGGAGTCTCAGGGATACTGAAGGTTTTGCTTGCTCTCCCTCTGGCCTGGTGCCCGAGGGAAATTATACCACATAATGTGAGTGTTTTCTATAGTGGAAGTCAGAAAACACTGCTGACTCAAGTTAAAGCACACTAATAAATGACATCTTTGGTTAATGGATTGGATGAAAAAATATTGGCACGGCCATACTAACTAAGCGATGTACAGATTCAAAGCAATCCCTATTAAAACCTTAATACTGTCTACTAGAACTGCATAGATTTGAAACATACAAAACTCTTGGAAAACACGCAAAGTTGGAGGACTTCGATAGGCTTATGTGTAAATATAAACAACCTATAACACAATGCAACTTATAAAAACAAAACATGTATGATACTTACATAGAGAAAAATAATCCAAAGTAAAAATTTACAGAATAATGAGTATTATCAAATGTTCACTTATACGGTCTCACGATTTTGACAAGGGTACCAAAAGCACACCGTGGGAGTGAGGGGGACAGTCTCTTGGGCCGATGAGGATGGGAGAACTGGATGAGCACGCAGGTTTGGGTGTTCTTGTCCACCATACACATACTGCAATGAAGTCAGAATGAATTAAGGAGCTAAAAGCCTGCGATTGCAAATTCCTGTAAGAAAAGGTATAAAAGTACTATTGAGATTGTATTTTGCGCTGACTCTTTGGATGTGTGGTGAAAAGCAGTGTAAGACAGTAAGTAGGCGACTGAAGCTCGGTGAATGTTGAAGGTGTTTTTTCTGTGGTTAGAGTTGAGAGAGTGGATGAAGAGCTGAGGGTTGGGCTGAGATGCTGTCTGGCGGTTTGGGAGTGCGTTTTCCCGGGGAGACCGGCAGGGGGAGCACGAGAGGACATCGCCTTCAGGCTTTGCTAGGCAGCGGTTCGGTGGAGAGAAGGGCCTGTGTGGTTGTGTGAGGGAGATCCAATTGGTTCTTAGGTTTAGATGCAGGAAGGTGGGACTAAATTGTGCAGCTAGGGCTCCACCCTCGTTCTCCGTGAACAGGTCCAGTGACGTCATTCTCCTTCATTCTCAAGTAGCAGTTTAACAGTGACTGCTCTTGCCGGTTCTGGTGGCGCAGGCCGGTAGGATTTGCTGAAGGAGGCAGAGGCAGGTGGATCTGGAGTTCGAGGCCAGCCTGGACTACACATTTTTTTTCTTCAATTCTCAACAAAAACACCTTAACCACACTCAGCACCCACAAACAACACCCCAACAACCACATGCCTGCTCTCCACCACATTTTCTTCGCCTACCCTCGTCCCCAACACACTCAAACATCAACAACTCCTCTCTGCACATTCTTATTCAACATTATACTGCAGATTTCTTCACACAAAGTTTTAGCTTTAATGCTCGCGCATGTTCTTGTTCTGGCTTTACTAGGATTAATAACTATGTACTCTACAGTCTTTAGAATAATAGGGGAAAACATAGCAAACTCAAGATTTATGATGAAATTCGAAACACTAACTGTGGCTCTTCTCTTGCTCTCAGATTACAAATCACTGAGGTGACGGGAGGTGGTGTTGTACGCCTTTAATCCCAGCACTCAGAAGGCACTCTGTGATCCCAGATCTTTGGAGAGAAAGAGACAGTTGGGTCTCAGTCTCAAAGGACAAAGTGATTTCTGAGGGCTGGGCTTCACACAACAATTGGATCTGCCAAAACGAACCAAAATATCTGAAACTTCGTGTATGGACTCCTGACCTCAAATCCCGTCTCCATTACTTTACCTTGCAGACCTCTGCACTCACTCTGTCTAGGCTGTCGCCCCCCACCCCACCCAGTGCATAGTTATTGTCACAAAGCATGGACTCATAAAACTGGAGTGTAAGCTCGCCTGTCCGGAATTTTCTTGATTAATTAATGAGAAGATGATCCTACAAAGTACAAGAAGACAAACTGAGCAAGCCAGGAGGAGAAAGCCTCTAAAAAGCAGCCGCCGCCGTCCATGGCTTCTATTTAAGTTCCTGCCTCGAGATTCCTTTCTTGAGTTACTAAAAAGGATACCTCTTTAGAGGATGATCCTATAGAAGCCTCATGCCCCGGGAATTTGTAAGAGATGTGGGAAAGGACTAAGGAGTGTAGTTCAAAGAGAGATATGCATGGTAGTCCTTTACCTCCAGGAAACTGGGTGAGGGGCCTAGCTGGGGCCCATTAGCAGACAAGAGCCTGCAGTTTCTCATCAGCAATATTGTGGCTCATCAACAGAGCCACCAGGGGGACACAGATTCAGCATTAGAGGTTTAATGCTTGCTGCTTCAGGGAGTGCTGCTTTAGAATTGGCAGTGGGCAGACATCTAACTTTGTCCCCACAGATACCTTGTTATAAGATAGCCACTGGGGTGTATGGTCCTCTTCCCCCAAGGAACTATAGGAATGATTTTTGGTAGAAGCAGTCCAAATCTCAAGGAAATTATAGATGAAGATTACCAGGGAGAAATTACAATTATGGCACATGTAGAAAAGAGTATGCAGAATGAAGCTGGTGATAGAATCGCTCAGTTGCTGACTCCCATAACTAAAAGTCTAAGCAGCTCCAGTGACTAGGACAGGAGGCTTGGGAAGGACTGAAAAGGGTATTTTGGCAAATGGGCATTAATGATGAAAGGCCTAAATTGAAAGTAAAATTAAATGGGGTTAAGATTAAGGGATTATTGGATTCTGGTGAGGATGTATCTATAATTTCACAAGAATCCTGGGATCTCAACTGGCCTCTACAAGAAGTCTCCACTCAATTGTGGGTACAGGAACCTGACCTCAAGTAAAACAGAGTGTAAAATGGATGAAATGTATAGGGCCTAAAGGACAAGTAAAACTTTTGAAGCCTTATGTGGCTGATATGGCCATAAATCTATGAAGAACAAATTTGTTACAACAATGGGGAGCTCAAATTAATATTTCTACAGTTTCAGAATCAGCTTTTAATTTGATTTTTAAATTGGGATATATTTCTGAAGGGGCATCAAGAAAAAAGTGTAAAGGAAGGTCATGGGCTCTGCAAGTTATACAAAGGCAAACAGGACAGCAATTGGCTGTCCAGATTTATAGCAGGGGCCACTGCAGACAGCCCCACTGCTCTGCCTTTCAAAGGGCTAAGAAAGAGGCCTGTGTGGATAGAGCAGTGGCCCTTAACTAAAGAACAATTGCAGGTGATTTAGGAACTTGTGAAAGAACAGTTAGAAACAGAAGCAAACACACTGAGGAAACTACTAGTCCTTAAAATTCCCCAGTATTTGTATAAAAAAATAATAATAACCAGGCTGGAGAGATGGCTCAGAGGTTAAGAGCATGGGCTGTTCTCCACAGGTCCTGAGTTCAGTTCCCAGCTCACAACCATCTGTAATGAGATCTGCTGCCCTCTTCTGACCTGCAGGCATGCATGCTGTATACATAGGGAAGGGAGTGGAGAAAATAAAAAGTAAGTATAAAAATACAACACCAGTTCTTTTTAAAAAATCTGAAAAATGTTAATCGATCTAAGAACTATTAATAAAATAATTCAACATACGAGCCTTTACAGACTGGGATCCCTTTACCTTCTTTATTGCCCCAAACTGGCCCATTGTAGTTATTGATTAGCACGATGGCTTTTATACTAGTCCTTTACAAGAACAGGATAAAAAAATTGCTTTTACAGTTCCCACTTATAATATTTCTCAGTCAGTAAGGAGATATCACTGGAATATCCTTCCACAGGGTATGGTAAATGGCTAAGCTTTGTGTCAATAGTTTGTAAATCAACCACTAAAATCAGTACCTAAACATTTTCCTCAATTTATTACCTGTCATTATCTGGACACTATTCTATGGATGTTTCTAATACAGATACCTTAAAAAGAATTTTCCATGCAGTTCACAGAAATTTACCTTATTGGAGATTACAGATCTAAAAAAGTTTAAAAAGTACAAAGAGGAGATTCTCTAAGCTATTTAGGCTATAAATTAACTAAACTAAATATTCAATCACAGAAGGCACAAATTATGAGAGATTGATTGCATATTCTTAATGATTTTCAAAGGTTATTAGGAGATATCACCTAGTTGTGGCCTACAATTGGATTGTGTACTCAAAAATTAAATAATTGGTTTCAAAATTTTCCAGATGACTTGGAATTAAACAATGCAAGACAGTTAACAACCGAGGCTGACAAAAAAACTGACCCTGGGAGAACAAAAATTACAAAAGCCTTTGCGGATAGAGGTTGTAGGTGTAGGACCAAGCCAGGACAAGCTCAATAGTGGTCTGAGTCTGAGTGGTTTACCCTAAGGTAATACCTGGTTCCAGGAAAGACAGAAACTGAGACCACCAAGAAGCAAATTCCTAATGTGTGTAGAGAGGATCACCTGCCAGCACAACCCATCCTTTCCACCAGGACACCCCTAGACCAATGTCAGCCAATCAGGGGTCCTGAACCTTAGATATCCCTCAGCTCAACCTTTGATAATATAAAAAATAAATAAAAGCCCACCCAGCTGTGCTCAGGGCTCTCAGATCACTAATACATTGGACACACTAGAGCTTGAGTTAGCCAGCTTGTGTAAGAATAAAGGCTCTTTGCTTTTACATATGGGACTCAGTCTCCTTGTTAGTGTTGGGGGGACTCCGCAGATCTGGGTGTAACAATAGGCACACCAAAGGGGTTAAAAACGAAGATATCTCTATTAGAGAAGATATCAAAACATTGTTAGCAGGGAGCAAACTCTTCAAAAGTTACATCTTATTATTTGTGTGTGTGTGTACATGTGTTTACCTGTGTACATATTATTTCACACATGTGGAGCTCAGGGGACAACTAACAGAAGTCTACTACATGGGTCCTGGGGGTCAAACTCTGGGTCCTCCTACTTGGCAGCAGGCACTCTGGTCACTGAGCCAACTTACTGGACCTAGAACATATTATGTATAAAAACTAAAAGATTCTCTCTGTGTGTCTCTTAGTCTCTCTCTGTGTTTGTGTCTGTCTGTCTCTGGGAGATGAGAGTCCATAGTCGCAGGTTAGAGGTAGCAAGCAGACATGGTAGTTGGAGCAGGAAGCTAAGAGCTCACATCTTGAAACACAAGCATGAAACAGAGCAAACAGAAAGTAGGGAGGGACTTAGGATAGCAAAGCATGGTTCCCAATGATATACTTCCTCCAGCAGGGTCACATCTCCTAATCCTCCCCAAACATCACCACCACCTGGGACCCGGGTGTTCAAAAGCTCAGGACCACGCAGGACATTCTTATTAAAAACACTGCAGTCACCTGTGTACATCACTTACCATGAGCAATTCGAAGACAAAACAAAAATAACTCCATTAACGATACCACGGAAGAGGCTAAAATTGGAACCAAATTGTAATGTGAATACTTTATATAGTGGAAGTCAGAAAACAGATTCAAATTAAAGCAAACACTAATAAATGACATCTTGGGTTAATGGGTTGGATGAATAGATATTGGGACGTCCATATTAACAAAACGATCTATAGATTGAAAGAAATCCCTATCAAAATATTAATACTGTCTACTAGAATTGCATGGATTTGAAACACTCAAAACACTTTGAAAACACACAAAGCTGAAGGATTCAGGTAGGCAAAGATGAAAATATATTAGCAACCTAAAACAACAAAAGAAGTATTGTATTGACATAGAAAAAATAAAGCAAGGCAGAGGATTGCAGAACAGTGAGTATTATTAAATATTCACGTCTATGGTCACAGGATCTTGACACCGTGGGAGTGAGGGGGACAACAGTCTCTGGGGCGAATGAGGATGGGAGAACTGGATGAGCGCGCAGGTTTGGGTGTTCTTGTCCACCATATACAGTAATGACCTCTGAATGAATTAAGGAGCTAAAAGGCTGTGATTGCAAATTCCTGTAAGAAAAGGTAGGAAAGTATTAATGAGATTGTATTTTGCCCTGACTCTTTGGGTGTGTGGTGAAAAGCACTGTGAAGAGAGTAAGTAGGAGGCTGAGGCTCGGTGAACGTTGAAGGTGTTTTTTTGCGGTGAGAGTTGAGATTGACTGCAGAGCTGTGGCTTAGGCTGAGGATCTGTCGGGCTGTGCGGGAGCGTTTCCCGGGGAGCCAGGCAGGGGTGGATCGAGAGGACGTCTGTGTGGTTCCTTAGAGACAGTGTGCAGAAGGCTAGGGATGTGGTCAGGGGTCGATTACAGGAACGTGGGCTTAGTTGTGCAGCTAAAGTTGGGCTCTCTTCCTTCAAGGGTGGAGCCATTGACGTCACGGAGATCTTCCTTAACAAAGTGTATAACAGCCATTACTACCGCCGGCTCTGGTGGCGCAGACCGGTAGGGTTTGCTAGAGGAGAAATAGGGAGGAGGATCTGGAGTTTGAGACCAGTCTGGTCTACACTTTTTCCCTTCAATTTTCAACAAGAATTCTACAATCTAGGTCTGCAACACCCACAAACAACTTACTAACGACTAACGCCCAACAGTCACAAGACCACTCACCATTCTCCTTACACCAGGATCCTGCTCGCTTATCCTCGTGCCACCCACTCAACCAGCACCAGCCCTTCCAGACGCACAGGACCCCCGCTATGCATTCTGCTCACAAGCTCCGGCCCATGCACTCGCCCCACCCTCACTCATGCCCAATAGAGCCATTGTCTCTAAAACTATAGAATCTGCCCTTTTAGAGTTTAAGGCAGATGCCCACTAGAACCCAGAATAAGTCATAATGGTATGATGAACATATTATAACTTTACAAAATATAATAAATAAAATACATCCATTTGCCAAATTTTTATTTTATTTTTGCATACCTTTAGGATTTGTTTTGGCAGGTAAAGGAATTTGATTATAAAAGGAACAAACAGGACAGCTTTTTATAATTTCCTTAGCTTGTTGCCAAGTAACAGAATTTTTTTTCTTTCATCCCCTACTGTTAGCATCATGTATCTTATGAAATGTAGAGACTTTCAACACACTTCCTACTAATAATGGGAGGGAGAACCAGTGAATACTGAAATCGTCCACGTTTAATCTCCAATTCCTGAAAATACCCAACCCTAAAGTAGGAGAAAGATAAAACAAACAAAGAAAAACAAAAAACCAAAACCAACAAACCAACCAAACAAACAAAGAAAAAAACCCACTGCATTACCATGATATAAGAAAATGAACAGACCAGTTGAAGGTTGGGTGCTACATCCATAGCTAAACATTTTGCTGCTAGAATGAAGCAAATCAGGCTTTCACCAAAGACCAAAACATTCTGTAGGCAAATCACTCCCTGCGTGGACTCCATTGTTATCTCCCTAAGAAAACTGGAATCTTAGTTGACTCCCTAGACTTTTGTTTGAGGTAAAACATATCTACTTCTCTATTCCTAAAATATAAGGGCTGGATATTAGCCACACCTGTTGACAATAATCTTGAGAGAGCAAAGGTGAGACCTTTATTTGAGGTAAAAACACAATAACACTAAAAGAATAGAGATTGGTTCCAACTCTCTGAATAGAGTCAAGTTCCAGCTCACAGCTCACTGATCTTTGGTCAAGGTAGAAATAGGCTCACATATTTGGGCCTCCACAGTAATTGATCAATTTTTTTTTTTTTTGCTATTGATCCAGGCAATCCAGTATAAAATCAAATCTGAATAATATAAAAAAAAACAATTTCTTTTTCAGATTGTCTGTTTTAGTTGCACAAATAATAAAGTTAATTCTGAATCATTAGGAATAGGTTTAACAGTCTCTATAAGCAACACAACAATTTTTGCATATTTAGAATCAGAAATTATGTTGAGAGGTTCTTTAAAATCTAGTAAAACCATCAGAATGGCGCACAGCTCTGAGTTTTGGACTGAGTCATGTGGACTTTAAACAACCTTACTGATGGTCCCTTGATGTGGGAGTGTCACATATCATCTGTTGTTTTTGCTTGGCTGTCTTAGGTTACTGAATATATCTCTGCGCGTATGGTTCTGACGCTCGCTTTTAGGCTTTTAGCGACCTTGTGCTACTTTATGTTGAGGCTGAGCTAATGGCATTTTTATCGGCATAAGCTAGCCAGGTGATTGGCTACGCAAATCCCCGCTTTATAAACAGACATTTCTGATTTGTTTGAACCAGTATAAAATGTAACAGCCCCAGAAATAGGTTAAAACATCTTGTGTTCAGGATTTAAGGCCATTAGCTATAGCTTATCCAACTATATTAGCATCATATTCTGCAGAGCCAATATCAGCAGTAGGCTTTAACCCACTCCTCCGAAGGAGCTCCGTGAGCCTTCAAGGGCCTTATGGCCTTTGGCATTCTGTAGCAGCATTCTCAAAAACCAAACATTCAGATAAAACCTTTCTAACATCTGGATCTGCTGCTGTTCTATTCACTGTTGAAGTTAATCTTTGTACAAAGGCAGTGTAGATGTCTCCTGCACTTTGTGCAGTTTTTGATCTTTTCCCTGGCTCCTCCACCTGATCCCATGCCCTTAAAGCTACTAGGTGACACTGCACTCACTACAGGGGCATCCAACTGCGTTTGTCTTTGGAGATTAGCATACTGTCCCTCTCCTGGTAATTGGTCCTTTACTCTCTTTACTCTTCTAGTCTGACTGCCCTGATCCAAGGCCACAGCTTCCTCTCTCCACCAAGTAATCCAATTGAGGATTAGCCTCTAGTTTAACTGCCAAGAGGTCCTTCCAATCTTGAGAAATAACTCCATTCTGAGTAGCCCAGTGTTTTACAACCTGTCATACACAGGGAGAATGCATTCCATAAGCCACTCCTGCTTTTTTTAATCCATTCAGACCTTTAAGTCTGTAGGTCTCCAATCAGCCTGAACATACCCCTGAGGCTGCTGATCATTTGCATAATACCTGGGAACACCTGTGGAGTTGTCCTTATGACCCTAGGCAACCATTTCTCAAATCCCTCAAAAGGATTTCCCTTTCTTCTGTAGAGAAATTTTTCCTTTCGATTCTCTCTCCTCATTTTTCTACCGGGAAGATTTCCCTTTGCATTTCCGTAGTTTTCCTTTGCTTTATTGGGAAGTTTTCTTTTTTGTCTTTTGTCTCAGGAGTTCTTGTGTTTTTAAACGTACAGTCTTTTTCTCTACCTTTCTAATTCCTAAATCTGTTATTTCTAACGAAGGCGGAGGCAGAGTCATCTCCTGTGTCGTGGTTTTCCTCACTTTTACTGTCTTCTGAAACAGCTTTCTTATCGACCTGTGAAGCAACATTCTCCTCTGCTGGCTGACCGTTTCTAGCCTGAGTGTCTTCCCTTTTACTTTCCTGTTCTACTTCTGATGCAGCTTTAAGTGACTCCTTCCTCTGTAACGGCTTCAGAGCGTTTGATATTAAATTACATAAAGTACAAAATTTTAATGGTGTGGGCTCTCCTTTTTGATGAGCTCTCTTCAAAGTTTCCGTCCTTCAGTTTCAATTGACAGTTAGGAGTTGCCTGAAACCACTTACCATTAATGGCATTTGATTGCAAATCAAATCAAAAGCTCTGTGGCTGTTTTTCCTTCAGTTTCACCTCATTTCCCTTTAACAGGTATTTGAGGAGCTGCATAAACTGCCGCCCCTGAGATGGGAAGTTTCCCATGACCCTGCCAGTCCTGGCGTCCTCAGAACATGAGAGCATCCCTCCTAGTTCTCAAAGCCCCCAGCTTCTCTGTCCCTCAAGCCCCAGTTGGGCGACAAAATGACGCGAATATTTTTGGCGCAGGTCTGAGAAATGAAGACTTCAGAGACACATGAGAATGAACGTAGCCTCTGCGACTTCAGGTGGCTCAGTCTCAGAGAACTGAAGCGCTTTCCCTTCGCCTCTCAGCATCTTTTCTTCTTCTGCTGTGTTTACATTTTAGCTGGTAGATTTCCATATCTCAAAACAAACTGATAGAAACTTCTGACAATACAATGCCAGGTGCAAATACCTAATTCATGAGGTACCACGGTTTTCTGGGGTTCCTCTAAGCCAAGTTTTGCATAGGCTTTGTATTTATAGGAAATGAAAAGTCTTTAAGGCCAAACAAACCTCTCCGACGACGCAATATCCAAATCATAACAAAACAAACAAAATTAGAAAAAGCCTATGTTTAATGGACACCAGCCCAGGTAAGATTCATACAGGGCAGCAAAAGGTCTTTGTAACACAAAGCAAGTCCTAGGGGCTGTGTGAAAATTCCGGGGCCAGTCCAGGTATAACCCAGGGGAGTCTAAGGGCTACTGAAGGTTTTGCTTACTCTCCCTCTGGCCTGGTGCCCGAGGGAAATTATACCACATAATGTGAGTGTTTTCTATACTGGAAGTCAGAAAACACTGCTGAATCGAGTTAAAGCACACTAATAAATGATATCTTGGGTTAATGGATTGGATGAAAAAATATTGGCACGGCCATCCTAACAATGCGATCTACAGATTCAAAGCAATTCCTATTAAAACCTTAATACTGTCTACTAGAACTGCATGGATTGAAACATACAAAACACTTGGGAAACACACAAAGTTGGAGGACTTAGGTAGGCTTATGTGAAAATATAAACAACCTATGAAAACAAAGCAACCTATAAAACAAGGCAATCTATAAAAACAAAATATGTTTGATATTGACATAGAGAAAAATAAAGCATAGTAAAAGCTTAGAGAACAATGAGTATTATCAAATGTTCACTTATACGGTCTCACGATTTTGACAAGGGTACCAAAAGCACACCGTGGGAGTGAGGGGGACAGTCTCTTGGGCCAGTGACCATGGGAGAACTGAATGAGCACACAGGTTTGGGTGTTATTGTTCACGATATACAATAATGAAGTCAGAATGAATATAGAAACTAAAAGCGTACGATTGTAAATTCCTGTAAGTAAAGGTAGGAAAGTACTAATGAGATTGTATTTTGCGCTGACTCGTTGGATGTGTGTTGAAAAGCCGTGTGAAGACAGTAAGTCGGCGATTAATGCTAGGTGATCGTTGAAGACGTAGTTGTGAATGCAGAGCTGCGGCTCAGGGTGAGGATCTGTCGGGCGGTTGGGAGTGCGTTCCCCGGGGAGACCGGCAGGGGTAGCACGAGAGGCAGCGGGTTCGGTGGAGTGAAGGTGGAGTGCTGCTGTGTGCGGGAGATCGTGGTTGTTTTTAGGTTTAGAAACACGAAGGTGGGACTAAGTCGTGCAGCTAGGTCTCCACCCTCGTTCTCCGTGAATAAGTAAGTCCAGTGACGTCATTCTCCTTCATTCTCAAGTAGCAATGTAACAAGCACTACTATCGCCGGTTCTGGTGGCGCAGACCGGTAGGATTTGCTGAAGGAGGCAGAGGCAGGTGGATCTGGAGTTCGAGGCCAGCCTGGACTACACATTTTTTGTCCTTCAATTCTCAACAAAAACACCTTAACCATACTCAACACCCACAAACAACACCCCAACAACCACATGCCTGCTCTCCACCACATTTTCTTCGCCTACTTTCGTCCCCAACACACTCAAACATCAACAATTCCTCTCTGCGCACATTCTTTGCGCAGGTGTTTTGGTTCGTTTTTGCAGATCCAATTGTTGTGTGGAGCACAGCCCTCAGAAATCACTTTGTCCTTTGAGACTGAGACCCAACTGTCTCTTTCTCTCCAAAGATCTGGGATCACAGAGTTGCCTCCTGAGTGCTGGGATTAAAGGCGTACAGCACCACCTCCCGTCACCGCAGTGATTTGTAATCTGAGAGCAAGAGAAGAGCCACAGTTAGTGTTTCGAATTTCGTCATAATTATCTTGAGTTTGCCATGTTTTCCCCTATTATTCTAAAGACTGTAGAGTACATAGTTATTAATCCTAGTAAAGCCAGAACAAGAACATGCGCGAGCATTAAAGCTAAAATTTTGTGTGAAGAAATCTGCAGTATATTGTTGAATAAGAATGTGCGCAGAGAGTTGTTGATGTTTGAGTGTGTTGGGGACGAGGGTAGGCGAAGAAAAGGGTGGAGATCAGGCATGTGGTTGTTGGGGTGTTGTTTGTGGGTGTTGAGTATGGTGAGGTGTTTTTGTTGAGAATTGAAGGACAAAAAAATGTGTAGTCCAGGCTGGCCTCGAACTCCAGATCCACCTGCCTCTGCCTCTTTCAGCAAATCCTACCGGTCTGCGCCACCAGAACCGGCAGGAGCACGCCCTGTTAAATTGCTACTTGAGAATGAAGGAGAATGACGTCACCGGACCTGTTCACGGAGAACGAGGGTGGAGCCCTAGCTGCACAATTTAGTCCCACCTTCCTGCATCTAAACCTAAGAACCAATTGGATCTCCCTCACACAACCACACAGGCCCTTCTCTCCACCGAACCGCTGCCTAGCAAAGCCTGAAGGCGATGTCCTCTCGTGCTCCCCCTGCCGGTCTCCCCGGGAAAACGCACTCCCAAACCGCCCGACAGCTTCTCAGCCTAACCCTCAGCTCTTCATCCACTCTCAACTCTAACCACAGAAAAACACCTTCAACATTCACCGAGCTTCAGTCGCCTACTTACTGTCTTACACTGCTTTTCACCACACATCCAAAGAGTCAGCGCAAAATACAATCTCAATAGTACTTTTATACCTTTTCTTACAGGAATTTGCAATCGCAGGCTTTTAGCTCCTTAATTCATTCTGACTTCATTGCAGTATGTGTATGGTGGACAAGAACACCCAAACCTGCGTGCTCATCCAGTTCTCCCATCCTCGTTGACCCAAGAGACTGTCCCCCTCACTCCCACGGTGTGCTTTTGGTACCCTTGTCAAAATCGTGAGACCGTATAAGTGAACATTTGATAATACTCATTATTCTGTAAATTTTTACTTTGGATTATTTTTCTCTATGTAAGTATCATACATGTTTTGTTTTTATAAGTTGCATTGTTTTATAGGTTGTTTATATTTACACATAAGCCTACCTAAGTCCTCCAACTTTGCGTGTTTTCCAAGAGTTTTGTATGTTTCAAATCTATGCAGTTCTAGTAAACAGTATTAAGGTTTTGATAGGGATTGCTTTGAATCTGTACATCACTTTGTTAGTATGGCCGTGCCAATATTTTTTCATCCAATCCATTAACCCAAGATATCATTTATTAGTGTGCTTTAACTTGATTCGGCAGTGTTTTCTGACTTCCACTATAAAAAACACTCACATTATGTGGTATAATTTCCCTCGGGCACCAGGCCAGAGGGAGAGCAAGCAAAACCTTCAGTAGCCCTTAGACTCCCCTGGGTTATACCTAGACTGGCCCCGGAATTTTCACACAGCCCCTAGGACTTGCTTTGTGTTACAAAGACCTTTCACTGCCCTTGTGAGTCTTACTGGTGCTGGCATCCATTAAACCTGGGCTTTTTCTAATTTTGTTTGATTTGTTCTGATTTGGATTATTGCGTCGGCGGAGAGGTTTGTTGGGCCGTAAAGACTTTTCACTTCCCATGGATACAAAACCTATGCAAAACCTCGTTTAGAGGAAACCGGAAAACCGTGGTACCTCGTGAATTAGGTATTTGTGTTGGAATTAATGAGTCCTGGCTTTCAGTTGCTTTTCCCTCCTAGAATCTTCTAATATAAGTTACTAGAAGCTGTGCCCAGTTAGAGGATCAGAGGATCACCTGTTGACCATTAATTGCAGTGTATTTAAGTCTACATGGTGTTAATAAAGATGGGCTTTCTGAATGAGCGTTTGGAGCTGCCTGTGTTCGTCTGTCTCTCAGCCTCCAGCCCCTTGCCCGAAGTTCGTTAACTGGGAGCCGGCACACAGAGTGCAGACATGGGAGCGCGATGCAGGGCAATTGGAAGTCCGCACCGAGATATCGGGAACTAGGGAAAGCTGAGAGTTCGCCTTCAGAAGGTGAGGGTGGATTGGGGTATGTGTTAATCTTGACCTCCTTTGCTTGGTTTGGCAGCAAGTGCCAAAGTCAACAAGTCAACAGAGAAAGAGGGGTAAACGAACAGGTTTGTCCTCGGCCGGAGGGGATGTATGTATTGGGAAAAGATAAAATGTATATAGCTTAAAAAGATAAATGTGTACAGATGTATGATATGTTGATTGTGTTGTCTTTTGTGTTCTGGACTGGAGAAAGACATTTGATTCTAGGAACTGCTAAGAAAGGTATCTTGACTTTAAAATGTGGGCTTAAGAATTTGATGCTTTGGAAAGGAGGTTCTGTTTTTGTCTCCACAGACGATGAGAGCATAAGGATTTATTTTATATTCATGTGGTTTGAATCCGGGAGACCTCCTGAAATGTTGCAGTGGAGTGTGAGTTGTGGTGGCTCCAAGGCCAAGCGGCTTCAGGCGGTGGGTGCTGTAGGCCTGGCTGGACCTCTGTCCCTGGACTTCTGTTGCAGCCCCTGGGCAACCGGCCGGGACTTGATCTGCCCCACCCCGACGGGGTTGTGGTCAGGGCCACTGCTCCGCCCCGCCACGCCTCCATCTTCCAGCTTGGTGGGGAGGTGGAGCCTCTGCCTCTCCCCTCCCTTTGCTGCGACCTGTGTCCAAGGGCGACTGGAAAATGGCAGTAAATTGCAGTAAATACCCCTAAGAATGCAGCGTCCCCGCTCAGCAGGAAGTAGCCAGACAGATTGACAACGTCCAAATTCCATAAAAGATTGTTTAAGTGGGACCCCTTCAGTGGTTCCAGAGCAGCAAGCCTACTTTCCTGAGTTCTGCTCCACCCTTCAGTGGTTCCTGAGCAGCAAGCCTGCTTTCTTGAGTTTCGCTCCACTCCACTCACCAGTTTGGACCCAGAAGGAATGCAGCTGGGGCTAGAAGGCAGCTGGAGCAGAGCTTTGCTAGGTGGCTGTGGTAGGAGGCATATTGCCTCAGCCTAGTCGGTGCCCAGCCTGGCTGATGCCACAGCGGTGCCAGGAGTGTCATCAAATGCGACAAGTGCTGGAGCTGAGGCAAGCTGGAGCACAGACCCCACTGTGCAGCAGCAGGAAAAGGAGAAGGCAGTGGCAGTTCCAGGCTCTGCATGCTGCCGACGAGTCTGCGGCAGAGCGAATTTAAATCAAGAGACTGCCCTATTGTAGGAGCAGGTGGACTTATGGCTAGTACAACAAATATATAAATACTGCTAATGCCTCTTATGTGGTGAAATAACTCAATGGTTACTTGAATAACCCTTGAAATGTTACAATTAGCACACCAGATTGCAACCATTTTAGCCAAAGGGTTCCTTAGCAGAAGCAGGATCAGCTGGGCTGCTAGGGAAGCCAAAGAGGTGCACGAGAGAGAAGGTGTCTTCCATGCACTCAGCTGACAAGAATGAATGGCCACGGGGGTATGGTAGCTGGGGTATGTTATTTAGGGGACTGCTGAAGGAGCAGTAGTTTCTGACTGCTCCTGGGGTCATGGCAAAGCCACTCCTAAAAGTCCCGAGTCTGAAGTGGTCACACACCTATGTTCACTTTAGGGGAAAAGGGTGTATGGGAAATAGTATAAAAAAAAATTAGGGGTGAGATGTTGGGAGCAGTGAGACCCCAGATCCTGAATTTCTTGTAATCCCCTCATCTGAGTGCCTACAGCTGCTCTGAGCACGAGACCTTGAGGAGTTCCTGATGACAGAGTGGTTTCTGGTGGGTTTGGTTGGGGCATGGCTGGCTGTAAGCAGCGTAATAACCAGGTCAGCTTAATGTGAAACAGCAAATTTTAATGAAGGTATAGCTTACAACACCAGGGATCCAGCGATGAGCAGGAGATTAAAAAAAGAGAGCGGCAGGGCTCAGGCCCTCCACTTTTATATGTAAACATTACCCCGAGGTGAACACGCTCCCTAAAGGGCTGGGCTATCCCTACAGCTATCTCTATATAATCTGCCCCTGAAAACAATAAAGGGGGCATTCTTGGGGAATTCAAGGATGACCCTTGTCACTGTCTCTCTGTCTGTGTGTCTCTGTGTATTTTAACCTCCAGCCCCTTGCCCATAGCTGGGTAACTGGGTGCCAGCACACAGAGCACAGACACGGGGGCGTGGTGCGCAGAAATTGGAGGTCCCCACCAAGATATCGGGAAAGGGAACACTGAGAGACCGCCCTTGGAAGCCCCTCCAAGAGAGGTAAGCAGACAGCGTCGTTCCTGGCTGACAGATGTATTGAGGAGTAAAGATGGAAGGTATCTTTTTTTAGTTCAGAAAAGAGTTGGACGATAGGGAGGAGTTTGATTTAGAGCTAGTTGAGAATAGTGAGGATTCATCAGAAGAAGAGGTTATACATAAGGAATTAAAAAATCTCTTTAGAAAGATGAGAAAACTTAGAGTAAAAAAAGACATCTAACTCCCTTGGCCCCACCGGCTTATAATAATGAAGGTTGGTTGTTTCAGTTGAGTAGGGGCTCTGGCACTGAATTAAACAAGGGAGTTTGTTTTCATCCTGTACACATGGTTTCACTGGTGATGGAAGTGCCAAACACCAACAACCCAGGGCAAATAATTTGCCAACATTTTGCAATAAAATTTAAAGAAATGAAGCAATTAAAGGAAGCTGTAGCTGTATATGGGGCTCAAGCACCCTTCACATTGGTCATGGTAGAATCTTTCTCTGCTATGAATTTAACACCAAGTGATTGGCAGCAATTATGTCGTGCTGTCTCCTCTTGGGGAGATTATCTCCTATGGCGAGGGGAATATCAGGAAAATTGTAAGCAAACGGCCCAATTAAATGCTCTAGAGGGTCAAGCTCAATGTAATTTAGATATGTTAACTGGGGCTGGGGCTTATGCTGATTTTCTGCAACAAATTATGTATGATCCACGAGTATTCACCCAAATAGCTGCAGCTGCCACTAAAGCATGGAAGGCCCTACCTAACAGGGCTGCTGGAGATCAATTATCAAAAGTTCTACAAGGACCGTCTGAACCATTCCAAGATTATGTAAATAGACTTACAATTAGCAGGTAGATTGGAGATGAGACAACAGCCATGCCTATGATAAAACAACTTGTATTTGAAAATTCCAATAGATATTGTAAGGAAGCATTATGCCCTCACAAAACAGAGTTTAAATGAATATATCAGGATATGTAGAGATATAGATGGGAATTTCATTCAAGGCCAGGTTATAGCAGCAGCTATTCAACCTCGGAGAAACATAAGAGGGCTGGGAGAGAGGACCGGAGGCCGTAATTGTTTTAACTGCGGAACTCCTGGTCATTTTAGAAAGGAATGCCACAGCTGACAATGAAGGGAAGGAGGAAACCTGGCTTATGCCCTAGATGCAGAAGGGGAGCACACTGGGCTAGAGACTGTTTCTCTAAAACAGATATAGATGGGAAACCTCTGCCACGTACCATTAATCAACAGCAGGGAAACTGGCAGAGGGCCCTGCTCCAGGGCCCCAAAACCTCAGTGTATGGAGCAATGACCATGGGACCACAGGGATGGTACCCTGGCAGAGGCCATGTCCAATTCCTTCCACAGAGAAATCCTTTCACATTGCAGACCTTGTCAGAGCCACACCAGGGTGCTTAGGATTGGACTTCTGTGCCTCTGCCAGAGCAGTCTTAACTCCACAAATGGGAGTGCAAGCACTCCCTACAGGAGTATATGGGCCGTTACCATCGGGTACCATGGGATTTATATTAGGCAGAAGCAGTACCCTTTTAAAGGGGATCCAAATACACCCTGGGATAGTAGAAAGAATGCATATGGTAATGAAAGAGTATTCACAAAAATAAATAGGGGGAGTATATTCTCTCCCAATACACAATTGGCTTCTATTTTGTTTTAATTTTTTTTTAATTATTTATTTATTTATTTATTATGTATACAATATTCTGTCTGTGTGTATGCCTGAAGGCCAGAAGAGGGCGCCGCCAGACCTCTTTACAGATGGTTGTGAGCCACCATGTGGTTGCTGGGAATTGAACTCAGGACCTTTGGAAGAGCAGGCAATGCTCTTAACCACTGAGCCATCTCTCCAGCCCCTTATTCTAAATTTTTTAACTGTGGATAGTGAGGGTCATTCGGCCATGGAAAGACATTGGAATAAAAGTTCTCAGTCCTTAGGATGAGACATTCTTACGGGACAATGGAAGGAGCCCACGCCCTTGTTGGCTATGATGAGAGGAGCTGTTTGTGTTTTTCCTGCAGGAACGGACAAGCCCATTTGGGTAGCAGAGCGATATGTTCAGGCTGTGGATAATGATGAGAAAGGATCCTGTGATGAGCCTGAGAATGACACCTGTCATTCTCTTCATGAGCCTCCTGGTGAGTCCCAATCAAGCGGAAAGCTAGGAAAATGAGTATACAAACTCTTATTCCTAAAGATGTTTCTAAGATGTTTGTGGCACAGCTGCTAGCCCCGAAGAGACGGTTGTCCATCCCCGCAAGATCCCCGGGGTGGGCTGGCAGAGCCCACCATGCGACAAGCGGCTATAGTTTTCCATCAGTGGGAGGGCACGCGCAGCGTGAGCGGTGGCAGCAGGTAACAGACACATAGACACCTAAAATAGTCA